>JAIEZT010001368.1:4588942-4924731 GCA_019594935.1 Periophthalmus modestus | reverse complement strand
CGCGCGTGCATCGTGGAGTACCATAACGCACCGTACAATGCACGCAGCACGCCAGGCAAGACCACCCAGCACGTATAATGCACAACGCCCTTGGTTCACTGAGATTTACAAACTGAAAAAATGAAGTAAATTGAGTTCCAAGGAAAAATGTGGGGTAAACGTTGAGGGGGAATAGATTGGGATCGGGTTTATACAAGAGAGAGCGCTTTTTTAGTGTCGCAAATCGGGGAAAATTTTAAAATGTTCATATAGTCTACATGTTATAGGATTGAGAGTGAAATATCTGACCCAAAAATAAAGAAAAAAACTTTAATTTTTTTTTTTTCCATGTAATTATTTATGTTGATCCAAAGCAAATAAAATAAAATATACTTTTTAATACATTTTTATAAGAGCATGATATGTATGTTTATGATCATTTGAATAGCACCTAGCATATCAGTCCTGTTTTTTGTTTTTTTGTTTTTTTCTTCTAAGTGAATTTCCACTGGTCAGTAATTAAACTAAAATAATAAATTCATAAATAATATCTCATGGACAACTTGATTGGATAAAAAAAAATTTTTAAAAAAACGATCATGTGTTAGCAAAATACAGTACTCTTGAAATGAGTAGAATGATCAAGGTCCATTTTCGTATTTATTTTGTTTTACTCTTTTACTTTTTCATGTATTTTTTCTTTTTATTTTTTTTGCAGTGTATGAATCCGATTGAACCCTTGACATTCATAATCCCCCACGCACCGGTGAAATTGGTAAGCCTTTGCTGACAATAAATCACCGCTGTGTCAAGCTCGCTCATTAGACTGGAATTTATGAAAAGCGCATCGGATATGAAGATTTGCGATGAGGTCCGGAGTTAGTTTTTTCATCCACCGCTGCCCGGCCCTTCGGAGACTTTTCTAATCGCTGCGGCGCGAGGATGGCCCCATAATGGCCGACATATCTCTTCATTAGCCTCCCAGTCGCAGTACAGTAGCAGCCCGTGATAAACGCACTGCTGCTTTGTTGCCCCTGGACTAAAAAAAATAAAAAAAAGTAGTTCCTTATGTTTAAGCGAGGGGGGCACACGGGAGAACGGGATTGCTTATTGCAGAGCAGCCTGGGAGGACATAATGACATACTTAGGCTACATTAGATTCTCAGACTTTACATGCAGTGCACAAGGCAGTCACCAGTGTGGCGTGAAGTGCGTTTGTGTGGGGTACATTTGATTAAACTGTAGGACTGACAATCGATCCATGTGTGTGTTATGACTCAGGGACACAAAGAAGAAGAATAACATTGCAATTTCAGGTCCAAGGGTTGCTTACATACCACAATCACAGACTCTATAAAGAAGTGGACTCATAGCTCTCGGCTCCAGTCAAGCTCATTGAGGCTAGAGGTAATAGAGGCAAATTTGGATCCAAGTTCCATATTTGGAATTCCCACTGCGAGTATCATGGAAACCAAAGAGCTAATCCGGAGTAAGGCTGTTGAAGGTAACGCCCTTTCCTGTACGCACTGCTGGTTTAACAGAGAGTAGGCACTTAGCGACACTGTCAGTCTTTCCTCTGACAGATGGCACCTGATTTGTCTATAATTAATGTTCATATCTTGATTTACGGACACAATAGCGAAATAAAAATACCAGGATCATGTAGAGCGGGTTAATACGAGCAATTTAAGACTGAAATGAGTCTGTCAGCAGCAGTTATGGAGAGAGGGGTGACAGCTTTTCAATAGAAAGTAAATTGGAGCCAGAGTTGATGCGAACTTCCATTTGGAAAGTAGCAACTAGCTATGTCCATTTATATATACAGTCTTTGACCGCAATTGACTTTCTGTTGGCGGCATGATGTCGCCGTCTATGAATAGTGTAGACTGGACAGAGTGCAGCTTTGGAGTTTTCTTCCTTAAAGGTCCTGCACCTGATTTTCATGGTCTTAAAAATGTGGAAAACAGAACTCGTTCATTTTATACCGGTTGCAGTGGTCCAAAGTTATTCCTAATTTACCTTATGCATTCTTAGCATCCTAATTATTCACTTTAATGAAGAAACCAGTGCAGACCGTGAGAGTAAAGTTAACAACTAGCATGCTAAAACGCACCTCCTGATTATCGGACACTAAAATACTTTATAATTAGATGCTGTTATAGCTGTCTTGTGTGAGTCCATTCCACTGTCCCTATGTTACCCCGAGCTGGAGCTATTTAAGATCATCTGCTTCTGATTTTTTTGTATATGCTAATTTTTGCATTTATATTATACTTACCTGATTTTTTCGCGCCTTCGGACTAGCCTCACTCCAGCCACCTCCTCTTTTGCTAGCCAGTTATTTCTGCCTGTAATAAAACTTTAAAGCATTTTTTCCTCTGCCTGCGTTTTTGGATCCGTTCTTGTACTAAGTTTAACAGCAGACTTTATTTGACCTCGAGAGCTGCTTATACTATGCTATACACTTATTATCTGCACTAGGCAAGACCAATTTTGCTGAGACACATGGGAAAAACATTGGGCACAGGAACTTTAAAGGTGCACTATGTAACTATATGTATCTCTAAAAGAGGGTCTTCCACTTGCTTGTCTTCATGGAGATGTTATGATCTTGTCTGGCATGTTCCACAGTATGGCATTAATTTTATATAGCTCCATAGAGACAAGCAGTCGGCACCACCATCAGGCCAAGTCGTAGATCACGGGTCTCTATAACAGCATATGTGTGATGGGACTTTCAGACATGAGGCAGAAGGCAATCTCCATCCTGACAGGTAAGAAATGAGCAAGTTTCTGGAAGTTTGTGTTTTGCCCATATTCATTTTAGCAAGAATTCTTCATAAAGTTTTACACCTCCCTAAGACTGCACCGGTCCAGCTGTGACTCCAGGGTAGGAGCGGTTTTGTTGTGGTGTGTCTGCTGTGCTGTTGCGGTCATCACCTTTGAAGCTGCATGTGCAACCTGGGATTATAAATGAGAGTCCAGATCTGCGGAGAGGCGAACTTGCTCAAAGTGTCTGTTTTTCCAGGTTCTTTAGAGCAATAAAAATGCCTGTAATTACACTGGTCAATCTGCTAGTCTTTTTTTGACCAAAGATTGCTTCATTGTTTGGTTTGTTTATGTTGGTTAAATGAAGAATTTTGTGAAGCCCTGCAAGGCAACTGCTCTTGCGATTTTGGAATAAACAAAAATAAATTGAACTGAACATGAAATTACTTTTCTTTCTTTTTTTTTTTTTTTTTTTTGCCAACCCTGTGACTATAATAGTAAACAAATCCCTCAGCTGTGATAGCCCTGCACAGTCCTGAAGCTCTGGAGATGAATCTCAAGTTTGATGTGAGTATTTCTATTTAATGAAAAACAACAGTTATTGATAATAATTGCTTTTATTTTAGTGTCTTTATTGGATGAAATGTTGCACAGTGGAGCTTTAACAACATGACAGATTGATGCTTTGTTGAGTTATTTATACTTTTAAAGAGAGTATATTATGCAAAACTGAATTTCATTTGCTATCAGCTATGTTCTAACTGTGTTCCCTCATCATCAAAGTTGTATTTTGATTGATGCATCTACAATAAAAACATGTAACAGAAAATATGTTATGGTGGAATGCTGAAAACAACACATTAACATGTTTTATAAGTTTCACTTTTTTCTACACTTTTGTCTCACTTCCCTTTGCTCTCTCCCTTCAAAGCGCTGTCATAACACAATCAGCTTGCATCCCGCTAATGAAACTATTGCACATCGCATCAGGTTTGTTAAGTTGTTGTGTACAGCTTTGTATCATGCTTTTGTGGAGAGTTGTCGTATGGGAGCATGGATGATGTAGGCTTGTGAGCTGAGCATTGGGCAGAATCTATCCCTAACCATAAGCAGGATTAGAATGGGGCCTGGGAGCGATTGCTAGATTACTCAAACATGCATGGATGATATCTAAAACTGCCACAGCAATGTTTTTGATGAGGGAACAACCTGGTAGAAAGCTAAACAGAATAATGATCTATGTTACACAGTTTAATACAAAATACTCTAAGTCTAATATGACTGTGTACAGCTCAACACACTGGTCACTGGTCCTTGGCAGTGGGCTCCTAAGGCTCAGCTGGAGAGAGAGGAGAGAGAGTACATGCACGAGAAGGGCCTGCTGTAGAGGAACAGGGTGTCTGTTGCTCCTTGTGCTCTGACAGGGGGCACGTCAGAACATCATAATGATAAGGATTGTGACTGGGAAGATAGGCTTTCACTGGTAAAGGACAATTCTACAATGAGTTTAAAGGAGTCAAATCACATGAAGAATAGTATATTAAGTTTCAGTTGATTTTTATGTTGTTCGATGTGTTCATTTGTTGTTTTACATCCATGTGTCCTGGAAAGGTACATTCTATTGTCTTTGTTATGGATACCCTCCCTGCTTCCTCCCATCATCAGTATAGTAGATTTTAACAGAAGAATCGATGGTTGTCTTTATCTGTGTTAAATAAAGCCTCATTGCATACTTTTTAGCCAATCTAAATGTATCTAATCTAAAAGAAAATAATGCGTTTTAATTACTACTTCTGAGGTTTATACTGTGTTGAGCTGATAAACATTGAAAAAACACATGAGTTGCATCTCAAACCTGATTCTTATTTAGCCTTGTTTCCATAAAAATTGTGTTCCTTTGGCGAAAATATTCCACAGTATAGTAAAAAAAAGTACAAAAAGTAAAAATAGTGCAGAAATCCAATTTTGTCAACTGGACAAAAAGTTTTTTTTTCCAGTGAAGGCGCTTTGCTGCTCATCCAAGCCACTTCTTCTGCTCTGGTTAAATTGCTGGTGGACACTCCCTTATATCTATCTTTAAGGGAGAATCTAACTACACGGACGCTAACTCATATACATTTGTTTACAGTTTTTATTACAAATAGGTGTGTTAGTTTCAGTGTAGCAGCTTGGATGAGCAGCAAAATGTCTTCTCTCAAAACATTTTCTTACTATGGACATTTCACAGTATGTCATAAGACCCATCTATCTCTATGAAGAATGTTTTGAAGTACTGCATAGTTTTAACTTTCTTTTGCAATTGAACCATATCGAATGAACATTTTTGATCTAAAACCGTAATTAATCGTGCAGCGGTAGTATGTATAATCCCAAACAAGATTAAGAGATAAACAAATACTTAACAAATTCTTTTTTTATCTCTAAATGAAGAAAAAAAAGGGCTCCAGAACAGTTAAATTATTTTTTTAACTTAGAACGTTTCAGTTATATTTGTCGAAAACAACGTATTAACATATTTTAGTTTCACTTTTGTTTTTGATGCTCTGAGTCGCCGTCCCTTCGCTTTCCCCGTCAAGCCACTTCGCATCAGGTTTTGTCAACTTCTTGTGTACAGTTTTCTATCATGCTTTTATTTACGGAGAAATCGTGTGGGAGCATTGATAATGTAGGCTTGTGTGCTCAGCATTACACAGACTCTTATAACTAACCATACCGAGGGTACACGTAGTGCCTGGGAGAGATCACTAAATTACCGAAATACATGGATGACATATAAAACAACTTCGGGCATGTTTTCAATGAGGGAACAATGCTATATGTGAGTCTGGTTCACCTACATTACCCTGTGTAACCGCTGAATCTACAGAAGTGCAGTAGGATCAATCGCAGAGTTAAGAGCATTCTCACAAGTGCCCGGACCCTCCCACTCTGTTTCAAAGTGTGTGCTGAGGTTTGGGCCCCGCACACCCATCCATCTCTGTCCTCCTCTCCCCCTGTCAGAGCTCCAAAAGAATCCGCCTTGTGAATAACTACTGCTCTTAGCTTCTTCTTAAACTGGCTCAAACTTTCATTAAAGATGTTTGCACTGCGGGACTATATTGCATATTTTTCACAGAGCAGCGAGTGATAAGGCGTTTAAAGTACAGAGCATGAGAGGGAAGGAGGCAGTGGAGGTAAAATGTTTATTAATGTGGTCATTTGAGCATGAAACTGAACTGACTCAAGAACTTTCACTTGTTTTTCATAGCTTTCACTGCATTCCTGTTATTCTATAGTATTTTTTGCAAAGCTTGTGACAATATGTTAGACTTACTGCTGTATTCTTATTGGCCCTGTACACAAAAATAAAATAAAAAAGTAAATGGTCAGCTTTTGCATGATCTTCCCTTATCATTTGCTTATACTCAAAGTTGTACTTAGATTAATTCATATTTTTGATAGATTATTTTTCCAGAGCAATGTTTAGTTATACCAGTAAAACCATGCCGAAAACTCAGGTAACTACTCGTCAACCTAAAAGATAAAATAGAAAAAAAGCACAAATGTGCTTATATACGAAATACCAGTGACGTGCAGCCAGGGGAGGCAGGTGAGGCCATGCGAAATTTACTTGCCGACACCTGGTTTACAGGTTTGTAAATCTGATTGTGATGATATCAGTGTCTCACCGGCCATGAACCTCACCGCACGTCACTGCGAAATACCCTGCGTGTCTTGCAATAAAACATAGATCAAAGAAACAGGGAGGACTTTCATTATATGAAAAAAGAAACATAAAACAGATAGTGTGAAGGAAACAGTGAAGGTGTGCACATGAGCAACAAAACACAAATCAGAATAGAAACAGCAGCTCAAATTGGACATTTCGGACCATTGTAAAAGAGAGAACCACATTATGGACTGGGACGGCGCAAACATCATAGGGACAGAGGACAGCATCATCGCTGGATTAAGGAGGCAGCCATAATACAAAAATGTGCCCATGGGACTTTAAACCGAGACAAGAGGGCCTATTTACTTTCACACACCTGGGACAACGCCAAAATCTATTTAAATCAGCTGACTGAACATGATGAAGGTAGTGAGCAGACGAATCTGTCAAGTATGAAAACAAACTAAACCTTGGTCTGGAAAAAGAATGTATTCAAATAAATTTAACAGAAGACCAGATGAACTTCACTGGACCTGCTTTTGAGGCTTGAGCACCCAGAAAATGTAAGTGTACCTGTTCCTTTTATTATGCAATTTTAGATCAATATTGCATATTACAATGAACCATTTGAACAAATTTGGGAAATACTAATCATGATCAGTAATGATTAGTATGATGATATAACATTAATTATCAGAAAAAAGCATGTCTTCTTTAAATAAGTATGCATGTCTACCTGTGACATAACTTCTCTTTGCATAAATCTTTGCTACTTTTACTAATCATCTGTGCTAATCTCTCAGTCGTCCAGGTATGATCCATAGTAAAAGAAAAATTCAAATCTGTCAACTGAACTAAAGTTGTACGAGTGAAGACATTCTGCTGCTCGTCAAAGCCACATTCAAAAGAGATAGACAGAATAGAATTTTTCTTATGCTACTTTTACTAATTCTTATACCAATTTTGATTTTCCAGAATAATAATGTATTAGATTATTCTAGGGAACATAAATTATTTCATCAGATCATGAATTTTGAATGCAGTTGAATTTCTCATTTGATACATTTTCACAGATTTTTGAAGTTAAAAATGTAAAATTCTAAATTAAAAAATTCACCTTCTAAATATTCAGCACAAATATTTTCAAGTCCTCAAATTCAACTGTCAAAATTCAGAGTATAAAATTTCCAGTGAATAATTTTTCAGCAAAGAACCAAGCAATCAATCATGTCGGACTGAGAGTGACTGTTTCCTATTGGCGTTTCTCTTCCATGGCTTATAGTTAAGTAATCAAAGAGATGAGGTTCTGACCAGATTATTTCCTTACAGCATTTCCTGGTTCTAAAGTTACAGCGACTCACTCGACTGCTCATGCCTTGGCGTTTTGGATCTTTTTTAACAGCAAATTTTTACTCCCTCCAGTGTCCGAACCAGGATCCTGGCTCAGATCTGAAGAGGATTACAAAAATATACTTTCATAGAGACTATGAGAACTAACATTTTTTGAGTAAATTTTGAAGAAATTGTGCAAAATTGTAGCTGAGTCAGTATTCAAGAAAAGGTTTTGGTATTGCTCCTAATCTAAAAATGACAAAACTTAATTCTAACTTAATTCAATTTTCCAGATTTTTGTTGTCTATTCTTTCTTAACTATAGGCTATAGGCATGTCTGTGGTTCTGAATGAATTACATTTACACTTAAAAGAGATGTTGGTCCAACCAGTTACCAGCTCAGTCTGTCTGTACATGGAATTATTCGAGAAGAAAGCACTCATTTCACTTCATTCCCAGGCACTCCTCTTGCGTTATGTTGATGTAAGACCAAAAAACAATAACTGGAAGCCTAAAACGACCCATAATGATGTTGGCGAGTAAACAAGAGTAGGGCAATTTCACTCTAAAACTCCTCCCTTTGGGGCTGGATAAATCCTAGTGTCTCAAGCCAGTACCATCTAATTGAAAATGGCATCTGGATGGGAGCTGAAATGTCTCGATTGAAAAAAACAGTATCCAGATGACCACCAATGAGACATTACACATCTTTTACCTCTGCCATTTAGGTCACTACTTTTTTCTACTTGAGTGTATTTTTTTTTTTTATAAATTATAAATACATTTAATACATTTTATTTTTTTTAATCATTATTATTATTATTATTATTATTATTATTATTATTATTATTATTATTATTATTATTATTATTATTATAGTAGTAGTAGTAGTAGTAGTAGTAGTAGTAGTAGTAGTATTTGTATTGTTTTCATTTCATTTATTTAATGAGACAGGGACAGTGCACAATCTACATTAACCTAAACAGGAGAGATGCATTGTACCAGGTTGTAGCACTAGTGCTAATTTCCACCTGTAGTCCCTGGGCAGGTTGATGTTATAGTTCATAAAATCAAACATACAAAGAAAATGTCTTTATAATGACCAGAGCGTCAAACAGTTCTGTATCCTCATTCACACCCAGTTCTCTCAACACCTTAAAATCGTCATCCTTTTCCAAAATCATCATACAATTCATTCATTCCAGAACATACCACTCTCTCCAGACACTCATCAGTCCACATTATGGGCACAGGTTTGGTTTGAGAGGAGCCACTGTTTCACCAGGCGTGAGAATGTGGCATAGTTTGTACATGTGATCAGCTCTGTTGGTAACATGTTCCACTGACGGACAGCCACTTTGTTGTTGTTGTTGTTGTTATTATTATCATTATTATTATTATTATGTGCGAACCTGTAATGAGTGATGAGACTTGCATGGGATCTTTTGGATCCATTAATTTCAAAAGACTCTTATTATATTTATTTATATGGTATCACAGAGAGAAAATGACCATAGCTGATTTGATTCAATTGTTCAAACTGAAAGTGGAGGTGTATCTTCTTGAAAAGTATGCATAATAAAATAAAAATGAAAAAAAAAAAACCTAACAATGTTACAAAAAAAAAAAAAAAAGAATTCCAGGAGACGTTCAAGAGTCGACTAGATCATGAACGTTGCATCACCATGTAACAGATCTGTCCAAAATATGTTTTCCTTCCCATGTTTTTTTTTTTTTTCCACAGAAATCTGCGCTCTCTCAACCTCCAGACTGTGTAACGCGCCTCGAAGGCTGTTTTTGTCCTGTTTGGAAGCCATTCATTTCCACATGAAAAGACAAGTTGGGTCCAATCCCTTTCTACACGTCCGTTCAGTTTGGGGAGCACAATGGTAGAGGAACAAAAGGCAGTGGCCCTTACAGTGTACCCATAATGCCGTGCACATAGCCACAGTGCAGCCCTATTGTTCATTCACTCGGTCCCAGACACAGGACAAGATGCACTTCCCCAAACCCAGTCTCCGTTTGACCCGGGACACCCGCCTCCCCCATACAGACATACCTCGCTTGGGGATTCAAGGCTGTACACTCATTTTGGTAGCACCTAGTATTGAATAGGTAACTTGGGACTTTCTAGGGACTTTCGGATACCAAAACAGAGCTGATGTAATATTTCCAGCATGTTCACAAATATTGTGTAGGCCCACTGGAACTGAATTCTTCACAGTGTATTGAGACAAATTTTTATTTTATTTTATTTTTATTCAGACCATGTCTTTTTAAGAACAAATTCATGTACATGTAAACATAAATGTATATTTTAAATTATTTTAAATTATAAAAGGAAACTGTATAAGGTTATTTCTTTGAGTTTTGAAGTGATACCATAGACTGTATGAAAAAGTGGACTAAGTGAGTGTGACGTCACCGATAGCATCCAGCTCCAGTCAAATGAAGTTCATCGAAGCTAGAGGTTCTAGGGGCGAATTTTGAGCTGAGTTCCATATTTTGCTGTGGATATTTTTTATGATGTTTGATATGATACTCGCATAGTATCATATCAAACAAAGAGCCAATCCGGAGTGAGGCTGTTGAAGGTAACTTCCCACTTCCCAGGGAGTGGGCGCTATGTTCAAATCTTGATTTACGGACAAAATGTCAAAATAAAAACACGAGGATCGGGTAGAGCAGATTAATACGAACATTTTAAGACCAAAACAACGATGAGCCTGACAGCAGAGGTTACGAAGAGAAGGGAGACAGCTTTTCAATAGAAAGTGAATTGGAGTCGATGGAGCCAGAAGCACACCCATGATCACTTCCTATTTGGAACACAGTGGTTAGCTATGTCCATATGGTTGATACAAAAAATATTTCCAATACTATTCACTGTACCCCTGCAAACTCCTAGACATGTTCCTCTTCATTTCTAAATCTTTGTTGATGTAGAGTCAGTTTTATGTTATATTTGTTCTATGGGCCTTGTTAAGAACTGCTGTAGCAAAGGTGTAGATCGATTGGTTTGTTTAGATGCTGAAACTCCTATTACAGACCTGGTTTAGATCTGGTGCTACTTAGAAGACCAAATATTCTTAGGTGGTTGTTGGTGTGAAAAGACTGAAAACTGCAGCCTTAAGTGATACCCAGCTTTTGAATGTCCTTACTGGAATATCTGTTTTGACAGTTAGATTAAAATGAAATAAGAATCGAAATCAGCTATGATTGCTTTAGCTGTTTCTTCTCTTTTGTATTCAGGACGGTGGTATTATTTGAGGCATAGAAGAATAACAATGAGATTTTGGGTTTTTCTGGAGCTAAAAAAATCACTTTTAAAGAAGACCTATTATGCTTGTGTCTGCTATATAGTTATAATTTATGACACCTGTGAATCATTACGTTATAATTTGCACATTTTAAATCGCAATATTCATCTAAAACGACTTAATAAAAGCAATAAGTCTGTGGATTTCCACGTTAGAAAACTGCTGTGCCCAGTGGGAGCTGATGTGGCCGTAAACGTCATGGATAGCTGCACATCACACCAGCAGGGATTTTTTTTTTCATTTGTACCAAAATGACCACGCAACTCAGCCAAATTCTATACGTATTATCGATTAAGAAATAAAATTGAAGAACGAAGTAAGTACAGAGCAGTGAGCGTTGGGTGTTGGTTGGTGGCAATATGGCATCTTCAAAATAGGCGATTAAAGATTGATCAAACATGCACGAATCACTCCAAATACTTCAAGAGGGTAAATGAGAAGGGGAAATAACTATAACATGGTTAAATTTAGCGCCATAGGGACGAGAACTTTTTTGCTCAGTAATTCAGGAAGCAAACAACTGTCTGTACTGTATGCAGGTGACTGGCTGCAGGGCTCGATCTGGTTCATACTGTGCTGAGACATACAGCTGGATATAAAAGCCACTTCTAACACTCCTAAGACAATAGCTCTAGTGCCACTTTACTATTACAATCTATTTTATTGTCCGATAAATAAGGATGTAAATAGATAAAACGTGATCCATACAAGATCTTAATGACATGAGTCCTTCTGTGCAGTTACGTGGGCTGGTTCTACTGGTTTAATGCACCAGGAGGAGTCTTAATTTTTTATGTTTTTTTAAAAATGACTTCAAAAACAATTTATTTTAGCTTCCTGTTTTCAGCGTCTCCTATTTTCAATTTTGCAGGTTTTTATTTATTTATTTATTTATTTTTTTAACACATCCCCATTTTTGTTTCAAAATAAGTGATAATATGGTGATAAAAATGGCTACAGTAATGTTTGCCTGTTATCCTATTTTGAAATAATCATCAATATTCTGATTTCATAAAAACATATTTCTCAAAGAATAAAATGAAATAAAATAATGCCATACCGTTTTGCATACAAACAAGAAAAATATGATTTTAATAAAAATAAAGCCATGGCATATAGAAAGCAGATAATAATGAGATAGTAAAGTGAACAGTTTTAGGGGCTATTACAGGGACTAACTGCTGTGTTTTTTATGCCCCATTAAACCCGTATGCAAATGGCCCGATTCAACGTGATTTACAAACATTATTAGTGTCTTTATTAAAACACATAAACCTATGCAGTTTTAACTTTGATTTCTTGGTATCATTTATTTATTCATTTTTAGACATTAAGGTTATAAATGTATTTTATTATTATTATTATTATTATTATTATTATTTATTTATTTATTTTCATTCTTTAAATTGTATTTATTTATTTTGCAAAGGTGTTTTCAAATTTGTCAAACAGGGGTTGTCAAATTCAATCTTAAATGGCTATGGGACATTATAACAGGATAAGGCAGAAATATTTAACATAGGTGTGTCACTTCTTCATCATTGTAAAAATTTAAAAATAAAAAATAAAATTTAAAAGTAAAAAAAAAAAAAAAAAAAAAAAAAAAAAAGAAATAATAATGGTATTTTTTTATGTATATAGCACAGAGTGCTTCGCAACAAAGTAAAACAAAAAAACAAAAACAAAAACAAAACACAATACACACAATATACACTCGACAAATAAAGAAAACATGAAACAAAAAAGCACAAAAACCAAAAGCGTTGACATATCTTCCTTCGGTGAGCGTACTTAGCTGCATATGGGCTGTCTCTGCCTGTGTCCCACTTTGGAGTCGTGAGCCGACAGTTGCGATGCACAGCACGTCTCTTTTGATGATGCCACACTTTGCTTTTATGTTAGCTTCAGTTAACGCTCAGATTTGGAACATTATCTGTGCTGTGTTATGGTAGCCTAAATGGAACAAAAATAGGTTATCGCACTTGAAAAAGTTTTCATTAAAAATATAAACTTTTTTTTAAACATTTTCTTAATTACTGTTATTTTTTGTTTGAGTTGTCTCTAAATCTTTTTTTTAACACTATTTTTAACAATAATGTGTCTATTAGAGGTAAATGAGGTAACATGTTTAAAATGTATTTGCAATTGTTATGTTGATTTTATAAATATTTTTAATTTTTAAAGCCACAGTATGTGACCTTTTAGCCAGAAAATACATTAAAATTTATTTCTTTTTCTTTCTGTCTTTCTTTCATTCATTCATTCTTTCTTTCTTTTTTTTTTAAACATCTATCCAGCACATTATTCTGAGCAGGCTTGCATCTTCACAAACCTGACTCTTATTTGGGCCTCCTCCTGCTTGTCTCCATGGAAATGTTGATCCCATTTTCTTCAGTATGGTTCATAATTTACCTGTCTCTATGGAGATTGTTCCAAAGTGTGTAACTTACATGGTCATAGTCATGCAGATGACATGCCACGCCAGAGTAGCATACTGTACCTTTGAGCTTACTATCCAATCAGAAAAAAGCACATGAGCTGCTATCTTTGGGTTGCCAGATCATAGGGCTAAAACCAACTTGTGTGTCCTAAACATTTAATAGCATGCCAGTTGTGATTTAATTTTCTTTATCATTAGGCGCTTATATGCTACAAACTCTACTTGTTATAATGGCTAACACTGAAAATACATCTTAAACCGTAGTACCTCTCCTTCCCTCTGCAAACCTAACGAGGTCTGTTTTTACAGGAACTTCAATTTGCCTCCTCCCCATGACCACTCACCCGCCTGGCGCACATTCATGTTTTAGTTGAACCCAAATAAAATAAATAAATGAAATGTTTCTAAAAATTCCCTTTTCTTCCCGCTCTTGGTTTTTTGCCCTCGCAGCGCTAAAGCTAAGGTGTCCTGGATGTTTACAGGCTGGCACACGCGGTTCAGAGTGACTGGATCTCCAATAGAGGGCACAGTTGGCTGCATGCACACACAGACAGACAGACAGAAGCTAAAACCACTGTCACCACCACCACCACCTCCACCACCATGCTGCAGACCCCGAGCCCTCCTCCTCCAATCAAAGGGAGGAATATGTTGCTAAGTAACTAACTTCTACATCCCAACGAGTGGATGAGAGAAGGGGACAAATTAGTAGAGCAATAAAGGTGACTGCTATAAAAAATATTGTATTGTTACCAAAATGATTAAAAACGAAAACAAGCGTATGGAATTATTGGGATTGCATTTAGATTCGGGATTTATGTTTAAAACCGTTTTCCATGGGGCCTGGTTTGTCCTAAAACGACTCCCAGTTCAAACCGACGCTGTTTCTAAAGCCTTTGGAGCACAGACAAAAGGCTGGGCTCTTTGTGAAGCTGAGAGTCTGTAGTTTTAGCCTCTGTTGTCTGATTCGCTCTAATTATAAGTGGGAATGAGCCATGCATAAAGAAACATCAGATATTGTTGTTTTTAGTAAATGTAATATAAAAGCATATCTCTCTCTTTTTTTTTTTTGTGGGTTTGGAGCAGTGGTGGAACATAACGAAAAGAATGTGGTCAAGTGCCGTACTTAAATATATACGTTTTAGGTATCTGTAGTTTATTTAAGTAAAGTGGATAATTTTTACTTTTACTTCACTACATTTGAGAGCAGG
Organism: Periophthalmus modestus; assembly: GCA_019594935.1. NCBI lineage: Eukaryota > Metazoa > Chordata > Actinopteri > Gobiiformes > Gobiidae > Periophthalmus > Periophthalmus modestus. Next base: position 4,910,028 of record JAIEZT010001368.1, on the reverse strand, counting down.
TATCTGTACTTTCTGCTCCACTACATTTTTGAACAGGACTGAAAAGTAAAAGTGTTTTTATTATTGTTAGAGAACTGCTGAAAAGGCTGAGGGTTTATTTTTAACTTGTCTATAGTTTGAGCAAAAAATAAATAAAAATAATAATAATATAGAAATAAAAACAGTTAGGGAAAAAAATTAAATTGTTTCTGCTGAACAAAATTCAGCTTTTAATCAAGATCATTACATTTGAAGCTTCATTAGATCTCAACATCTGAGCAAAATACTGTTAAAGTACATTTTTAAAATGGTACTGGTAGATTGGTAGATTGGTTTTTTTCATGTGATAGTTTTACTTTTGCTTTTTACTCCAATATCTGTATTTTACATAAGGAACAAAATAGAGTACTTTTTCCAATACTGGTTTGGAGTACAAGCTGATCCTGCTTGTTCACAGAATGGATGATTTGACTGAAAATAAGTGGTCTCAAACATTCCCTTTATGTTTTTCCTCATTCCCTTTTATCAGACAGTGATTCTTGATAAAAAGGGTTGAAGTAGGAAAAAGTCTGAGGGCCTATTCGTAAGAGGTAGGCTTCGTACAGGGCACATTTTAAAGACATCCACCAGACTGGAATATGAACTGTCAAACTCATAATGATCACATTCATTTTAGAACAATGTTTGTAAAAGTCTAAACTGCAGGCTTATGCTCAGGTTATAAAAAGCAATTATAATTTTATTAATTATTTTGCAAGAAAAGCCAGCCTTTGCAATTTGCTGATTGAGACATTTAGATTTGAATGTGATCCATTTTGCAGGCCTAGATTTTAGTAGTGAAATACTATTTCATTTATTTCATTTGTCTTTATTTATACAGGGAGAGCCCATTCACAGTACTCAGAGTCTCTTTTTGATTAGCTCCCTGTTCAAATACATAGCCATAGAAACAAAAACAAACAAAACAAATTAACTACATAAGTCCATTTAAAACAGGAGCAGGTGTGATTATAAATGTGTATCACCAGATTATTAAAGTGTATTTGTGGCATCATGTCTCCAGTTTGTCCTTGAAATGTATTCCATTTTCGGGAAGCAAAATAACCGAAAGATTTTTTTTTTCAGTTCTAGTGCGGCCAGGAACAATGTAACAATATCTGATATATTTTAGAAGGAGAGAAATTAAAAACAAGAAAATGTAATAAATCAACAGTGAAGACAATAAAAAAAGAAAAAAAAGAAAAGAAAAAATACACTCCACAAAAAAAATATATATATATATTATGGAATTGCTCATAATTGTACTCACCCGAAGTTGTGTTTGAGTGATTCGTGCATGTTTGAGCAATCGCCATTTTGCCGATTCAACCTCTGTTTTCACCGCCACCAGTATATGCCCATCACTCTTTACTTACTTTGTTCTCCAATTTAATTTTTTTAATCGTTGATATGTGTAAGATTCGGAAGTGTCGTGGTCATTAAATGAGTGAATGAAAAAAAATCTGTTACTCTCTAGTGTGATCCGCAGCTATCCTTCGGAGTCGCCGACAGCTACACGGCTCTTTGTTGTGATGACGTTTACGCCGACATCAGCTCCCATTGGGCACCGCGGTTTTCTAACGCAGAAGTTAGCAGAGTTGTTTCTTTTATTAAGTTGTTGTAGTTGAATACTGCGATTTAAAAAGTCCAACTTAAAACATAACGACCCACGAATGTTGGAAATTATAACTACATAGCAGACACAAGCACAATAGGTCCTCTTTCAGTCAATATGGCCCTCCTTACTTTAATGATAAATGGATGCATAATTTGATGCTTACCTCAATAAAACGCAAACTTCTCTTCAAAAAGTACCTCACAAAAGTATTGCTAAATGCCACGCTGATTTTTATTCCTGCTCGGTTCTTAGCTAGATTCTCCTTATTTTTTCCCTTTTCTCCTCTCTTCTCTGCGTCCTTCACTGAAGATTGGACTTGCGCATTGGAGTTAGATTGGGGAGCATTTGGCTTTCATGCAGATAATGCCGTTTGATGGAGGCGTGTTTTTGATGTGCGGGACTATAGTGGAAGAATCCGAGCGTTCCGAGGCCGCGTGCAGCTGGCTGATGGGAGAAAGGCTTGTCCTCACTGATAACTTCATCCCCGCATGTGGTCGGACTGTGGGGATTTTTGAAAAGTGCCCAGTCAGAGGTGCAACGTCCATGGGGCCCCCTGTGGAGAGCTGGGGCCAATCCTCGAAGCTCTGTGATCTGGAACCACTATTGTTGGATTCCTCTGTTCCTTTGCCTGCAAAACTAAAAAGAATGGAAAAAATAAATAAATGTGTGAGCTTAGAGAGATAACAAAGCCGGGGTTTAGTTTTGGAATTGGAAGTTTGTGCTTTGGTTTTGTGAGAATTGTGCGATTTAGAGCATTACGTGGGTTTATAATGTAATATTTTTTAATACAATGGATGCATGCAGGACTAGGGCTGAACAATTTGGGAAAAATATCGAGTTGCGAGTATTGTGTTTGTGATTAGATTTGCGATTTGTGTTTTAGTAAGAGGATTCTGTTTGAAGTTCACATTTTAAACGTGTCCAGAAGAATTGAAAAAAGATATGAAAGAGGTACGATCTGGCAAACTACAACAATCGCATTTCAGAACATGTTTGTAAAGATCTAAGATACAGGATTAGCAGTTTTTATGCACAATAAGAAAGGAGATTTTGTTGTTTGTGAAAGAAATTACGCTACCTCAGAATTTGCAGTTTTTGAATTACAAACGCTAGGCGGCTATAGTTCCAATCAGAGGGACTGTCAGCTTCACCATTACTGGCATAATGTAATGTTTATGAGTTTTTTTTCCCCCAAGTGTCGCTAAAATCAATAAATCCTGACAGATCAGACGGGACAGGGAGCTGCGGGTGGATGTCACTGACAACGTGTTAAACACTTTACAAACAAGATTAAATTTGCTGTAAGGATGCCCCGAATAATTTTTAGGTGTTGATTATTTCACTCTGTGGCATTATTTAAATTTTTATTACAGTCCGAAATTAGCATTAGCATTAGCCCCATCTCATAGACATTACATTAAACTAGAAATGGTTGAGCTGACTGTCCCACTAATTGGCACTAGCCGGCTACCGTAGTGCACAGAGCCAATTGCATCCATTCAAATTTGATCTTGGACCCTTGATACTACCTGTTAATTATATATAGGAAAATCAATATTGAGCCTATAAACAAATAGCTAGCTCTATAATAACACATGTAAATTAACAGTAAAGTGTGTGAGTGATTGGGGTCAATGGCACAGATTGTCGAGCTTACCTCTGCCTGTATATCCAAGGAAGCTCTTGCAACAATTGAGGCCTACCAGGTGTGTAATGAATGAATAATATAAAATCTAAAGTGTTTGAGAGTCCCAGAAAGCACTATATGAATCAAATGCATCTAAGGCGACAACAAATAAAGCAATTATTTTAGATCAGATTAATCAATCAGCAAAATAATGGTTAGTTGCAGCTCTAAGTGCACTATGATTAAAGGGCAACAGATGACTGATTTTTAGTTAACAAAATGTGAATTAAATTTTTGCAAACAAACAACAAAATGTTAAATTCCTATTTGGGATATATTTTAAAAGGTATTACTATTTATCCTTAAATGACCAGCTGTATTTTGTATAGTCTGCTGACTATAATTTCAATTTTATATCTAAAACATCTCTTCTTAAGTGTTTTTCCAGGACATATTTTTCTGGTTAATCTAGCTTTTGGATAGCACTCTAAATCTGTTTTCAGAAAATAATTGACTGTGAAGGCATTGCATTAACAAATACAAGGCACTGTAGCATATAGAAAGCCATATTATTCTGTTAAAAGTCTTCTGATGTATTATAGCCCCAGTCCACAAGCTCTCATACAATTGGCAGCATTTTCCACTCCTGTTAATTTCTCACCTTCACTCTGACAAAAGGATGAGAATAGCAGATGCAGCCTAAATAAAGGTGTTATTTCTTGCAAAAGAATAACCACTAGGTTATTTGAGCTGTTAATTAAACTGTTAGAAAAACAATAGGAGGGATGAAGAGATATTTAGGCCTATTCAAAATATCTGTTATATCTAGCTATTGTTGCAGTTGCATGGTCTAGTCACTGATAGAAATGATCAGGTTGAAATGATCATGGTCAACATTTGTGCATTTACCTTTTGGATATTTCTTGGCAAAATACAACAGAATCAATAGGAAAATTCCATGCCCCCCATTTGGGAGTATGGCATCATCACATCATAGAATCTGAAAATTACCTATTGGTAATGGAAGAGCCATTTCTCCCTATTTCACAGGGTATTATTTTGCCTGACCAGTAAAACATGCATGCACATCATTAGAGCTACAACTAAAGATGATTTTGCTAATAGATTAATCTAGTTCTTATTCTTTTGATTAATCAAACTTGTTTCAGCCTTGCACATTATCATATTGTTTCATAGTGCTTTGGGTTATCCTGCTGTCCTTGGCTGGCCTTTCATAACTTAATTAGCCTGATACAAGTCCGCCTGAGGCGTTAAGTGTGAAAACTTGATTAGGCTCTATAAGTACATTTTCCTCCGGGTCATTTTCTGCCTGTCTCAAACGAAGCCACAATTACTTTGAACACATTAGGCACGTCTGGTATAAATCAACCTGCAGTCATCTCATCCCACCCATAGAAATCAACAACATAGGCTAAAGAAATGTCAAGTAAATTATTCATTCACAAGAATATTACAAAAATATGTTAATTGTGTAATACAGGCTACATAGAAAAACAAACTTAGCGAGAGGCGAACAGGGAAGTTGACATGGAAGAATAAAGGATTGTCCCCACCCCCGAAATCTAAAGGCTCGGAAGTGAACTTTTTTTCTATTAGAGGGGTGTTAATGCCCTGGGTCCTAACATGTGGAACGACATAGCCATACCATACACATTCAATAACCTATTTTCCTTTTGCTTGCCTGACAGAGAAGACGTACTTGAGACAATCAGATCAGATTCCACTCTGTACTCAGGCATCCAGCCCATCTCAGATTCTTTTCATAGAATCCTTACCTGAACTCCACCTCCATTTACACAGAAAGCTCTTGAAAATCCAAGCTCCGGACTTCACCTGAACACAACCTACGAAGTGCTCGTGTTCCCTGGTGGTCAGCTGTTTTGCTTTTTAGGAGAAAATAGAAGAATCGACGAAACTGAAGGACAAAGAATAAACATTTGGAGAGTCAATCATTTGCCTTTAGCTTTATACATTCTACATAGTACAGCAACAGCCAGAGGTTTTCAGCAAGAGAGTCTAGCTGCAGTCCTCCACCCAGAGGACCTTAACCCGCAGACCTCCACCACGATGCACCTCCACCCACATAGGCCCTCACCATTTTTCATTAGTTTACTGTATAAATGACTGAATGACACTATTAGTTGCTGCCTTTGTTCATTGTCTATTAAAGGTCATTAAAGGTGATGAAGCTCATTTCAAATTGTTTAAAGTGAAGCACTTCAAAGACAGTTTACCTAGGGTGACCTGATTTTCAAAAACTGGGACGCATCCGTGTTGGGGTTTGGTAATGATAAAATTGTGAAAAGAGCGCGTAATTAAGAATATTATTATGCACCCAGTCCATTCATGACTTATTCACATGTCTTGTTTTTATTCTGCAGTCTTCTCTTTTAAAGTTAATTTTATGATGATAATTTATGTTTTGATTTGTTGCATTGTGATTTTAATGTCCTTCTTATTCAGTAAATAACTTTGAACTACTTTGTGTATGAACTGTGCTATACAAATACATTTGCTTTGCCTTGCCTTGTCTTGTTGAGTACCATCGGAGAAACTTCAGTCAGTGCAATTGAGTACATATTTTTGTGTTCTAGTCACTTTCAAGAACACTTTTCTGTATTTTGGTTCAACAAATGACGATTTATGCCCCTCTTTCCTTTTGGCAGGTATCAAATTGGTCAAAAATAGGGACACCTGGGACATTTCTTGGGAAAAATCATTGGTTTTGGATAAATTTGCTGCGACATGGGACTCGGGGCTCAAAACTGGGACTGTCCTGGCTAAATAGGAACATCTAGTCACCCTCATTTTACCAACAAGATTTAATTGCTAGTTTGAAATGAACTCACTTTGTGTTGTCTCTGCTCTGCTCTTGTGTAAGTTAATTAGCAGTTTAACATGTTATCACAACAAAAAAAATAGATATTAAACTATCAACACAGGCCGACATATTCACCTTAATCCGCAAGTTGCTGTGGGCGCCGCCTTCGTCTTTCAGGTTGTATTATTTTGCATGGGGCTACTGATCTTGGAAGCAAATAAGTTCTATATGAACTACAGAGCTGCTTTAAAGCCTCCCAGAGAATTGGTGCATTGTTGACTGTTTTTTTTCTGCACATGAACACTGCACATTTGACACAAATCAACCTACTTTAGATCATATGTTAGCAGTGAAACTTTGCTCAAAATTCTCAGTTGAAATGAATTTGATTCCCACTAAACAGGAAGTGTCGTACCGTTTACAGCAAAAGTGGGCAGGGCGAAATAAGATGAATACAAGAATGTAAATAGCATAGGCATATTACTGCACATGTAGTTTGATTAAGATTAGGCACAAAAAATCTGTAATGCCTAAGGTTAGAAAAAGGGTTTGGGTTTGGGCTCAGTGTAAAACAGTTAACAAAAAGTCTAAATCAACTAATGACGAACTAGAAATAAGAAAACAAGGAAAAATAACTTATATGAACTGAAACTACTAACAAAATACTACAAAATATAAGCAATTAAAAAAATATATATATGTATACACGGAAAAAAGTGCCCAAACTTAACAGCATCATTACACTGAAAACAGCGTCCAGGAAACAGTGAAGTTTGGCGGGCTTTTGGCGTGGGCGCGTGACCTGTGGATGGAGGTGAGTCACGTGACGGTCTGTTACCCTAGCCAAATGTCATCAAGTTCTCAGGCTGAATTCATGGGTCTATATTGTAAGAACTTATATTATCTTACTTTATCTTCTTATATCTTATAGACAGTTTTATACTTCCATGAGGTAAAGGTCATGCGTTTCAACATGAAAGCTAAATATCTAATTTAGTGTTCAGTGAGTCATGGCGTAGGTTTGAGAACTACTTTTTCTACAAAACGCGCACGTGTACCAGTTTAAATTATCTGGTTATGCTTCATATTCGCTTTCTTAACAGAATTAAAAGGGACTAAAACTAATTATAAATGTGATTTCTAACTTGTTTCATTTTTATATAGTTGTGGCTCTGACTTAAAAGAGTAAACTAGAACCTGGAGAGAGAGTAGACTACTTTTTGTTCAGCGGGGCTCTAGTTAATAATGTCCTTACGCAGTGGTGGCGGTGACATGTTGCTCACCGGTGCTAGTTCATGTTCATTCATGTCTCTGTTCTTTTCGGCCTAAACCAGGGAGACTGACGGATCTGATAGTCAGAGAGAGACCAGGAGCGACGCCGAGCGAAGCCACGGGATCCATGCGCAGTATCTCCCCTCAGCAGCGCAGCGCGGACAGAGAGGAGCAGCAGAGGCAGAGCGGTGTGGAGCTGGTGCATCCCTCCACGCACAGTTTGAAGCGCACATTCAGCCGACAGCATCTCCGTTGTACCTTCACAAAGGGACCACTGACTGCATCAGCGTTGGATGTATTCGCAGCGGAGCTCTGTGGGTAGGTTTGGAGCGTGACGCGGAGCAGGCAGCTGGAGAAGGCGTCCGTGCACGTTTACAACACTGTACGCACGGGATTGTGGGTCTGTCTTTGGATATTTTCATAAAACTCTCCGGACTAATTGTGCCGAATTGAGTAACGCCACGGTGATTGCTCGTACTCCTGAGCTTTCCAAGTTTGGATACGCGCACTGCTGGAAGTTTATGCACGCTGCCTCGGACAAGACAGCGACAGCTACGAGCAGGTCAGTATTTGGATTAGATAAGGTTTACTCAGTATGCATCCATCTGTTCTACTTCATGCATTCAGGATATGGCGTTGTAGTTTGTATAACGTGGTGCACATCGTTGCTCCATGCACATGCAGCGTCCTGCTGTGAAAGCGTATTGTGTTATCATTAACAGACAGATATTGAGAACTACAATACAGTTGAAATCACTTTTCTTAGCGCATGTCATGCTTTCTTCTATTCAATGCGTAATTAAAAACGTGATTTACTGTCATAACGACTAGGCTGTCTATAGGTTCAAGGCGATTTTGTGATGCGATATTTGAGTAACATTATAAGGAGTTTGGTTGTTTCACGTACAAACAGTTCCACAATTATCATTTTACATAGTTTTATACAGTTGCAGTTTGTATGCAATACATACTTGTTTTAATTAATGTAATGTTATTTCAGGTAATACCAGTGAGCTCACCATTGCATGCTGGTAACGTTTACCTCCAGTGAGTCTGGGAACTTAACCTTTCTCAGCGTGCATCAACTCTCACCTCATCAGGACATTCTCCGTTACAGGTAGTGTCATGTCCATGATCTACAGTGTGGAAGTAGCATATGCAATGTTGTGTGCTCACCATCCATTTTGTTTCCTGATAGACTTATGTGCCCACTAAGTGTATGCTTTTGTGTGGTGCTGCTCAGCTCCACTGAAGCTTAGTGGGACATGTGCTCTTACATCTTTAAGGCTGCATTTATGATATCAGTATGAAGTGCCAGTATGGCAAGACAGATGCGTACTACAATTTTTTAAAATCTCTGCAGTTTTAGTGTTTTTTGTATACTACTGGAAACCCCTGATTGAAAACTCTGCTTTGACTCATCTCCTTTTTATTAATCATATCACAACCCACTCATGTGACTTGTCAGTGACTTAAGACAAAGATGGAAGCGATAGAATTTCAGTGTCGCATCACCCAAGCTACGCACAATCTGCAAATACACACACTGCACGTCCATATGATAGCCCAGAAGGACAAGTCTATCTGTCGGCATAAATTGATTCATGCATTTGGTGCTGAGTGCTTTGAGGAACTGGAGAAGTTGAGTCCATTGTCTGTTTCATATTCTGTGTCTGCCCCCCCTGTATATCAACACTTAATCTAAAGAAAATTCTTCTGCTTCTGTGGTGTAGTTCAAGTAGTGATAAGCCATTAATGTTTAACTATTATTGATCCTTAGGGTTAGAACAAGCTTATCCCACTTAATTTAAACTGTCTGTTCAACTAGTCAACAGGGATTTAAGTAAACTCTGAAATATGTTATTTGTAATGTTGTATTCTAACCTTATGCTGCGGGTTGCACACTGTACACTGAATATAGTAGTTTCCTTTGGTGATAATGTTGCATAGCTTTGACTATGATATACTTCATTAGTAATGCCAAATTGCAGATCACTTGTACTAGTGAAATCAGGCGTTAAGAGCCGAAAATATAAAATTGCATACAAATAACTATATGTATAAAGATAGATGAAAGTCTCGGAAGGCTGATACTTTTGCAAAAAAAGTTTTTTTTTTCTTTTCTATTAATAGAGAGAAATTCATAGCAAATTCTGTTATGCCTCTCTACTGTAGGGGCTAATAGGAAGGGCATCAGGTGCTCTAAAAGGCTACCGAGTCAGTGTGGGACCGGCTTCCTGCGTGACACCTGACAAAAGAGTAGCAGACAAATGTGATTCTCAGAAACATACATGTATACCACCACAGAGACTGACATAACTGTTCTAGGAAAGCTCTGAGTGACTGCTCCGCAATCTTTGTTAAATGCAGTGTGTTTTTTGGTGAAAAAGCTCTATGATAACAGTGCTCTGGTGAATAATAGCCTGTCCACGCATTTGCAGTGGTATCCTGAAAAGGTGTACTTAAGTATTCAATCTGTGACTTTTTTCTTATCTTGTTTCTCAAACGAGGCTGTTCAATTTTTGTGTCAATAATTTTAAGGATTTTCTGCATGCTTTATTACATGTTACTGATATTTTTTCTATAATATTATATAATATATAATATAATTTAATTGGATCTGAATATTAGTCAACTTAGTACTCAACTGTGTAATTCCGTGATTTACACAATTAAATCTTTTCCCCTTTTGCTATTCCGGTTGGTGATTTTAATAACGACCTGTTTCCTTTAGGAATCAATTGTCCCTTAAACAGTTCTACACATTGTAATCATAATGACTCCTCTCTTTCAATACCAAAACGACTTGCTCTGAAGCACTGGGAGATGCTCTAAAATGTACCGTCTTATTACTGTCCCACTGTGACTGCCGGTGACCTTATAAATTATAACATTTGATATGGATATCAAAGCGGTCCAGGCAAACACGTGAAGGTTAATGCAGCCTGGCAAACTCTGCACTGTTCCCACGGCTCGACGGATGGCTCGCGTGTCATATTTGCTTTACATAATTGCTGCCCCCTAATCTGTTACTATTAGCACGTACACACAACCCCACATAGCCACTGTTGACACATTCCCTTGTCTGTGACCTGTGCTACATTTTCTTTCAGCTCCCTTGCGTACTGGCAGACATCATGATAAATAGTCTGTGTGGAAACCCAAGCCTCGCCGTGGCCCGTGAAGCTTTGAAGGTCTTTAAAATGCAAAAGAACAACGGTTGGAACTCCAGTCACCAAATGTATAGCCCCCCTTCTATAGTCATGATTACGCGATAATAAAGCAGTGGTATGATGCATAGATAGCATAAATTCAGGGCAATGCCAAATTATTGTTGAAAGTCACCCTAAGGTTTTCGGCGGAGGAGAATGCATGCTCTTGAAATGTGCTTAGAGAAGGGATATTTAGTGACAGCGTGTGATGCATTACCACTGGGATCCTTAACTACATTGTATGCGGCACCAAAAGAAAAAAAAAAGTAAAATGCCATGAAGAAGGAGAACAAAGCTATGGTAGACTATATAGTAGGTTATCTTACTTGATGTGTTGAGTTGAATATAGTACCTCGGTATGATTATAAATGAGAGAATTATGTGTTAATGATTGCGATCGGTTATCTGTTATAGAACAGCAGACATCAAAGAGGTAATTTTATTAAGCACTTTTTCAGCTTTTATCCTTTGCAAACAGACAATAAAGGTTGCAATAAAAAGAGTCAAGGCAATAAGTACTTAAAAAAAGCCACATATATTTTATCAGCTATTGAATTGACTTGGTAAAATAATATATGCATTCAAATTGTTGTGCTATTGTTGTTTGCTATGGAGTTATGGCATCCCTACTCAACATAAACCACAAGTGAGCCGAATCTTGAGTAAAAGACCCTTGAACCCATAATTATCTGATTAAGAAAAATGTGCAAAATTAGGCTACTTTGACTTGACTGAAGATGTCAGTATTTTATGATTATTTCAAAATATATTTTTATTGTTAATGATAAATGTTAATGATAAATATGACTACAGGTTTGGCCCACTTTTACACTGAATACATTTGAGGTTGCTGTGCATTCCCATTTCTCCTTTAGAGATACAGTTTGTGATAATGCAGGCGATGTTGGTGATAGACTCTGCTCCACCATCTGCGGTTGAATTTGGATTGAACTTAGCGATGGAAATTAGAGAAGAAATGTTCCCAAGAGAGTGTCAGCATAGCACACCTTATGGCTGCTACCCTGCATGACCTGATGTGTTGTGTGGAACATAAGTAGATTTCTGTACCTTATTGCATTTGCCCTGCGTTGATATGTTGTTTGTCATATCATGTTTGTGTTGTCACGAGACCAAAAGTAACCCAAACCAACGTTGAACCAGCAGCTAGTAGTTTTTTGTGCAATTTTGGCTGCTGTAGATAAAGTGTGTTGAGATGAAAGCCAGCTGCCATTCTCCACAGTATTCTGTCCTGCTGGTTGGGCTAGGCCAGGGAACCGCAACACTCTGCTCTGTTGTAACCCACAGATTAACATTTATGACCCTACACGCTTCACTGGACTTTGTGGGTCATGACCAAATGGCAAGAGTGAGGAGTGGACACTGGGCAAGACTCCTGAGCTCTACGAGTTTTTCTGGTAGGGAAAGTCTAAAAGACATATGTTGAGTTGTGTTGTAGTGAAAACAGAATAAGGCATTGGTTTTGAAGTCCTGCAATATTTTTTAAGATGACTTATAAAATAATGTAAATGTAAAATAATTTTTATGTGCTTTAAAACCAATTTCCCTCTTTAATAATTGATACATGCATTGTTATGCATTACACACATAACCTCTATCCCTGTCCAATTTCTGGTGCTTACTTGTGACTCTGAAGAGGTGGAACTCTCAGTTCTTTTGAAGTTATAAGACTTTTTTCTATTATAAAGCCATTTTAGATAAATATTGTGGTTTACAATGAACTAAATGTAAAATTATCATATACATTTTTTCTGTCACAGCATGTAACAATAGGAATAATTGATTCTGACAATACAAAAATTTTGCATATAAAGGCAACATGCCATTAAAACAGTTACTTTATTGTATTTATTTTTGCAAGGGAAAGTACAATATATTAGACACTTTAACATCATTTGGCAACCTTACTACACTTATACAGTATTGTATAATTGTATAATACATTTACAAAATGACCACAGCAAAGGGAGAGTAATATGAAAATGCTTTGCAAACATTTTTGTACATTAAATTTATGTCTGCCCTCGCTGTCTTGTTAAAAGCTCACAAAAGCAATATTAGAGCCTGATGGATTGGGAGAATGGCTTGGGCCTGCCATGTGCCTCAGGTCAGCTCTTTTGTGGCCTGTAGACAGCCCAGTGGGGAGCAGGGCGTCAGCTATGCTTGTCGATGGACTTGCTTGACGGCCTCAATAATTCAGTTGACGCAACCTCTGATACCCAGCGCCACAGGGTTGCAGCGAAGAGGCCAGTGCTCCGGTTCGTGTGGGAAGCTAGTCAGCAACACTTCTCCTCGCAGTTATTGTCAGATGGGAAAAAATATTGAATACCAGGACAGGCTGGCGAATGTAAAACCGGCGCATTCCAAATCAATGCGCTGGTAGGTCAGTAGTTGACTCGGTGGTGCACTGACAAATTGGTCACAACTAAAAGCTATAGGACGCACACTCCACTTCGATTCTGTCAGGCCGAGGGAGCTGTGTGGTGTTGGTGAATTTGGGATTGATGTTTCTTTAATAAGGCCCGCAGTCTCTCAGTATTCAGTTAGTGTGCCATCATGACCTACATACTTTTAGATACTTGAAAACGCTGACAACTGTAGAATAAAACCAACTATTTTCTCTATGCCCTATTGCTATGCACCTAAAGACAAAGCAATGTTGATATATTATTCTATGTAATGTGCAGATGCTTACATACGCCTGCTGTTTCAGTTTCTTCTAATTCTTGGGATGAGCCTAATTCTCCTCCCTTAATTGTTTAGCCTACATTAGGTTAACATTTATATAATATTATTATTCTCTTTTTTTTATGTGTAAGTATGATACTGCAATAAATAGCAGTTTTATTCTCATATGCGTTTGTACATTTTCAACCAGTGAAGGACAATACTATTGGTCTCTCCATTGCCCTGTAACAGTACTGCTACTATGATTGTTTTGTTTGACATCTCTGAGGGTTGGTTTGTCAGTGTACTATGAAATACATCTGAATAACACTCAATGTCAGCATTTTAGAACCATTCCCTGTGTTAGAGTGTTTTATTGTGGTTGTATGCCCCCTACATTTCAAATGTAGTAATGGTTTTCAGCAGCCTTTCTGTTTGCTTTGTTGACAGACACTCTACACTAGTGAGCAGATTACGACGTCAACAGCACTTAAGTCTGAACCCGTGCATGTAATTAAAAGCTGCTCTTTTGAACTTAAATCGTGTCTTTTTAACAATCTATTGCAGCTAACACTTTATGAATGTGTGGAATCCCATTTTCCATTCACCTGCAGTCTGCTGTGATTGCTCTGTATCTTCATTACAATGCAGCAGCGCCTTTGCTAGTTTAATTCATTTCCGTAACAATGGGTCGATCATGGATTTGTGTGTGAATTGCCAAAGGTCTGCGCAGGTTGATTTTATTTTTCGCACAGCATGGAGTGTATTCATTATGAGTAAGCACTGGGTGACAGTTGTTGATTCTGTATTGCAGAATTCGTATTCTCAATTAACAGACTATACATAAAGAACAGATTATTGCTTCCTCGGACGCCCCAGTGTAAAATAACACAGTCGCGATTCTAATTTGAGCAAATGGCTTCCACTGAGTTAAGACTGTCTTGTGTAATTGGGAGTTTTATGGGAGGGAGCGCTTGTTCTGATAGTACTAGTAGTCTTGGATACAGATGAAGGCTTCAAGCATATCGAGGCTGTAAATAATCAGCTATTCTGTTTTAGACTGAGGTAATGCAGAAAATGTCTTAAAATGACACTGGCTTCATTTACATTATATTTACACACTAAAATCTGATCACTATTTCTATATTGACTTATTGTTCAGGATATGAAAGCTGGAACAATATTTTTTGGGGGTCAATGTCATGAGTTTTAGCTATACAATAAGATTTAAGCCGTAAAAGGTTGAATAAATCACTTCTATGACTCATTACAGATGCAAAGGACGTATTCAACTGTTTCATTCTGCTATTCATTTATTGCAGCTCATATATTTTTTTTTAACAATGTTATACATTTAGAATAGTTTTTATGGTTAAAATCTGCTCTGGGTTGTTGTGTCAGTAGCATAAATTAGTTGCAATATTCTCTATATTAGCTGTATTTGCTACAACAATATATCACACTTTATATATATGTGTGTGTATATATATATATATATATATATATATATATATATATATATATATATATATATATATATATATATATATATAGCTAAAGTAAAAATAGATGATAAATGATAATATTGAACCAAACCATAAGGGAGAATTATCCCCCAAAAAGTATTAAATGTACAAAATTGTTAAAATACATAACAGAATGCGACACTTAAGTAGTTAGTTTGTGTCTGTAGTCATAGAAGTGTATAATTTAACCTTCTTCAGCAGCCCAGATATCATCATAGTACATGAAAAATACCCAAAATGTTCCCACTTGTACAAAGAAAGTCCCGATGATAAATATTGACCCCCAAAAAAGTATTGTCACATCTGTCATGTATTAAAGGATAAATCAATATAGCATTTATAGTGACAGGTCTAACTTGTATCCTTCCCCGCTCAACCTGTTATGTTGTTTTCGGGAGTGAAAGGCTTTTTGCTATTGTTACATGTGCAATAAAAGAGAAGATAGTACAGGATACTGTTTTTGCACAAGAACTCACGACAGCTCTGCAGTTAAACAGATGTGGGCTTCCCGACGTTTGGTTTTTGTGCGCACACTGACTTTGTTTGACTAAATGTGCTGTGACGATGAGGGATGGAGATTGGAGCGCCATGTACACAGGATAATCTGAAGTGGCTCTATCACAGATTTGCATCACTTAGCCCACTTGTGCATATTCTGAGGCGAACGTCAGGACCAGACACTTAGCAAGGAGAGGGGTTTCATCATCTGAGGGTTGCAACTTTCTCTCTGCTGAATATATACATACGCAGGTGTTATTAAAGTGGAGCATCAGGAAGGGGTGAATGGACCGTAAAATTAACCACAAAAGGGCAGAAGTATCACTTTATACACTCATTTGGAAGATTACGCTAGACGTTTCTGTTAACTTTGTTTTTAATCAATTATTTTGCTGTCATTTGTAATACTCTTAATTATAGACTATATACTCAATATTGTAATTATAAGAATGATATTATATATTTTGATATATCTCCCACATCTATCATCAACATTATTCAAATTTGAAATAAACACTAATTTAAAGGCCAAATTTTCCCCATACATTTGAACAAAATTTGTCTTGGCCCAGTACAGATGTATTGTATGAGCAGCTCTTGAGGTCAAAATAAGTCCTCTGTATACTGTCTGCATCTAATTATAAAGCATTTTACTGTCCAATAATGAGGAATTGTGTGTTAGCATGCTAGTTGTTAACTTTAACATCAGAGCAAAATGCTGCACTATTCTCTGAGGTTTTGTGAAAAGTGCTTGTAAAACTGTAAGTAAGTAAGTAATCATTTGATTTATATAGTGCCTTTCAAGATACCCAAAGTGCTTTGCAGTATATATGTATATATTTTTTTGTTAGCATGCACAAGCAGATTTGATGACTGTCAAATCTGCATGTCTAATGTAAGCTTTGTTACTGACATAAACAAAGAGTTATCCAGTGATCTTTGTTGCAAAAAGTATAATTAGTATAGTATAACATTCATCAGAGGTAGGGCTGTAGTCAAATAAAGAAATTCTTGGTTGACATTTCCAGTCGATTGGTTAGTCAACAAAAAAGAGGGCATGGCTAAACCTCTCCAAACTATTACGAAACTACTTACAGAAAAAAGTACTAGAAAATAATGTATTTATATAAAGAGAAATTACACTTGTGAATCACGAGTTTAAGCTACCTTTTTAGAAAAAAAATCTTCTTCTAACGTGGTCACTAACTTCTCATTTCTGCTGTTGTCCCATATAAATCCTTAGAATCTAAATAAAATAACTAGTTGACTAATAAGGATTTTGGTTAACTGAGACTCCATCAACCAGTTATATATGTATAAATACGTGCTTCCTTCTCTACTTTATAACAAGCGATCAAAAAGAATATTTGAGAAACATAGTTGATTATCTTTCTAGGATGTTGTGTATTTTTAGCTAATGGTTGTGCACTTGCTTGTTGCAGCCTGGAGATTTGAGCTGTGAGCCCAGGATAAAGAAGGGACACAATCTGGTTCAGATGGCATCCAGGACTGTGAGTCTGGGCACCATGCTGTAGACAAACACTGGTGTGTCTGTGGAATCACTGGTGACAGGGAGAAAACAGGCACTATCTGATGGAACTCAGCCCTATCTCTCTCTTTCTCACTGTTCTTCCAATTGCCGCTGGGGGGAACTGGAAGAGGAGAGGAAGAGTCTCTCAAATTCTATTGTGAAACCAGGCCTGTTCATTTTATCTTTCAAATTTTCTATCCATCGATCGGTCTTAATTGAATGGAAGTAGGCCGGGATTTTTCTGGGATTTGTTTTCCAACTGGTTAGCCATTACTTGGAATGCGATCACACAGCAACAAACTCATCTCTTAATAATATTAGTAAAGTCACACTACTTATCCTGTTTTGAATAATTTTGGGTTGTTCAGATTTATTTACGTTTTCAATCTGCATTATTTAACTTGCTTTTAAGATAACTCATAGTTGTATATCTTTGTTTTAATTAAAATAGGTGAAGTACATTTGCCATTCAAGTCATTTATTATCTCTTCCTAAGTATCTTTTGTTTTTCAGTCCTCTTTCATATTTTTTTTTTCTTTTTTTTTTTTGTCCTAAACAACCATATTTGTTTTGAAACCATGCATGTCTCTGATTGGCTAATATACCTGCCAATCTCTCCCATCTGAACTCGGGTAGCTACAGTCAGTGACCAGACATTTTCATAAAGTACTGGAGAAGTGTGTATTCTGGATCTCAGGAGATTACAACAGTGGAACAAAACGTCATAGGAAATGCAGGTTACCGTACTGCTAAAACAATTGATACTGCGATAATTGATATATAACAAAACTGCTAGTTTTATAGCAAAGTGAAAGAGGAGCGGCAGTGAGGAGCGTCAAAGAGGAGATGGAGAGAGCGGGCAGGATGAATTATGCAAAGCTGTCAGAGGAAGGGGGGGTGGCTATTGTTGGTGGTGCCGGCTGTGTTAAAGGGAGCAGCAGTGGATCTCCACCGGCTCCATCCGACACTCTCACCGCTCCCTGTGGCTGAGAGATGCCTGATCCCTACTCCGGCAAATAGCCAACAACAAGAAGACGAGAGGAAGGGGGAAGCTGATGGAGGCGGGGGCACTTAAAGGAGACATACTAAACAAATGGATCTTTAAGCCACGTTTTGATTTGTTTTCCCAATGAAAAGTAGAGTTTAATTTACTCATGTTAAATAAAGTATTATACAGAATCAACTTTTTGGAGCTTTCTACCATGTTATAATGTTCCTTCACCAAAAATATGCCTGAAGAAATCTTATGTGTCATGCATTCATGGTGGAGTAATCTAGCGATCCCTACCGGACCATATTGGAACCAATAACTGATTTTTGTGACTTGTATTTATGTACTTTTTTTCTGAAATTGGAGCTAACAAAATTTATTGGCATGAGAAAAGAATACATGAACATATATATGTATGTGTGTATATATATATATATATATATATATATATATATATATATATATATATATATATATATATATATATATATATATATATATATATATATATATATATATATATATATATATATATATATATATATATATATATATTATCAAAGATTGCATTTTAAAAAATCAGTTTGTCCCATTTTTGTTATTTCAATTGAGTATCTAGTTTCAATACTAGTTTTATAGATTAGTATCAACCCTATGCATACAACTCGGATGTTTTCCCATTTCTAAAGTACCTGCAGTCTCTCTGATCTCACTTGTAATCATTTCAGTACTCCAAATTTCTTTCTCTTGTAATGTTTTAATATTTTTAGTTTATACACCAATAGCAGAGTTAACATTCATTTCAGCTACTCAACTACCTTCACAACAAAGCAAAGTGTTTTAGAAGAGACTGGTGAACAAAAACAAACATAAACAAACATAAAAATGACCATGTTTAATAGTGAATCAACCCTTTTATCAGAAGTGGCAGTAAGTGACATTTTACTTCAAAAATTGTATTAAATAACATGATTCAAATACGGATTGCCTGTGCTGCCACTTTCTGTATAAGCCATATTGTGATATTGCATCTGTTGCTAAAATTGCTTCCTTTTTTGTTTGTTTTTCCAACAAGTTGTATTTGCTTTATCCATAATTTTAAGATTAACTGAGAAATGCATCTGACTTTATCCAAAAGTTTTACTAAAAATACAGAATAAAACAATTCCTCCTCTACAGTAAAGGGTGGCCTGGCTACCACTTGTGACAGGTGGGAATGCCTTGGAGGGACACACGTGCGCTCTTTATTACTGTTATTTACAGAGGTCACTGACAGAGAGATCCGAGCCGGTATTTACAAAAGCCCCATGGAAATATAATTACCCGACAAAGGCTTAGAGGAGAGTTGCCATTTCAGCACTCTGGTCTGCAGCGGCTACCTCTGTTTCTGCAGAAATGCTTTGTGGGCTCGGTGTAAGCCAGTCGGTGCCAGAATTGTTAGGCTCCTGTTTTTCTGTTTGTGAAGGCTAGTGTCATTATCAGTTGCAATTGTTCCAAGTAGTTTTCAGGAAGCAATTTGAATTTGCCTGGGAAAAGTGCTTAAAATGTTGATTATGTAAGTATTCATTGATCACTCATGGCTGAAAGTATAGCCTCAACTTTTGACTGTGTGTTCTTATTATGCCCTGTACAGCTTTTCCTCTTGCATCAGTTGAGTTCTTACAAATCTTTTTCACCAAACAGCCTAAAATAAACAATACAAAATAATGAAACCCCAGGCAAGAACAGACTCGAAGTCATTACTACTAGAAATGTTATTGCTCTGCTGTGTACACATTTTGTGTCCCAATTATTGCTATGGCTGTACAAATATATACTGGCATTTATAAAACCCTATGTCCATTGACCCAACTACTGAGCAATCAAAATAGCATGTTTGTTTTGGTACATTGACGTATCCTCTGAAGATATTTGATCATAAACAAATGTAATGCTGTTTGCTTGTTTAATTAGCTATGAAAAATAAAACACTTGTCAAGACATCTTGAAAGGATGCTCATCTTTTTGGTCATAACCTCCAGCGCTCGAAACCCATGTTCTTTCATCTCAGATGAAAAGCAAGTGACGAGCGCATGTCTGACATGAAAGTAAAGTAAATCTCATCTTCCTGAAACTCATGCATCCATACTGAAGGGACTGTTGACTTGGACACATTTGTGTGCACTGTATTAGACAGATGGTTTATGTGTTTTTGGTTGAGAGATGTGCAGAGGTGTAGGACAGTGTGTGTCTGGGGGACTATGGAGGTGCAGACTGGGAGTCGTTGGAATGAGCGTGAAGCCTTGCGGCTTAGATCATGAACTGTCTGTTACATTGGCTGAGCGGCTCGCCAGAGGACCTTTGGGTGACACTCAATTTGCACAGTCAACTGTTCTTTTCACTGGTCATGGGTGACTGGCTGTCCCAAATCAGCCTGGCCATCAAAGGTAAAAAGAGAACATTAAAGCGAATGATGCCAGAAAGTAGTGCATGGAACAAACACCCCTCTAAGTCACCCACAGTCTCTCTCCTCCCATGTTTAAACATCATTACTTGGCCTGTCTTGTGTCTGTGTCACTTTATAGACACTAGGCTGCTCTCAGTGGAGTAACTAAAGGGAGACCGAGCCTAATCAAGGCATGACAGGCTGGCTGTTCTTGCTGCTCCAAACACTTTTGTTTGTGCAGTACTTAAACCTTTTGAAACTTAAAACCTTGCCTAACCACATGAGAATATGCCCCAACAGCCTGGCTGACCTTTTGTGCATAATTTAAAGTAACATGCGCATATGCTACTGCTGGTGATTGCTTGTGCTACCAATGTGTTCCAACCGAACTCTTTGATGTGCTACGAAAAAGACGCCATCTCGGTCCTTAGAGTAAACTTTATGGGGGCATGCCTGGCCACTGGAGGGATCACAGTCGACACAAATCTAATTCCTTTTATAGCAGGGGGGTTGCAGTGTAGAGGAGACGACTTGTAGCATTAGCTTAATTTTGGATGGCCACTCATTTTACAATAGTGTTGCACGGTTTTGGATAAAAATCTAATTGCGATAGTGATTAGATGTGCAATATATGTTGGAAAGTAGTTGAAAGTGCACATTATAAACAATTCCCATGAATTTCAGAACATGTTTCCAGAGGTGTAAACTACAGTTACGAAAAGATTTTTCTACAAAAAGACAGTATATTTTGTTCTTTCCAGGGGACATTCTATTATCTCACATTTCTAAATAAATGCAGCCTTTGCGATTTGAAAATTGCATCAACTCAAATTGCTCTTTCGATTGCGATATATTGTGCAGCACTATTTTACAAGTCTATAAAGGAACAGAATTGTAATCAAGGAGGTTCCTGGGTCTGGCGCTTGCACTAATCCTGTACATAAATCTGCCAATTGTAACAAATGTGTACAATTTCTGGAGAGGACAGGAATGCCACTAAGAGGTCCTATGGCATCGTAAACAAGTACAAGGAGTTACAGGAATTTTCTTCACTGATTGGATCTCAACGCCATCAGGGAAACAAAATAGTATCCAGGTATTTACACGGAACAGGGCCAAAGAAGTTGAAGAGGCCTAGAACAGTTTTTACAATTTTCATTATCACTGTATCCTAGCAGCTCTAGCACAATTTTTTGAGGGGGAATGCCCCTCGGGCCGGCGCTATCTCGCTGTGCGACATCCTGGATTCATTGGAAGGTTTTGATGCTCGATGTGAAACCAAGTAGATATCATTTGGGGGAGAGAAGAATTCTGATATACTAGTCTTACAGCTCAGCCAAGAGAGAAATCAAAGTGTAGTGGCTGTCTACGCAGCTAGCGGAAAATAGGTTTTAATAAACACTTCTGACACACCAGGGTCCCTATCTATATTCTACCAAATATGTACATATATAGATATGTTATGTGGATTACTCATTTTACTCATATTGTACATATTTAGAAAGTTGTTGGAAGTGTCTAAATGCTAAGGATTAACTATGATGAGTGCAGAACAAATTTAACTCTAGGATTTTTGGTCTTAGTGGGTCTCAGTTTATTTGTTGATAGCCAAGGAGCAGCTAATTCTTGTAAGTGAAGTTACAATAGGTTAAAGTGCAATGTGTGACTGGAACATACAATACAATACTTCAGGATCGGGGTGTGTGATATTAAGCAAAAATATTATATCAATATATTTTTTTTATTATCTTCATCATATTCAGATGAGATTTTTACAGTGCATGAGGAATGTGCTGAAACATGCCTGCAAATGTTTTGAGGTTTAAGTTTAGCACAAAATGTGAATGGACCATAAAATGAACCAGAAAAGGACAAAAATATTACTTGATGTCCTCACCGGAGGAGCTGGAGGAAGTGTCTGGAGTGAGGGAAGTCTATGAATCCCTGCTCCTGTGACCCCGCCCTGGATAAGTGGAAGGAAATGGATGGATGGTCCGTGTATGGGAGATTACCCTAGATGTTTTGGTTAATTTTATTTGTAATCTACTCTTTTTGCTGTCATTTTTAATTGTTTTAATTATACATAAACACGAATGTTGCATATCGCCAAAACAACAATTGGTATATTATCCATTGTTCAATATATCTCCTACCTCTATTTTAGAATGATTATAGTATTGTGCGAACCATATTTGCGTAATGTTTTGTGTTTTCTCATTGCCACTTTTAAACTAGCTCTTTTGTCTAACATGCCTCAACTGGTAAAATAATGACTGCTATGAAGTATTTTCTCCCCCCTGTCATGATACCACATGAAGGATGATATATCGCTACAGATTGCGATTAACTGATAGTAATACTATCAGTAATACTGAAACCACTTTATGCTTCTGACACAAAGCAGGATAATCCCAGTGAATCAGTTTTTAAATAGACAGTATGATTAAAAGGTCTGAGCTGCAGCAAATAAATAGCAATTAGCAACAGAAGTTACTTTTTCAACCCTCTACAACTCAAATCTTACCTTATTGCGCAAAAATGTCAAAAATCTCCTCACTAGTGCAATGAAAAAGTACTCACAATAAATATTGAGCCCCAAAATCAGTTACAACAACAATTAAGTTGATATATTAATTATCGTGAATTATTGGACCTAGTATTTAATGAAAATATTGATGTTGTTTTCAGTGTTTGTTAATTTGATATTTTTATTGTCCGCATATTTTATTTAATACTATGAACATTTTTTAATACTATGAACATTTTTTTTATTTCTTGAAATCATCCTATAGTATATATATTTCAATTTATAGCATGTAAGTATTTTTTACTTGTCTAAATACTTTTTGCCTGAAAATTAAAACTTAAACTAGTGAAAATCTCTCAACATTGAAACTTTTAACACCCACTCACTCAGTTGAACTCGATTGTGAATAGCACCCAAGCCTGAATGGGGGACGTGCCTATCTTTAACTGTCTTTAAAGAGAGGAGGTCATGTGTGACGGGAGTTCACGGGTGATGTTTCGGGGCAGGGGAGGCAGGGGAAGCTGTGGGCGGAGGTGAGTCTTTGAGAAAGGGATAAGTGTGTGCTTTTGAAGATGAAGCCTGTGGATTAGTGTTATCTGACCTGCTTCTTTTGCCTTTCCCTTGTCTCTATGCGTCTAGGTAGAGCGCGTGCAAAGGCAGACGGCTCCGAAACACACCCATAAGCTCAGATTCACGGGAGAACCAACGCGGATCCATCCGGAGGGAGAGAGCGGAGCGTCGGTTACCCAGCATGCACGCAGTATGGAACGGGTGAGGGAGCAGCGGCCTTTCTGCTCGCTGTCAAAGAACCAGAGGGAAGAGAGAGAGAGAGCCGGCGAGAGGGAGCAGGAGCGGGAGAGGCGGTACACCACCTCCTCGGCCGACCGGGGGGAGCCGGCGGAAGGGCCCTGTCGCGTCCCCACCCAGAAGTCTTACAGCTCCAGTGAGACCCTCCAGGCCTTCGACCATGACCCCACACGCATGCTGTTCGGAGGCAGAGCCAAGGAGATGGTCCACAAGGAGAGCGCAGAATACAGCCGACCAGGTGAGCCAGAGCAAATATTGACTCTGTTGGAGGTTTTAGTCAGGGTCCCAAAGCTGCTGTAAATATGTCTGAATGCTATGTAAGTCATAACCCCTAAATAAATGTAATATAAAACAGATAATTACATTTTCTTTCTAATCTGCTCAACTGCTGCTGGGTTTCATTTTACATCACAATATTCAATAGGCTGGAAATATTAAATTTGATTTTTTTTGTCTCTTTTTCACCTCCTACAATACTCTGCAGACAGTTATAACACTACTTAAAATTGCCCTAAGAATAGTAATCTAAATGGAAACACAAATAAATCTATTTTAGAACAAAGTTCATTAGTGCAAATGTCCAACAAGGTAAAAAAAGTGTATTATTTTTATTGTATTTTTTGAAAGCTCATTTTAAAATCATTGCTGCCAAATAACAATAATATTGCTTTTATAACTGTTTTTATTTATTAGCAAGTCATGACCCTGGTCCCCAAATAATTTACTTTTTGTATAATTTTACTGAAGCATATTTGTGAGTATGCTATGTGAGTAAACAAAAATAAATATCACAAATACAATAACTTATATTCAGTATCCATAATAATTCCATTAAAATGCATCTATAATTGTAGCTTTGTTCCCTGGTTACATCAAATTGACTAAAATTTCCTACTGTTTGCCTACTGTTGGGGTTTTGACAGCCCAGTTTCATTTGGAATTAAATCCACACTACCCCCTCATAGCCATGTTTGTTTCCTGAAAAATACCACTCTCGTACATCCCCAAGTCAATAAACATGAAAGCCAGGATTTTCTTGCTGGTGTTCACTAAATGTTAGCATTTCCCACTTTTAGCCTTTTCCCTATTTACACAAGAAATAACTGCAGTCAAAGCACAGATTTCAGTATTTTTAAAAATTGGTTAAACAGGCAAGTCATATTCATACAGCATAACTAGACACTTACAAAAAATGGTTAATTATATATTTTTGTTCAATTTAATGATACTCGAGTGGCACGCAATTAAAATATTCTGCACTCCTTAACGTGCTCTTAAACCTAATTGGGGTCTCTTTCCTGTGAATGTAGTATTGTGGTGATGTCAAAACTGTTTAATTTATTTTAAATTCTGCATGCTGATAACTATAGTGTACACATCATCTTTGCTTTAAGTTTAAGTAAATCAGTGATTATGATATTTTTGTTTGTCAAAAGACAGGGGGCGCTGTGTGGCTCAGTGAGTTGAAGTGCATATGCAGAGAATCTCAAGGAAGAAGCGGCTTCCTGTTCCTTCCATTTTTAGAATATTATACACATCGCACCATATTAATGTTAATCTCTTTTAATATTTTAGATTACAGATGTATTATTTTATCTTTTATTTTTGTTTTGCACTGTCAACTTTCACACAAGCTTAACTTTTTTATTCATGTTGAGATTTTAAGAAATTATTGGACAAAATATGACCCATCAAATAGTTCCCCATAAATGTATATTTTTTTTAATCTATTTTAATTTCTCTTTGAACATGGTGCCTGACAAATAAAGAATAAACTAAACTAAATTATTAATGAAATGTAAATATGTGTTTTTGAGGACCATATTGTGGTGTTTGCATATAAAGTATACGTTTCATTTGTAACATCTTTATAAGTTTACATTGAGGTTTGTCACTTGGAATCCATCAGGCTCTCAGTGTCACCTGGACCAGCTGGCTGACAGTAATATGTGCCTACATGTTTTTGAATGACACATCCGAGGAAAAGGAGCCCAATATTTTGTTGTTGTTTGGTGTGCTACTTAATGTGACAGACACGGCTTACTTTTGTTGGCCAACTGCCCGAGTGTGTTTACTCTGCTATGATACCGCCGCGTGAAGCCTGGCACACTATTCTTATTCCATTTCTGTAGAGGAATTCTAAAAGACAGGAGACATTTGATTTTTCTTTTGTGTATGACCAGTTGAGCACCATTTTTACAAACTTAAAGTAGATGGATTGTATTACATGTTATTTAGTTCATGTGATTCCCAGTAGAAAATGTGTTCTCATTTATTTTCAGTTTTAAGCCCCTGGTTAATGGTCAATCCACAGTTTGATCTCATAGGGAGTTTTTAGTCGACTAGTCAGTGATTACTAGAGTAGTCAAACAATGATTTCTAATATACTGACTAAAAGCTTCTAGAAATGATTACATAGAAAGTGCATTAATTAAAAAGTTTAATCTATTTTTGACAATTTAATTTAATAATTCCATTGTCTTTGTTATAGAAAGGTCTTTCTTTTGGCGTGTGTTTTAGAGTCTGTATAGATGGCGACTAATGTAGGGTGACAGTAGCTCAGTTGGAGTGTTTGTCCACTAATCCGAAGGTTGGCGGTTCGAATCCCACGCTCGATGTAAACATGATAAGTGTTCAGATCCACCAACCCACAGGTTGGAGGTTCGATTCCAACTCCCACAGATGATTACTGTTGTTGTGTCCCTAGGCAAGGCACTTAGCCCACCTCACCCTCAGTGTCTGCGCACATTTGTATATGAGTGTGTGTATGAATGGGTGATTGACTCCTTGATGTAAAGCGCTTTGAGGGCCTTGAAGTTGGAAACAACCACAACCATTGTGATTAATTGTCACAGCCCTACTATCTCACTTGTGTTTAGGAATAGCTGTAGATTTAATTTACCTCTACCCATCCTATATTTCTCTTTCTGGTTGTGTTCCCTTAGAAACAAACCTAATTTGACTTTAATGGTGGTGCTTTTTAGCATCTTGATCAGTTGCGTGGCGCTAAGTAGATTGGGAGGATGCTGTTAAGACTTCCCAATTACCCCTCCCCTCCCTCTGCTGCTCTTAGGTTAAGTGTTTTTTGAAGTGCCCCCCGCTCTCCACCATTAAGCACGTTGTTGCTCGCTTTGTTAACTTTACAACTGGTGTCATTGACAGGGCAGACCTTCTCTCTGAGGCAGCTGGGGTTCTGTGAGCGTTCGGCCGCAACTCGGAGGGGCCTGGCTCTATGCCCCGAGACCGGATTGTCCCACCCCCTCGGCAACTACAGGGAGAACCATGAACCCGTGTCCCCTGAACGCACCATGGCTCTGTGGGGATCGGGGCCAAAGTCCGGTCAGAACTCGTCATGCCTGTCCAGCCGCTCCAACTCGGCACTCACGCTCACCGACACTGAAATGGACAATAAATCAGACAATGAGATGGGTGAGTGTAGCATGATTTTAATTAATTTTTTTGAGGATTCAAAAGGCTGAAGTGAGTGAGTTTTATGTGAGTTCATTTGGAAAAACACATTTAACCATTTTAAAAAGTTATTGGAGGCTTGCAGTTTACTCTTCAGGTGAGTTCACACTTGTGCAATCACCAGATCAAAATTGGGACTAAACTGTTACTAAATCATGACTACAAAGGGGACAAACCAAATCTACAGAAGAACTCAAATTTGGCCCCAAGCAGTACCATACCAGGACAAGAACACACCGTTAGTATAACCTACTCAAAATATCATTCCATCCTTCCTTGTTAAAATCACTAGATGCTATTTTCATTGATAATATGTGTAGAACATGGTAACAAAAAGAAAAAAATCTAACCAGAGATACATATGTGTTTTTGCAATTGAAATCTCCATGTATGAAGAGTATAAAAGCATTATTTGTAAGTATTAAACATCCTTGATAGTTAGACAGCTATTGTAAAAGTGTTTATGCTCGGTTTATCTGACCATTCTGATGTTTTGACTTTTGAGAAAATAGAGGAATAAGCATGGACGGTTTTTGCCTCTCTTGTAAAATGACTGGACAGTCACTGTAACCGTCTTTAAGATTCTTAGTGCTTGTGCCATTTTTCTTTCTTGGAAAACCTCCCCTGCTTGGATTTCCCCAGCAGCAGTTTGGATCATGCTAAGCGTTGGAAACAAGGATGTGATTGGGTGACAGGAGTGGCAGCACGTTTGGTACACCCAGAGAAGCGCTTGCATCTGGATCAAAGACATGCTTTCTTCACTGCAATGAAATTTGGCCTTGCAATGGAATAGTCAGTCCCTTCTTCTCTCTGACCGTTCGGTAGGTAGTGAGAGCAGTTTGATAAAGTTTCCCCATGGGCCGGCGTATAATCAAAGATAGCTTTGTGCTCCTCACTGTGAGATTTGGCTCAGAATGTCTGCAGTGGTTGACTGGGCAAGCACAATAGCTGATTAAAAGGGTACAATGTTTTGAAGTGCAAATTTGATCATGCTGGAACCTGAGATGGAGGATTGAGGTTCTCTGTTTGAAGAGGGAAAAAGGCTTTGTTGCGTCAAATGGAGGCAGACATGGTTGCATGTCAGGTTTTCTTATGTTGTTTTAAAGACGACATGCTTTTTCCAGGCACAAGCATTATCATAAGAACAATGGATAGCACATTTCATATGACACACATTGACCCCATGTGCTAGTTCAAAGAGAAAAAAACAATTATTGAATTGAAATATTACAAATATAGATCAACATTTAAATATTTTTATAGTGGTATTACTGGAGCAAGCATAGTACGTATTTTTATATTTGAAAAGTGGTGATGTGTCATTTAAGAACCCTACGTTCATCACTCAGACTTGTAATTCTTTAAATAATCACAACTACATACCGAGCAGTGGGTAGAGATAGGTATATTTTCATGCCAAATGTAGGACAATGCAGGATTAGTCTACTTACATGCATAAATCAATCAAATATAACTCTCCGCAAATTAATGAGGATGGAACGCTGTTATAACTTGGTTCAAAGCTCATGAAAGTTGATTTTGCATGCCTCCTTTAAGATGTGGTGGTTTGTATTGGAGCTATGCAGTTTTGTGAAAAAATACATAATTGCCATGTTTTTGAATGAAAACAACATTCAGTTTAACGTGGACATTTTGAACATGCCCTGGAGCATTCTCATATGAGAAAACAATGAAACATGGTTTAATTGCAAATCTGCTGTAAGACAAGAATCACATGCAATTGAGATTTGACTCTCCAAAAATCTTTAAAAATTTAAAAATTGAAAGAGCTGATACAAAATAAAACACATTTCCAGTGTTTAAAATGTACGTTTGTTAGCAATGTAACAGTCCTGTCACAATAGTCTGATACTTAAACCTGAACTAATACATTTATTAAACCTGAACTAATACATTTCAAGACATGTTTTGACACATTTCTGTTGGATTAAAACATCTGCTCATTGTTATTCGGACACAGCAAAAGGAATAAAGATATTAATTTATTTCAATATTGTCCACCCCTAGATGTGACTGACCCTGAACCAAATCACTTCATAAACACACTTCAACCTAAAATAACAAGTGGTACACAAAAGAGACATTTCAAAATTGAAATATAGAAAAAAAAAAGGAATACAAAATGTAAAAGAATGCTTAATGTCGATTCATTTTATGCTGAAATGAGTGGATTCTTACTTTGAAGGGCTAATCCAAACTTTTCTTGACACGCTGATACAATATCTATTTAAACTATTTTCAGACTTGTATAATTTGATTCTCAGTAGAAGTTGCTGACAGTCCGGATAAACTAAGTGAACCATGTCCATAACACATTCAGTGTAAATGATTTTAAGAAAAGTGATGATGGGAGAGAGTGACAGGCAGTTCAAATAATGAGGCTTGATTACACTTTCCCGGCAAGAACATTAAAGCCAGTAAAAAGGGGAATGTCTTGTGTTCATGTGCTATCAGTTCATATTCCAACAACATTGGCTCGAGCCTGACATTTG
The DNA here is from genome assembly GCA_019594935.1 of Periophthalmus modestus. NCBI lineage: Eukaryota > Metazoa > Chordata > Actinopteri > Gobiiformes > Gobiidae > Periophthalmus > Periophthalmus modestus. The sequence goes on along the minus strand of JAIEZT010001368.1, from coordinate 4,880,468 downwards.
AGACAAGTCATTTTCTTAATGGCAGTATTCATCATGTGAGCTTGTCTCCGCCGGGCAAGAGCTGAGTAAGTCTTTTACCTTTTCAAATGCGTTACATTCAAACGTGTCTTAAAGTTAAAGTTTGAGGCAAAAAAGCTACTAAAATGCTTTTATACTACATTAAATGAAACAAAAAACCAGTGGAGCACCTCCCGACTTAGTTATCACAAGGTGATATCAATGTGGTAAGTCTCTCAAACTGTGTTTTCTGTTTGAGAGAAGAACTCAGCCTAAAGGGTTTGTGTGTTAAACGTGTGAGTGAAACAAAACACAACTCCAGGTATGTTTTTGATGAGGAAACAACATAGATCAAAAAATGGTGTAATAAGGGCCCTTAAAAACTAAATACAATAAAATTAACAATAAATTTATAACCAACAAAACTCTTACTGAATAAATAAATGAATTAAACATTGACATTTTAACCCTACTTGCCATATAGTAATAAAGGCGTTTAATATTATGACCTTTTTGAATGCCTCCTTTTTTTAAGTTTTTGAATCTGAAATTGATCCTTGCACTGAAGAGCAACATAAAACCATAATATATATGTATACATCTAAGTAGCACTCCTGCCTGCTAAAATGCTGAATTATATTAAATAATCATGTAAACACAGAATGAATTGTTTAAATAAATAAATATCAGATTAAAATTGAACATTGAATGAGAGAGTGGGTCCAAATTTTTATATATTCACAACTTTCTACATTTATACTACTATACTACATACTACTAAATAACTACTATTTCTTAAAAAAAAAAAAAAGTCAGGGGGAGCCAAAGTCAAAAGTTTGTATGCACCCTCTCAAGCAGTGTTTTTTTTGTTTTTGTTTTTTGTTTTTTACTTTTTTCTATATATCTCTATATTATATTATAATAACTCCACAAGTTATTTATTTCCACAAAGCAAGAAGTGGCTATTTGAAAAAGCTTTGACTGGTAGTGTATAAATATTCCAGTGGCCATTGACATATAGTGCACTACTGTTAAAACCACATAATGCTGATGAAACCCTTACTCTCTACTGTTTTGTTTTGTTTTAAAAAGCAGTGTATTGATACTCAGCAGTAATGTGACACATCATGGGATTAGTACATGTTGTGAGCACACGGAGCCTGCCCTATTGGTCCTTTATTGAGCTGTGATTGTACCTGTCCTCCTGATTCATCCGCATGTGTGTATATGCTTACAAACACACATCCGGGCGCTATGCTAGCCCTCCGACTCCGCTCCTCTGGACTCTCTCTTCTCCACATCTCACCGAGCTGCTGCTGTTGATTGGCTCTTGTTAGCGCAGCACCCCACCGAGACTTTATCCACGCTCACGATTGTCTCAATTAGTCTCAGTACAGCCAGATAAACAACACCTGCTGGACCCCTAGACCAAATGTGATGTTTTACAGATAATAATAAAAGGCTCCCATTTTCAAATATCCGCTCGGATGGCTCTGAGCGTTTATGGCATTTTAATATACTGGACGCTTCCCCCGAGTGTTGAATGTTAAATCATTTGAAATGTTAAGTCACAGAAGTAAAAGTAGAAAACCCCAAAGTAATCATGTTTGCATATTAGTTACAAAATCTATGTGACAGGCAGTATGGCAGGGGATAGCGCAATAGCACAGAGGTTCCCAAACTTTTCAGCCTGTAACCCCTAATGTGACCCACGAGCCCCACTGCCCCCCTCGACACACATGCCCCATTCCTCCTGGTAACACTGTATTGAAAGAGCGCATTTGCACACCCATATATCGAGGTAAAGCCATCTCTGAGTCATGGTATTTTATTTTATAAAAGCCTGTGTTCATCTCTTGATAGTCTCCGCTCTTCATGAATGTGAAGCCAGACCCGGTCCGAGTTAATAACCTAGTGAAGGGTCCTGGGTTTTTATGTTCTATGCGGCGTTTTAGAGGCAGAATAAGCGTGCCTCATAGAGATTGAGCTGTATCCACTCAGATAATACAGGTCTCCAATACGGGGCCTTAGCAGTGTCCAAAGTCTTGATGCGTAATAATAAATCCACATCCAGTCACAGTCTGCAGTGTCCGCATAAAGTTGAAGCCAAACAGATAATATGAACCAAACTCTGCCAAAATCCTTCTCCTCGGTTCTGGTAAAAATGTAATTCCTAAATAAATGTAGAATATCTGATGTGGAGAAAGTGTGCATAAAAATGTACCCAAACAAGTCTATGTAAAGTTTGCCATAATCCTTCTCCTCTGCCCAGGTAACTGTGCAGTAAAAGCAGTAAGTTGTCAAAACAAAATGCATGTGCTCCACAGCACTGCCTTTGACATAGTGTGTATATGAGGAAAACAAAAATTAAGCTTAAGTGCTATTACAATTTATTATTACAGTGATATTTATTACATACTAAAGTAAAAAAGAAATAATTATATTAATATATTTTTTTAAATTGTTTCTCAGGACCCCTCGCTCACTCTCCAATGACCCCCCACTTGGGAACCACTCTGGTAGCCAGTGACGTGCGGTCAGGCGAGGCAGGTGAGGCACTGCCTCACCTGTCATCACAGAGAAAGAAAAATGAAATGGTTATATTTATCCAATGATTTGTACTATAAAAATATTTTCTATTTAACTTTGCATTTTTTTAAAACTCAAAATCGATGATTCTTTACGTTTACCATTGAAATCCTGAGAAGAGACGCACAGTGAGGCACCAGCCTTTCGTGCCTCACATGAACTGACTGTGCTGTAGCTCAGCAGTGACGCTGCTGCTTTAAGTGGCTGTGAAAAGGCGCCGGGTGAGGCGCGCAGTTACCCTGCCTCATGTTAGGGAGCACTCGTGAGCCCAGCGATTCTTGTAACTCCCTCAGAATAGGGGCCGCAAACTACAATTTAGAGTTAGCAAGTTAACTTTAGCAATCGGTTCACCTTTTTCTTCTTGTCTGGCCCTACTTTTTAAATGGAGGAAGATTACATATTAAAGCTCAAGCAGTTTTCTAAACTGGACTTTCGGACGAAGCAGGAGGTTATAATTAAAGGAAGACCAACACTAAAGGAGGTAAATGGTTTGCTCTAGACTACGGGACGAAAGACTCGCTCTTTTGAAACAAAGTGGTACGAAATGGTAAGAAATTTAATGACTTCAATCCATTGAAAATTGGGGTACCAGAATAAGGATAAAAAACAATACAAAACCATCTTGCTTTTTATTTCGTACTATTAGAGCTATTTCATACAGACTTCGGAACTTTTATTTTGAAATTCTTTTTTATTCTGGCCCCAAGTCACTGGGAGAGAAACTGACTCGGGGCCAAATGTACTGACACCTGGTATTTTTTATTTTTATTTTAAGCACCATTAAAACATTTGCAATATATTTGTAGGACCAGGACACTCACAGGAATGAGATTTCTTACCTCAGCTATGAAATACAGGTAGATTACATTATTAAAATTAATGCTTGGTTTATGTAATACAGTCCTCAAAATGGAAAGAATTGTAACACATGAGTTGTAGCCTAACCTGTTTAAAAATGTATCTGTCTGTAAACACATTTTCTGTAACTAAAACATTTTCTTCTAGACATTGAGCACAGAAAATCTGTGTCATTGTTCTGTCTTTATACATCCTGGCCCCGTATGTCAGGAAGCTCTGCACTTTTGACTTTCACCATTTAATGAAGCAGCTAAGAGAAATGACCCATCCCGAGGTTTCCATCAACTGAATATGCATGCAGGAGCTGCGACAAGGGGCCGTTCAGCCCCACTTATTCATAAATGAACTCAATATTTCATTCTAATTTGCTCTCTTCTACAGAGTGTTCGACAAAGCCTCGCTACATTCACCGAGCAAAGCATCTGCAAATGTTAACCTTCATGAGTCACAAGAAAGATGTCTACCTTTAAAGATGAAAGCCTCGTTTTGTAAAAGGTCCAGTGAGCACGCAAGAGAGGTGTTTTTACTGTAATGCAAAACAACATTAACTCAACAACCTCCTCACTCATGGGGATTCGCAATATTACCATTTCTTATCCAAACCACTTCACCCATATGCTCTGTTAGAAAGTATGAGCATAGCATTAGCATCTGAATTTCCAAAGGCATTTAAGTCTTTTGGCTCCCCCTGACATGTTGTGCACACGCTAATGAAATATGTAAAAACAAATGGCGCTCTCTGGGTCTTTGTCTTCACCAAGGAAGCGCTAATCTCTGAATTTGACAGTAATAGCTTGTCATACACAGTTTCACACACACACACACACACACACACACACACACACACACACACACACACACACACACACACACACACACACACACACACACTTAGCGTCTCATGTTGCATTAGCAGTGTGACATGTAGCAGCTGTACCCGGTTGAAACTTCATGTCTGTGGGGTTTATTAGCTCCATAAGTGGTTTCCTCTATACAAGTGAGACAAAAGAGCACAAAAGTGTAAGATTCTGCACCTTCCACCTCTGTTTCGCATGAAATTTCACTGTTAGGAATGAAAATAAACATTATCACATGTAATTCTGTTGATGTGGTTCCCAAGACAACCACCTATCTTAAATCTCCAGTTTTTTTCTACGTTACTTCCATTAGGCCTACAAGATAAATCGCAATCGAGTTGAAATGGCAAATGCTGCAGTTTTTGAAGTCCCGTAATTTCCTCAACAAACAACAAAGTATCCGGTCATATTCGGCATAAAAAAACTGCTAACCCTGTAGTTTAGATCTGTAGAAATATGTTCTGAAATGTAGGCCTGTTACGATAGTTACTATGTCGTCTTATTGTTCAATAGCTGGAACAATATTTTTTTGAGGTCAGTATTTATCGCGGGTATTTTTCTTTGAACTAATGGGAAATTTTTTGTTATTTTGGTTATAAGATAAGATTGTCAAATGTTGAAATGATAACTACCAGCTCATGTTTTTCTTTAAACAATATTGTACATTTAGAAAAGTTTTTATGGTATAAATCAGTGGCAGAATTTTTTTTGAGAATTATCATTTATCGTCTATATTTATTTCAGCAATATATCACACTTCAAAATTTGTTATCATGACAGGCTTACTGAAATGTGATTCTTGTATTTGTCTATCAGTTCATATATCTGTCTTTTTTAACACTTCCAGAAGAACTGACAAAATGTAAACTTTGAACAGAATCCTATTACTAAAACTTACATCGCAAATCTTTGTCAGAACAAACACAGTTAGATATTTTTTTCCCAAATTGCTCGCCCTAATTTCAATTTCTATAAAAAATTGCCATAAACAATGGCTTCCTTGAGTATGTTAACCTGAGAGCTACATATTACAATGAAACTGGTGCTGAGTTGCACATTAACTTGGATGGGATCTATTTGTTACAGTTGTTGAACCAGACATTGTGGTGAGCAAGGATGAACAATTCACTGCCATTGTGTTAGTTGTAATTCACATCAGTCAGTTTGTAGTGCTGGAATAATTGTGAGGAAAAGCATTGAAACATGTAAAATTGTCATGAATATAGCCACAAAATGATTGAAAACCATACTTAAAGGTGCACTATGTAACTTTTCTGAAAGCGGATCCACCACCTGCTTCTCTCCATGGAGATGTTTGCTTAGCTAGAAATTTTCCACAGGCTCTACGGCCAAATAAATTATTTACATTTCTGATTTAAGTATATATCATGATTCAATCAAAAATTGCTTTTAAAATTCTTTCATTTTATTTTATTATGTATATTATATATACATAATAAATGTATTATTGATTATATTATTAATCAATTATATTTATATGACTAAATTAAAGGGCGACAATAGCTCAGAGTGTTTGTCTACTGATCCAAAGGTTGGCAGTTTGAATCCCGCTCTTGACAACATCATTGGTAGACCCACAGGTTGGCGGGTCCAGCTCCCACAGATAATTTCTATTATTATGTCCTTGGGCAAGACACTTAACTGACCTTGCTCCCAGTGTCTGCGTACACTGGTGCATAAATGTGTGTGTGAATGGGTGAATGGTTCCATGATGTAAAGTGCTTTGAGTACCTTGAAAGTAGAAAAGTATTATATAACAATGTGAGCTTTTAGCATTTAAAGACTAGTTCTGCGTCTATTGGGCCAGCCTTACAGTATGAGAGCTATGTTTGAAAGAACATGTCCCCCTGACTTCTGACATTAGTTTTTGGAACCATAAGAAGGGTCAGGAGGTCTGAGATATACTGGGGCACTGTAGCTCTAGAAAAGTTCAAATCAATTCTGAAGTTTACAGGTAGCCAGTGCAGTGATGATAATACTGCAGTGACCGGGCAGTTCAGAAGGTTCCTGTTGAAATCTTGGCAGGAGAATTATAAACAACCATCTGTAGTCACTTCAGAGTTGACTTATAAAAAATGAAGCGAACAAAAAAAAACAATTGGTCTACTGCCACACTGCCAGAATAAATTTTGTTTTGTAATAAAAAGTAAACCCATTGCATTCCCATGTAAGTCAACAATAAATATTTATCAGAGTATATTCTCATAATCTCATACTCATTCCTTTTTCTAAACAAATCCAGGTGGTCCATTCTATTACCCTCTTTACTTGCCATTATATGCAATGACTCGCACCTTTCGCTGATTTATTTATAATACTTTAACATTTCATTGTTTAAGTTTACGTGGCATAAATATTCATTTCAGCTTGGCTTTAAGGTCAAGCTCCAATTGTTGTAAAGTTTCACATTCACACTTGACGAGTTCTTTCCTCTCCTTTAGCCTGATGTTGACTGCCCCGGCTTCCAAATCAATATTATATCTCATAAAACATAAATGAGTACGCGTAACAGAGACGTAGCACGGCCCAGTTGAGTTGTTTTCCTAATAGGGTGTGAAAATGCCGGGTTGTGAGGTCACGCTGTACTCGGTGACAGCTCTCCCGGTGTATTTGGAACCACATGTGGGCTTGTTATGTGAGGAGGTGCCCCAGTGCCCCCTGATCCTGGCTACGGCCCTGTCAGATGTCATTACCTGGACTGATCCGGGAATCTTTTTTGGCGACAGAGTAGACAAAGTGTGTCTATAGGTTTACTGGGGTTCCACTATGCAGTAATGTACACTTTTTCACAAATGTTTTTATTGAGCATTTTTGAAAGATAAAATTCAGATTAGATCCGCGAAGACGAGACAGGACGAGATTTTGATATAATAAATAATATAGATATAAAATAAATAGATAATGATATAATAAATAAATAGATAATGATAAAATACATTTTTTGCTTCAGTACGTAAGTTTGGCCCTCATGATTTTTAATTTTTTTTAATTGAATACTTGCTGTCATTATAGGACTGATTTTTGGAACAGCTTTTCAAAAATGTTAACTGACCCGGGGCAATGATAGCTCTGTCAGTGTTTGTCCACTGCAGGTTGGTTGGCGGTTCAAATCATGCTCTCAACATAAACATTGTTGGTAGAGTGGTCAGATCCCACAGGTTGGCAGTGTAATTTGAGCTCACACAGATGATTTCTGTCAATGTGTCCTTGGGCAAGACACTTAGCCCACCTTGCCCCCAGTGTCTGCGTACATTGGTATATGACTGTGTGCATGAATGGGTGAGTGGTTTCTTGATCTAGATCCTGTCCCATCCCTACAATAAAAATAAAGACACACACAAAGATCATCCCTTCTCCCTAAACCCACAGTTCACTCAATTGGGACATTTGTTTCAACATGATATCAACATTTTTTACAATGAACAAAAAGGGCAACCAGATATCGTTAAAACAGATCTATTATGCTAAATCGACTTTTTAGAGTTTTTAACCATGTTATAGTTGTTTTCATTCTCATGTACCTTCTTGAAGTTGTATTTAGCGTGATTCATGCATGTTTGAGGATCTTTAGTTTCCTGTATTCAAGATGTCATTGCTCAGATCAACCGTTGTTTTCGCCGCCACCGGTATACACCCACTGTTCTGTACTTTGTTCTTTTTATTTTCTTAATAGGTGATACATGTAGGATTTGGCAGTGTCACGTAGTTATTTTGGTGCAAATGGGAAAAAAAAATCCGCTAATCCACTATTATAACTATATAGCAATATGTCATCTTTAAGTCCTCAAGTTTTCCTTTAAATATGTAGATAAACTTCTCCAGTGCCAAGTTGCTGAACATTAGTTTAATCCACTTGAGTCTCTCAGTATCTTTCCAGTTCAAAGCAACATAATTGACCTATAATAAATAAAAATATACACGTTTCTTTTCATTCTGATTCCCTATAAAGCTGTTGAAGACCAAGTGCAACATATTGAGTTCACAATCCATTGACGTCTCATAGTAACACACACTTAACGTCTATGCAAAGTCAACTCACTTATGTAAAATCCATATTGTGAAAAGAAAGATTGACAACAAGAAACAAAGATTGCAATACCAATAATCGGTTGGGTTCATGTGACATCGTAACATTGAGCAGTGGGGCAGGTCAGAATTGCTGTTTAACTGTCAAAATGCAGATTCGGTGTCCTGGTTTATGGTAATAATCAATAACCACTGGGCAAGGCCAATCTATTTGAAACAAGAAATAGCATAAAGATAAATTGTCTTGTCTGCACTAATGAACTTTAAGCCTTTGAACAACAGTGAATTGCCCATCGAGTTACATAACCCCTGTCCTCTAGTGGTGGAAGATGTGCTCAATTTGTTACTTAAGTAAAACTACAGATAACAGTGCTCAAGTAAAAGTATCACATGAAAAAATCTATTTAAGTTTAAAAGTACTTGTACTTTAATATATTTACAAAAGGTACTTAAACGTATTTCAAGCAGATTTTCAGATCTAATAAAGCTTCAAATGTAGTGATTTTGATAGATTTGTGCTGTATTTTGTTCAGTAGAAACAGTTGAATGGGTTGCTTTTTCCTAGCTGATTTTTTTTAGTTTGTTTGTGTTTGCTCAAATTGTGAATATGTTAAAAATAAACCCTCAGGCTTTTCAGCAAGTTTCAAACAATAATAAAAAATACTTTTACTTTTCAGCCCAGTTAAAAATGTAGAGGAGTAGAAAGTGGAGACCTGCTCTCAAATGTAGTGAAGTAAAAGTAAAAAGGATCCACTTTAAAATCTACTCAAGTAAAGTACAAATCTCTAAAATGTCTACTTAAGTACAATACTTTACTACTTTCACTTTGTTATGTTCTACCACTGCTGCCCTCTGAAATGATCAAATTGTAGAATATTGTGAACAAAATCTATCATAAAGTTTATCTCGTGTCTTGATAAACATTTTCTTCGCAATTATTATTATTTTTTTATTTGTTGGCAGTAATAGGCATTAACATCATTGCATATGAAAGTTTGAAAACTTATTTTTGAAGACGTGTGCGCGTAGGTAACTGAAAACCATAGTAGTTTTTATTAGGGCTGTGCAATTAATCATATTTTAATCAAGATCGTGATTCAGTCACTTCTAATGGACAATGATCAGCTTGGGTCTTTTTAATCAAGAGGTCTCTGTTACTAAAAGCATGTGGATTGGAGCGGAGTTCAGACTTAAGACGAAAAAATTTAACTATTTTTTATTTTAAATGCCAATTGAGTCTCGTTTAAGTTCAGGAAATGAATATTGAAAGACATTTTTATTTGCTTTTAATGAGCCAGAATAAAGGGGAGGACAAAAATTGAGAACAAAAAATTGAATGAATTCTTTTGTCTTTTGCCAGTCCTAGTTTATATGCACACCAGATAGCGACAGCACAGAAAAGGCCATAAGCATTCCAAATTAGGACTGCAACGATTATTTTGATAATCGATTCATATGGTGTTTACTCCGATGAATTGATTTATATATTTGTAGTATATTTTGTGTCATTTCAGGTGGTTACTGCTCATAATACCTTCCCTCAGTACATGACATTTTTCTAAATCTTTGTATTGTCCAGAAAAATAGTTCAGTAATCAGTTAGTTACCATTAATAGATTCACTTGTTTCAGTCCTATTCCAGCTACTTGAGCTGGGTGTGAATTTGACTTATTTTGTAAAAGACACTCTTACAAGGTTAACGAGTGGAGTGGTGTATTATAGCGCGGCGAGCTCCGAAGGCTTTTGGGTGGGAGTATGAAAGCCTCCGACACCTCTCAGTGTGCGGACGTGTGCGCATGTGCCAGTGTTCCCTTCTGTTCTCCGCACACATGCTCCACACAGTTGCATCTCTCACCATGTTTTTCACACTCTATCGCTCTAAGATTAGACAAACCCGGCACAAGTGCAGACATTTTCTCCCGTGCACAGAGGCGCGTGCACATGAGACGAAGGTGACACGCCATCTGTCAAAGCGCTCCCTCAGATCTGCACCTCGTATTGTGACAGTGGGATTGGCCTATTGATCGTTCTCCCTCGCCGCTTTCATAATTCAATATGGCACACGACGACCACAAAAAGAATAAATAACATCATACAAGTTTTTTTTTTTTTTTTTTTTTGGTCAAAAGGCCTGGCTGTCTGTTTTGTGTTGTTGATTCCAAAATAGACAGGAAAGCAGTCTGATCATTTGTCAATAAGAATGCTAAAGGTATCTGGGCTTTATCTTACATCTCATATGAGGAGGTGTTGTTACCACTTGATACTTGCTATCTGTGGCTCTACTAGGGGTTCACACTGTCAGTGCTGGAGGTGGTGAGATTGTCATGTTGTGGATGGTTCAAATGTAAAGCGGCACTATGTAACTTTTTTTTCTAGGGTATTCCACCTGCGTGTCTCCATGGAGATGTTATTGCCTTGCTTGGAATATTCCACAGTATGACTTTAAACATGTCTATCTTTGCTTAACTACAGATCTTTTTTTTATTCCTTACGGTCAGCCAGGGAGCCTCTACACATCTGATCTGTAATTTTTAATTAGTGTTTATTCTGGGTTAAAATGTAAAGGCGCACTATGTAACTTTTCTTTTGTAGGGTATGCTACCTGCTTGTCTCTGTAGAGATGTTATTGTGTTACTTGGAATGTTCAACAGTATGGCTTTAAACCTGTCTTTGCTTAACTGTAGGTCTTTACATCTGACCTATAATTTGGCATAGTTTCCATGGAGATAGATAAGTTTAATGCTTAACTGATGAACATCATATCGTGATTCAATAATTCTCTTAATGCAGCTCAACACTATTCGCCTCCCGTATCGCTTATTGGTCAGCCGCTGTTATGCTCTCAGTGAGTGACAGGAGGACATAACCAAACACAGTGAAGAGTGAGCTCTCAAAAGCAGGAGAGGACAAAAGCTCTTACATGCTATATAAACATGCTATGTCTACATGAATGATGGACCCTCTACCATAAAAATTACATTGACCATCTTTATCGTAAATTGTCTTTGCTTTGTTCCCCCCCCCCAAAAAAAAAACAAACACTAAAATTTGAAATCTACAAATGTATCATATTGGACAGAATTCATTTGTCCAATAATCATATTGGACAAATGAATTCTGCCAGACTACCTCAACAGCAACTAATGGTGAAAAACTTTGCGCTCACACCACTGCTACCCCCTGCAGAGTGGATGATGTGATTAGATTTTGGATTGCCTTGCTGCATAAATTTACATATTAATCTGGCAACACATTTTTTAAGGCGTCTTCAGTGCCACAGCGTTTTTGTCCATGTGTGGAATTCGACTGCATCAATTGTGTTTCTATTGTTACATTTCATAGTTGTTTAGATTATGTCTAGCATCACTCAAAAGTTAGGGTTGGGGAACTAAAATCAAATTGTGATATAATCTTGCACAGCTTTTGAACAGGTTTTCTCAGAAGGCAAAGTGAATCTGGGGTGGACTCCCGAAGAGCAGCCAATCAGAACGCAGCTTTTACTGCTTACTTCCTGGTTGTTGAGAAATAAAAATAGTTAGCTGCAAATAACTGCAGTGGTCTCATTTTGTCACAATGTGCTGCTTTTTACAATACATTCATTGGGGGAAAACACAAAATGTACTCATTTACCAAAAAGTTATATAATATAAAAGCAATATAAAGCTTCTAAGTGAACTGAAATTGTGTTAAAATCGAAATTGTGAAAATCTAGATCAGCACGGGGCCAACATTTTTGTATTACTCCTCTCATCTTGTCTAACCTTTGCATTACAAGGAGAAAACAATTTCATCTACCATTTGTAGTTGGTAGCAGTTATTGCAAAAAATTATTTATCCACCCAGGGACAGAAACCGTTCAAGGTAAAAAGCTACATTAAATAATTTTGTGTTTACTGCAGCATCACAATACACCATGCACAATTTGAGATAATTTAAATGTCTATAGTATTGACTTGCTTATAAGCACTAAGAGGAAAAGGACCAAACCATAGAATATCATTTAAAAGCTAATGTTACACCGACTTACAGAGATGGTAATTATCCACAGCATCTATTTTGTGTCACTTTGCACCAGCTAGCATGAGGCGCTAACACAAGGCGCGTTATAAGGTACATCGATGAAAACGCTGTCTTACCAATACTCAGCTTGTAACACTCACTCACTGTGCCAGACTGGCGGACAGGCGCACTACTTTTATTTCAAATTACACTGCAGTTGTCAATTACCAGGGCCACTATTTACCATCCTCAAGAGAAAACGACTCATTTCATTTCATCACACAGTCTAATTGAGTGATTGTGTTACCACGCCACACGGAAATAGCCAGGATACAATTTTATACCCTATGAATATCAATGAAAGGCTCCGCGGATTAGCATGGAGGTCCGGTTCTGTTGTTCATAATTACATGTGTGTCTCCCCAATCAAATAGCAACATGTTTCTGGATATTCTTGTGAGAAGCAGCAGGCATATATAGGAAAACAGTATTAACACTTGTGCTGAGATGTACCGGCCTGCTATCCTCTTTACTGATTGCGCTCAAGACGACTTTGCATGTAATAAAGCAGCGTCAAGTGTAAACATCTTTTTTTGCTCAATCACACGTATATACAAATGTAAGTAGAAGGATATTGCTAGTTATTTTCTTTAAAAATGGATGCCCTCTCCTCTCCTTGAGTGTTGTTACTGTTTTGCGCTCCCCAGACAAAGCAGTAAGCCACCCATTGATTCGGGCTCATGTCGTCTTTCTTTTACACCGCCGTTCCTCTCTCTATCGTGGGAGTCGGGGATATTTGTTTTATCTGTTGTCATGGTGCTGTGGCTCTGACCTTTGTGATCCTCAACTTTGGAACCGGCAATCAAAAAGTTAGGAGTCTCCTCGGAATATAAATCATGCTTATCTGTTTGACTTGTTTTCAAATAGGCTCAATACAGAAATTTAATGATTTTTTTGGTATAGTACATAACGCAAAATTTTTACATTTTAATTTTAATTTCACAGTGATAATATAGAAACACTCTTTAGAGACAATAGAATGCAATTTACTCACAAATGGATTGTGGTCTTGTATTAGTTCTGATACAGATCAAGATGATTCTAAAATTATTCAGGAAATGTCTAGTTTTTGTTCTGTTTAAGTGATTTGTTTCCACATTCAACGCTGTACATCAAGGAACCACTCATCCATTCACACACACATTCATAGATCAGTATATGCAGACACTGGGGGTGAGGTGAGTTACGTGTCCCAAGGACACAAAGACACGATTCATCTGTGGGTGTTGAAATTGCACCAGCAATCAGTCTAACTGCTCAGTCAATGATGTGTATGTCAGGAGCAGGATTTGAACCACCAACCTTTGGCTCGGGATTTGAACCACCAACCTTACCAACAACCCAATTAAACCAATCAGCAAAGTGACTGAAAGGTGAATTTTGTGAATGATTTCCTTCCAAATGCAAACTTATTTTATCTACTTGTACAGTATGAACATCACACAACACAATCATTTATACAGTTCTTCAGTTATGTCTTTTCTGTAATTGTTGGGTATAATCATTATACCTGAAATTGAAGTTAGATTGACTGCACAGCCCCATGACAGTAATTGCCATATTTTCCTAGACTATCTAATGCTTCCTATTAGAGCTGCAAGATTAATGGCAAATCAAATTGACATTGCAATTTCAATGGACACAATTAGCAAATCACAAAGAGTGCAGTTTTTGAAGTACTGTAATTTCTTTCACAAACAGCAAAATGTCTTTTCTCATCCGGCAGCGGTATGATTCCAGCTCCCACATATGAATAGTATCGTTGTGTCTTTGGCAAGACATTTTATTCACCTTGCCCCTAGTGTCTGTGTATATTAGGGGCACGTGTGTGAATGCGTGTGTGAATGCGTGTGTGAATGGGTGAGCGTTTTCTTGATGTAAAGTGCTTTGAGTGCCTTGAAGGTGAAAAAGTGCTATATGAAAATATGACCACTGACCATAGTTTTGGATCTGTACAACTGCCAGTATTTTTGTTAATTCTCCTGGCTGTGTTTAAAATCTGTACTTTATGAATTTTCAGTCTAATCGCAATCACTATGCTTGTTGGGAAAATGGCAATTAGATATTTTTCCCAAATCGTCCATGCCTACTTCCTACCATCTTGGTGAATTTGTTCATTCCAGAGCATTATTCCGTCCTGTTTTCAAGCTTGCTAATTGTATAGTTTCTAGCGTTCTACTGCCGCACCAGCCTAGAAAGCCATTTGAACACGCGAGAGGCAGCCCACTTTGTTTTCCTCCTTAAAAGCAGATCTCCACACAAAACAGAACAGTCTAATTACGAGAACGAACCTAATTGTGATATTGTTAAATGCTAAAACGTGTTGTTAATTGTGTTGTGCTGGCCTAATTTTCCTTTTTGACGTGTGCAATTAAAAGAACATTGGAGTTCCAAATTAGACCAGTGTATCTTTGTGCCAGCAACGGGAACGTGCATGTCTTTAATATACGCCAATAAATGTTTCATTCAAGGCCTTGATGTCAGTTAGAATTTCACTTAGTTTTCGTCATGTGAATCTTTCATCTTGTCCTAACAATGCTGCAAATAAAAGACGTTCTTTTTCACAGCTTCAAATAGTCTCTTTTGGAAGCTGCAATTAATAAAATGAACAGGTCTGAGGTCTTGCATATTTTAGATGTTAAAAGGATAGCAAGTATTCACTTTCCACAATGGGAACCTTTAACAGGTGCAAACATTCATTCAAGAAACGTACGTCAGTAAATATGTCTTTGTCCTTGTTGCAGAATGGAACTAAATAAAAGTTTGTCCTTTTTGTAGAACGCTATGAACTCCAGTTGTCATTGTAAATTATACATTATTAAATACTGTAGATTTACTTTCCCAGTCTCATTACATACCTTTGACTTGTCATTATTATCAATATATTGACAGCATATATGACTGATTATGACTCCATGGACAAGACATTTTGTTTTCTACAGTGGACATTATAGTAAATACATTTTCTAATTTAAAAAAAATATATATATATATTTTTTTTATGTAATTGTATTTTTATGGGCTCAGCTCTTTGCAGTAGCTGCGAGAAATTACTTGAGCTGCTGAGGCGTTGCTGTTGTCATATTGAATATACCTGGTGCATTTTAAGTTTTGGTTAAATCAATCTCTTAGTGGTCTGATTTTAGGCGTACAGTTGTGTCTTTCCCCTAAAGGACACTATGGTGGCTGTGTGCCGTCACCCGACGGGCTGATTGGAAAGAAGCTAATGGCCACATGAAACCTGGAGGAGCACACACACTCACACACCTCTGCCTTTCCTTAAGGGAGAAAGGTCAGAATCCAGAGGAGGAAATGGTGAGCCATTGTTATGATTGATCACACAGCAAGGTCCAGAGAGGACACAGTGTCACTTTCATTGTCAAACTCATTATACCAGTGAAGAAGCCTCCCCTCTGCCGCCTCGCCTGTCGTCTTCTTCCAGTAGAAACATGTGCCCCTGTATGCATTGAGTGGGTTGAGCACATCGAAGTGGAGGAGCCAAGGAGAATATGCTGAACACACAATATACTTCCAGTCACTTTACTATATGCTATAGTGGGAAATGCATAATTCTGCAATAAAGAAAGAGCTGCTAAAAATACACACAGCAAAAATGTACAATATTCAGTGAGCAGTGAAGCGCTTCGATGATTAACAATTATTCAATTATAAACAAATTTTTGTAGCTGACAAACTAAACTGCAGTGTTGCAAGGAAAACGTTTGAAAAGACATAGAAGCTGATAGTTCTTTATGAGAAGAAGACCGAAGTAATAAGCTTCACAGTGCTGTGATGAAAAATAGCCACCCATACTGTATTATTTCCCAGCTTGTTTTTGGCTTGTGTCAACATCAAGTGTATACATACAGCATCCCACACACCTCCACGTGAATATTTTCTTCAGTTTTGGAGATACACCGTTTGTGAAATGTATGCATATGAGTGTTGTTTTTGCAGAGAAATGTGTTATTGACAGTGAGGACAATGACCAAACAAATCAAACTATAATATAAAACATAATAAAATATATTGGTACAGCAGGCAGCCAAGCCTTGAGGATATTCTGGTCCTGATTAAAAATGAATGGTATCAGAATACATAAAGCTTTCTGGCCAAGTGCCCAGAGCCAAGCATCCTGAAACTGTGGTCACTTCAGAGGCAGGGGGAAAGCATTAGGTATCCAGGCCATGCAGGGATGCTCAAGTAACACACTCTTCTCAGTTCAATTCATCTAATCACCAATGCAAACCTAAGCACTTTGCAGATATAGATTTGAGGCCAACGATTGATATAGCATCCCATGTAAACTGATTCAAAGACAGACGGCATATTCTCATCCAATTCCTGCCTTGTCCCCATCTCAGTCAGTCCTTTTATCTTTGCTGAACACAATACAACACCAACAAGCACGGCATGAAACAGAATCCTTAATTCGGTCCACAAAATCTCATTCTCCCATTAAAAAAACAAAAACAAAAAACAGCTTTCCATATTACTACACCCTCCTCGGATAGCCTTCCATGTGGTTTGCATAATAAAGTTAGCCATGACTTAGTTGATCTTACACATTCTCTTTTTCCTTTTGCCTTATATTATATTAGTCGCGTGTGATATGAGACGTCGTGATTGCATTAAGGCTGATTTAAGGTCCCAGTTGCTATGTAAATATTTGAGGTAATAAAAAACCCTTCAATCAAAAAACCCATAATGGATGTTGTTTTAAGCAAACCTCATCGGATTAGTATATAAATGAAAAATATTTAAAAAAAAGCCTTGTTATAATATCTCATCTTCTGTTGCAAATTACCATGAAACAAGAAAACTTCCAAATAGGATCAAACGCTCTAACTAGGAGAGTCCCCAACCGCTTAGTCTCTACAGGGTTGGTGTAGCGCGGATTTAATAGTGTGTTCACTGGGGACGGTTTGAGCCCTAACACAGCCATTTATTTGTGTTATTGATGTAGCAGGGTTGTACATGGAAACGTGTGTCCGCTGAACTCTATAAATACATGTCATAAATACCTGCAGTACTTAGCATGCCTTCCAACATCAATTATTAAAAAGGTTTGTCCCGATGCAACCACAATATTGCAGCTCTTTTAACTTTGCAATTCAGGCGTTTGTCTAAAGTCAGATCAATAAAAAAAGCATACACATTTCCTTTTATCATCCAGGAAGACTTTTTTGTTTGATTTGTTCAAGAAATTTTGCTTTTGAGCTAAAACATTCATTATAATTGAAATGAAGAAAAAAAGTATAGTCCTGCCTGAAAATTAAACTGCATCATCCTGTCCCCACAAATTTTAGCATTACAGATTGAGAAGAACATTACCAATTGAGTCTTTTGTCATGGTTAAACTTGAACATGCTTGTAAGTGCTGTATAGTGTGAGTGTTAGCCACTCTGCCACTGTGCAGCCCCAGTCCTGTTCCTGAAGCATACAAACTGAAAATGTATAATTTACTCAATTTTGTAAAGGTAAAAAGTGACTCAAATAAAAGCAACACATGAAAAAATCTACTTAAGCAAAAGTATTTGTAAGTAAAAATGTACTTTAAGAGAAAAAGTGAAAGGATTTCACACAGATTTTGTTGTTGTTTGTGTGTTTGCTTGTTAAAGTGTTAATTGTAATGATATTCATTAAAAGTGGCACATATGCTGGTGAACAAGAGCAATACAAATCAATTTCTTAATTTTTCTCATTAATTTTGTGTATTTATTTTTGTTTGCTCAAAGCTGAAGCTTGAACTCGAAAACCTTAGTCAGGATGTTACCATGAACATGGTAAAAACAACTCCTCAATGAATATGAAAAGTACTTTTTACTTTTCAGTCCAGTTAAAAAATGTAGTGGAGTAGAAAGTACATATACTTGCTATCAAATGTAGTGATGTGAAATTAAAACATATACACCGTAAAATTTATGCAAGTACAGTACAGATGCCTAAAAATTCTACTTAAGTAGTATACACTACTTTAGTAGTAGTACTCTACTACTTCCACCACTGCAAAACAGTTTATTTTATTTCTTGTCAAACCGACAGATGTAACAGGCCAGATTAAGCCCTACCCACACTAACCCCAGGTGTAGTTAGGCCTAGGCCAGTGTATACCCGAGGGTAACCTGTCCTATGCCAAACTATACTGGGGTAGGAAAGGAGTTTAAGCCAGAGTAGTAAAGAACCCTTCCCTAACTTTAAGGCATAGATTGCCCAGTGACAAAGAAAATGTTGCTTTGCTGCTTAGGTAGTTGTCTTTAAAATTGCTCATTGAGGCTGCAGTTACAGGGGTGAATTTGGAGTCAGGTTCCGTATTTGGAATTCCGATTATGACCTTTTCATGGCAACCAAAGAGCCAGTCCAGAGTGAGGCTGTTCAAGGTAACATCCCTTCCCGCCTGCATCGCAGGTTTAGCAGGGAGCAGCCGTCTAGCAACGCTGTCAATCAAACCAGTTACTAACGCTAGCGGGAGCGACCAAGGGGAAAGAAGGCGCCCAATTTGTCTGTTATTAATGTTCAAATCCTGATTTACAGACACAGTGAAATAAAAATATCAGGATCATGTAGTACGGATTAATACAAACATTTTAAGTTGTAAATGATGAGCCTGTCAGCAGCAGTCACGGAGAGAAGGGTGACAGTTTTTTAATAGAAAGTGAATTGGAGCCAGAGTTGATGGAGTCAGAAGTGCACCCATTCTCCCTTCCTATTTGGAACTCGGTGGCTAGCAGGTTAGCTATGTCCATTTATATAAAAATCAATCTGTTGTGGGGACACAGCTAACGCACTATGACGTGTTACTTACGTTTGTTAAAAGGCACCGGATACACCGAATATACACCACTTTCAAGAGTGGTTTTAGACAGTTAGGGAGAGATGACATTTATATTTAGAGTATATAAAATCCTAGATATACGTATCGAATTAAGACATGCGCGCTGCTCTTTTGGCTTGTTGTGCTTCTTCACTATCGATCCTGCTTGAAGGCTTTTCCAGCTGAGATGAGGGCCGTCCAAGCCAAGAGTAGAGGTCACTCAGATAAATTGGCCAGGTTGGCTTTTAGCAGCTCCAGGGTCAAAGCACATTCATCTTATTAGGCCCACGGATCCTTTTAGAGGCCTCAGCAGTTGGATTAGACAATAGAGCAGCGGCGGGGCATTAGATGACAGACCATTTGGCAAATAGGTTAGAGCAGTTTCCACCTATTGTCTTTTTCAATATGGCCCGCAGGAGCTGTCCGACCGCGTGGCAGCTCCAAAGGTTGTCAGGAGCTGAAGGAGAGATTTGCTACGAACAGGAAAAGGCTTTTTGATTGTCAGTACATCGACTTTACCATTCACATGCAGCAAAGCAACATTATATATACTGAGCATTATCCATCGTATCTATTGTCAAAGTCCACACTGCTTTCTTTGTTTGCTCGTTGTTCAATATTAAAGATGCATTCTATCTGCAGCTACAAATCAATTGGGAAAGTGAAAGCATTCTGCCGGCTCAACTTGTGCTTTAAGATGAGGTCCATATCTGAGTGAAATCCCATTATTAGACCGTGTGTGTTTCATGTTTTTCTAGTTGCTATCTGGCACAGGGTTTTCTACAATACAGTAATTAGTCAGTCATCTTCTCTGTGTAGTCTGACAGTTTCCGAAAACAAATGATGGGTGTTGGCAATTGCTATTCTGTCATTGTTGAAAATTCACTACAAAAATGTTCTCCCAGTGAACTTGTTTTTCTCTCATCTACTAAATATTCGTTTTTTTGTGCCATATAAAGTTTGTCTTAATCAAGTTTTCGAGCTTTTAACCATATGATATTATGGTTTGTACTTAGAAACATTCTTATTTTTGTCCTGCAGAGGGCATCAGACACCCTATCCAAGTGTTCTAAGTGAAAATGAAAACACATAAACTATAATATTAAAAACATACTTGATATGAGTGTAAGTTTTAAAATGTGAAATATACACTACCAGTCAAAAGTTTGGACTCTTATTCAGTGTTTTTACTACTGTCTACATTTTATATACATACAGAAGAAATCAAATAGAGAAGTAAAAAATTATGTATTAAAGTAACAAAGGTAAATAACACTACTGTATTTTATATTCAAATCCTCAAAGTAGGGACCCTTTGCTTTGTGAAAAAATATTCAGTAGAGTTATTTAACTTTTTTTTTACTACATAATTACATATCTTGCTTTATTTATTTGATATATTCTGTATCTAAAATGTAGAGTAAGTGGTAAAAATCAAGAAAAAAACAAACAAACATTGAATGAGAGGGTGTGTCCAAACTTTTGCCTGCTAGTGTACATAGATAGTCACAAGTCCCAATTGGGGGTGAATCATGGTGGCGCTGTAGCAGAGTGGTTAACATTTTCTTAATAATAACTCTGGCGGACTGAGTCTTTTAGTGGAGTCTCAAAAAGGGCATCTAATCTCATCCTCATAGTTCATGGATGTCTCTTTCAGTTGTGTGGATGCACTGAACATAATCATTTCCCATTATGCTGCATCACAACTTTCATCGCTATCTTGCCGATGCTAATGTGAATGGCTTTGATGAGCACATACTTCTTGATGACATTGCTGCTTCACAGAAACACTCAGACTAAATATGAGTGTTTCTCAATGTGGATTTCATCAGTTTTTCGCACTGAACAGAGGGCATCCCAAAAACGTCCAAAAGACTCCTTGGTTCTCACATTTACCACACTGACACACTAGGACGGCACCATATATCGTAATCATATTGAAATCGCAATCGCATTGTAATTGCAATTATCAAATAGAATGCTAAGTTCACCAGTTCAGATTCCAGTCTTTGCTCAAATCTTAATGCACTTGGACATGTTTGATTTTAACATTATGAATGAAAGTTGTACTTTTTTATACATAAATCGCAAATTTAACCTTAATCACAATAACTTTTTATGACACACTAGCAACCGAGGAACTTAAGGGTTGACTTTGCATTGCTTAGTGGTGTGCACCCAATAATTTTCTTATCAATACAATAAAGCTATATACTAACAGGAATGTCAGGAAGAATTTGAAATAATGTCCCTATGTTTTCATGTTCATATCATGTTACGATACATAAAATTCTACTTCTGTTTGATACTAAATAAAACGCAAATGTGATTTTTCTCAGTATTAAGAAAACGGTCACATTTTTATATAGCACTTTTCCACCTTCAAGGCACTCAAAGCACTTTATATCAAAGAACCACTCGCCCATTCACACACACATTCGTACACCAGTGTACGCAGACACTGGGGGCAAGGTGGGTTAAGTGTCTTGCCCAAGGACACAACGGCAGCATTCATCTGTGGGAGATAGAATCACATTGCCAACCTGCGGGTCAGTGGATCTGACTGTTCAACCAGTTATATCGAGAGCAAAATTTGAACTGCCAACCTTTGAATCAGTGGACAGACACTCTACCAACTGAGGTACCATAAAAAGAATGAGTATCTTAGTTTTAGTATTTATTAATATGTGGCTATTATTTTCAACCATGTCATGTTTCTACAACTGTCTAACTGTCTAAACTTGCCTAAAATAAATCTGTAAGCAAATTCAGTGATCCATCCAAGTTTGAAGCATGTATTATTTGTTTAACTTTTTGTAGTTGCCCCTTAAGTAGAAAAAGTAGTGCATTCGACAGGCAGTTGTGGACATAAGGACAGTGGGATAACTTGTCAAATATGTGTTCGCTAATAATATTCCTGCAGACCATCCAAATCTTTCACTCCTCACTATGCCACTCCTTTTACCTCAGCCAAAGTTAATACAACGTTGAAGAAAACCAAACATTGCCTCAAAATGACACACTCCCAGAACTTCAGTAATTGGCTGCCCACCCTCCCCCTCTGCTCCTTAGACTATTGTTGAAAGAAAAGTGGCTCAGCTCTAATTTAAACCCAGCCTTTGACGCTCTCACTGCACTTACCAAAATCACTGAATTACATTGACATTTTTCAGTATAATGGTTATATAGTCATTTTTCTTCTATCAGCCATCTTGTGTCGCTTTATAGGTAACTGCAAATGAATTATAATATGTCTGTGATTTAAGTCAATTTGGTTAACTATTCCCCATCTTTACCAGTCTTCCAGCACAAAAGACTTTTCCATTTGAAGCCAGTCAGAATTCGCCTAGTCTTCATCAAACCTTTTCTGTCACATAGATGGACTTTAATGATCCCAACTACCTGCCCATTTATGGCCCGCAGCTGACCCTCTCCCCGTGGTCCTTTGTTTTCGCTCTTCTGAAGCTGCTTGTTTTCCAATCACTCCAATCCGCACTAAGGGACAGTCGGCATCTCCGGGACTTTTTCGTGGAGTTCTGCCGTCGAAAGAAGTATGAGGATGACATTTGGGACTTCATTAAAACAGCTTGAGAGAGAATTCTTCTTCCACCCTCCGCTGCATGACACAATATATTTACTAGCGCAAAAGAATATTACTCACAAATAATCCACCGCCTCGCGCAAGAGCCATTTTGCATCTCCGATAAAGTGCTCGCTACGTGACTGATGATTTGCTGTACTACATATTAAATCATCTTGTCATGCTGTCTAGCTATATTGCCTTCCCATAGCACATGCCATTCATTGTCATTTATGTTGTCGTGTCGTGTAATAAGTCGTGTTGCATGCTTAGATTACATGGAAATCGCTGGGATGATGGCTATATGGAATATGATAAGGTTATCTGCGGTTAGGATGAAAATGTAAAGGGATACGAAATCAAGACAATTTGTTCTCCTTTTTTGGGCACATCTTCCTCTTTAATGTTTCATCAAACTCATTTATTTTTGATGACGCGATGGTCCCTTTGCTAGCGCAGCATTTGGTCGCAACACTTGTGCTTGGAGATAAAAGAAGTTCGGTGTGCACCTTAGCCAAGTGAAGTGGAAACTGCCTTTGTGCTTTTCCCACTTGCCCCATTGTTGTGCTTTTGGTCTAATTTTTCAAAAGTTAGCAAATTGAAATAGAGCAGCTACTTACCAGGAGTCATTAAATATGCTGGTATTTAAGTGGAAGAGGCGGGCAACTTTCTTTTGTCAGACTCTAAAAGTCAATGAATGTAAATGCAAGCAAGATAAAGTAATATATGAAGTAACTAAACTGTATGCATTGTCTACCTCCATTCTCAATTGGTGGATCATTGCGCCATAATCTGACTCTTTCTTTTTATAAACTTTGAGGTGTTGCCACCGAGCCGGGGACAAGGTCTGATCTGTTGAGCATTTTCTACTGGGACACACAAAAACAGTTAGTAATTTATCAGCGACTGCATTTTCTCCGACGTAACTTTCGCCCGTCCCTCATGACACTCTAACAAGCTTGTCCGCAGATATATAATGAAAATTCTGATAGGAAATTGCCATAGAAATCCATTTGATATAATGAAAAGTTTATTATTTATATCTGTGCTAGATATGCTCTTGTCTTCCGCGATGGAGAGCTTGCAAAGGGGAAAAGGCTAACTGAAGAGCCAGAAGAGGAGCCTACGATCTCCAAGAAAAAGACAATAACAGGAGTCCTATTCAAAATATGGGTTTGTTGCTACAGGTGACTCTCACACACTGAGTCTGCTCTCTGTAATATGCGGGAAAAAGTGAATGAGGCAATGAAACCTTCAAAACTGCTTTGGCACATGGAGACTAAGCGCTCTGGATTAAAAGACAAGCCTCAAGAGTTTTTTTGAAAGAAACAAATTTGAAAAAGAAGGAAAGAAGAAAAAAGGGCAGGGCTCCCACTGATTCAGCAGTATAGTGAGTTGTATTTTTTATGTGCTTAACATTAATTTTTGCCATATTTGTCTGCCACAGGTAGATGGCCTGTCTGTAAAAATAAAACCTATAATATATATATATATTAATATGATAATAATGTACTGGATTTATGTAGCACATTTTTGGATACTCAAAGGCGCTTTGAGTGTAGCCACTGACAGAAGAGAGGCCACCAATCTGCCCCTCCAACCACCACCAGCATGCACATACCACTTTCGTCCTGTGCATTGTGGATGAAGTGCCTTGCCTAAGGACACAACAACAGTTTTTGCCACTATCTGTGGCACTCGATATTCACAGCGGTCTCCAATCTAAGTACTAACCAGGCCTGGCCTTGCTTAGCTTTTGAGATCTGACGAGATCAAGCCAGTATGGCTCATCATCATCATGTTCATGTACCGACATTCATTGTATGGAACATTGACTCTATACAGATTCATTTGAGCTCTGCTGCTGTGTCAAAAATTTTTATTTGAACTGCTTTGATGTACGTAATGTTTCTTTACTACTACTTAACTTCTACTTTACTTCTTTGCTTGAAATTTTTGAAAGAAGACTGCAAATTTAGGCACAATATAGCACAAAGAGTAACATGCATCAGCTCAGTATGGTAACCAATCATATCCCTTCATCTGCACTGACACATGGTTTGTGGAATGTCACATTGAAGCGGACATGGGGCCAAGGTGCTTTATTCAAAACAATCAACATGTCGTTCAGGACTAAGAGGTTATTCACTGCTGCTCTAATACAAATGAGCAGGTAAATATTAGGTCAGATTGTTTGCCCTCACATGTCACAGAACCAAGAATAACAACAACCTAGTATTTCCTTACTAAGGTCACATCTGTCTGCCTTATTGGTTTACTTCATTCCTGTTCACTCTGCCGGAGAACAAATTCAATTGATATAAAGTGCTAGCGATAGCGAGCAGTCTGGCAGTTCAGGCTACTATTGAAGCATGAGCTATATTTACTGTTGCAGAGCTCTACCATAGCTTCCAATAAACCCTTGACTTGAGTAGGTTGTGTCTCATTTTATCATGTACTCTCTTCTCTCCCACATATCTGTAAGTGTGTACCTACAGGGAGGTCTGTATACATTTGGTTTGTAGATGTTAGTCTTACATGCACCAGGTGGTGGCTGACACTTAAATGAGTAATGTGTGTGGTGGAGGGAAACTCAGTCAGGGGAGAGCTGTTCCCTGGACTCTCCATTAATATCACAGTCCAGTCTTTCAGGGGATGCTGCTGACATTTTGCTCTCTGTGTAATAGAGACCTAACCTTTAAGCACTGCAAGGGAGAAGTCATTTTTCATAATCCGCTGTCCATTTTGGGCCTATTCCCAACTAGTGCTCTTCTTTACATTTGTCCTCATTTCCCTTTTTTTGGATTACTAACGATCAATGTGCAGTAAAATAAAAATGTCCATGTGCGGATAATAAAACATATTACCTTAAAATGAAAAGCTGTTTTACTAAGTTCATATAACCAATGTGGTGTCCTAAGTTGCAAAGTTAAAAACTAAAATTAAATTTAAAAAAAGCCTCTCTAGAAAAGGCGTGTTTATCCATATTTTTATTTTAATATCAGCTTGGTATTTACACCTGTTTTGCATGTTAGGAAAATTGCAGGTTAAGAGAAGGAATTAGCATAATGTTGACTTTAGCAAAAATACATTCTCAACAAGTAGCCAACATGAAGAATGTTTAGTTACTAAGCAAGCCTTTTAACTGGTGTCAAGGACAAAAGGTATTTTCTACAATAAAAATATAAAATGTTATATTTTTTTTATTTTAAAATCTAGCTGAATAATTTGTTTATTGCAAATACAGATTTTTAGACTAGATGTCGTTTGCTTTGAGGAAATATTTTTGATTTGCTTGTACCAGGGTATTAGGACACAGTATTTTAAACACCTATCCTAGTGGCTCTAACATACCAGCAACCTGTTAGGAGCAGTGGGCAGTGCAGCACCCAGGGATGTTGTTGAGCGTAGTAGAGTCATTCAGCAGTGAGGATACAAATTCCAGAAGAGATCTGAATACTAGTGCAACCAAGCTCCTCTGTTATGTGTTGGAGTGCCACAAGGTTGTTTGCAGACACATCCTGGCACACACCACGTGGTTAAATCCCTTCAAAACAGTCCAAAACCAAAGTTACACATTCTCCAGTCCACCCAAGTGCCCGCAAAATTGAATACGCACTCAGATGTGGGTGTGTGCCAGGCCAGGGCTGATGACTTGGATGGACGATCAGAGCGCACATTTAGTTGTGTCCAAGTCTGGCCTTAATTCCTCAAATCCTGACTCAAGTCTTAAGCCGCTATAAGAAAAGCAGCAGATCCCTGGTGGCCCCCTTGAAGCTGAGCGGGCTGAAGGAAAGTCATTGTTTCAGCAGCCGGTAATGATGATTAGCCACAATCTGGGGGATCGAGCGTCCATCGGTCAAACGCGCCGACACCCTCAAAGGCGAGAGATGGCCCACTGTCCCGGTCGCGCATACTGAGCAGATTGATTGTGTTTTCTGGAGAGACTTAGCCTGGATCTTTGGAGTGTGCGCGGTAATAATGTGGACATGCAATGGGACCACACCAGCCACACCAAAGTTCAAAAGCAACAACCGTCGTACATATTTGATTAAAAATGACGTGAAGTCAGTTTATTGTTTGATGTAGTCCACTGCTACATAAATTGTTTTTCTAATCTGATTTGCAACTTCTTTGATACTGCATTTAATTGCATTTAAAGCACTTATTGGGATAAAACATAACTGATAGTTATATTTTGGATTGATTGACAATAGATTGACGGATAGGAATTAATACCACAAAAGTCAGCTAGCAAATAAAAGAGGCAGGCCTTTCTAGTTCAAGGTTAACCCTTTTTCTTTCTTTTTCTATTTCATTTTTTTGTTTCATGGTGGAGTTATCTGTTCACCAGAGACAAGTACAATTGCTGTTAACACTATATTTATAATTATGTAGTGTGCATATTTCTTCTGGCTGTGGTCAAAATTTCTGGTGATAAGATTATATAATGGTATGCTTCTGATACGATAAACACTGCTGACAGAAAAAAAGTCATTCCTAAAAGAAAAGCTATGGCTGAAGTATTCTCATTTTACCAGGGGCTATGTATGATCATAATGTTGTAATTGGATAGCTCATTTATTTCACTTATGTCTAACTGGAGGTCTCCACGCTCAAAATGAATTTTGCATGCAAAGCTACCTTTGCCGTGACTGATGATTCTCACGCAGCTCTCAGGTTGCTGTGTCTCCACGCTTTGACCATCGGCTACAGGAAAGTCCTATTTAAGTCAGACAGTATTATGTTAGTTCTGTGTAATTAAAGCCAGATCTAAATGATTCCATTGCGAGAGGGCCCTACTGGCACCACACTCAGAGCACTCCACTCATTTGCACCGACTTTACTGGAAATAGCATTTATTATAGAAACAATGATAGAATCCAGTAAATCAGGGAAAAGTATAGGGTGTAGTGTTGCCATCAATAATAGATTGGAAACAAGTCGGCACTGATGGAACCTGAGGCCCTTGCTTTGTGGAGGTCTTAGTGCCGTAGCGGTGCATGTGAATAATGCATGGTCCCAGATAGACCGCGGCTCCCTCTCTGGCCCTGCTCGGCTGGCAGGGCAGTGATTGGCTGTGCCTGGAGGGCAGTGCAGGAGATGGGAAATCACCTGCCCCATTTAGCCATGCTGTGCTAGCTGCTCCAACGCCCCACTGCGCAGACCTTTGTGTCTGCTCTGCCACTTCACATTAGGACCCCCCCTAACTTTAGCTTAGGATGCGGTGGCACACGGCTGTCATTTGGACCTGTATTATCACTCCAGACCTGCTCCGGAGGTACTGCTGGTGCACAGCTGCACACCGTACAATTGTGATTTTTATACTTTTTACTGAGAACAATTTTGGAGTTAACACAACATGAGGCAAGTATGAGTAAGAGAAAATGGTCTTATAAATTTAATGTTGCTGTCTCCTCTATGTCACAGTGCCATTTTTCCAACACAGAAATCAACCTGCTACTTTCATATAGTGTATGCAATATATTTAGTCTTTGAAATATTTACATGATCCATCTTTGGCTTACACTATATTACTTAACTTTAGCTCTGACCCAAAAAAGATCACTTGAAAGATTATATAAATTTCAATACCCAAAAGATCAGATCAGGATTAGATTGCTTATCTTGCACAGGCAGATGAATTCCTGTGATATTTATGAGTTCACAAACTCAGGAGAATCCATCTTGTAGCCTACTGTCCCTGCTGCTGCATTTTACACCAAGAGCGGACCAATTGCAAAGAAGGATTGTGGTTTGGGCGGAAGTCAAAGGCAAAGCGAACCAAAACAAACATGGTGATACCAACAGACCTACTGTAGCCTTTATTTGTAGAACAACAAACTATTTTGTTTTTGAAAAACGTGCAAAGGATAGTGATTTGTGCATTTGTGGATGGGAAAGATGTGCTTTTATCTCAAATGGATTTAGCAAAAAAATTCACGACAATATGAAATATTTTCTCAGCCCTGTGGATCACAGAGCATCGTTTCCAAAATGTCGGAATGCGGTTGCGTGTCCAATTGAAGTGAACGAGTGTGTCTTCATGCTTCTCACCATTCTCTCTTCAGCAGCGTGCATTGTGATTGGCAGTCATGTGCTTTTGCATATCTGCCACCAATCTGCTTGCTGTTCCTTCCTCGACGTTCCCCACCTCCCCTCTCCGAGCCACCACCTCCGCCTTTTCTCTGCCTTTGAAATATTGTTTTTTTCTCCTTGCTATTTTTCATTCGCACCCTACCGTATGCTGCTGATGTGGCAAGTGTCCGCCACATTATGAATGAAGCAGCCCTGAGAACCGACAGGGCTCTCAGCGTCCTCTCACCCAGGGGTCTCAGTGGGGAGTCCATGGAAAACCGGGCACCCAGTCCGGCCCCCCTGTGGAGCAAGAGCCTGGCTGCACCACTGCATAATCCATATTCTAAAGGCCAGCTGTACTGAGACCATAGAGCACAAGGCAGAAGACCTGCTGCCCCCGCCCACCTCAGATTCTCAAGTACTCCAGACAGCTCTGGCATGTCACAACTCAAAGCACGCTCAATAACCGTCATTAAGCAACAGCTCTTTACTTGAAATAGGAGTCCATTTTCCTGTTAGGCTGAAGAATTAACCATATTATGTGGAGAAGATCTTGGCTCGCTTCCCATATTGTTTACTGGAGTGAAATTTACTACTTCGCCTTTGCCAATGTGGAAGCCATTTTCCCTCCACTATGCCTCCCGCTTTCTTTGTTTGTTCGAGTGGAAATGAGCTACTTGGCTCTAGGTGGCTTTTGGGGTAATCCTTCTTCCTTCTTTGACAGTGGATGGATAAACATAGACGGGTGACTGTCAAAAGGCAGGTATTCAGATGGATATTTGTTCCCAAAGCCAAACCTAACCCATCTATTCACTTTCTGCAGCTTTCACTGGCCCAATTAATTTGTATTGCTAACCAGCACGTTCAGTATTACATATTCTATGCTTTTTAGACACATTATTGTGCACTGTTTTGCGCTTGCAAAGTAGTATTTATTGTTGCAATTTTACCAGCTAATGAGCAAGGAATATCATTTAAAAGTGCATCCTAATTATTTGACCTACGAAAAAAGCTATATCCACTTATGTATTAACTCTTATAAAATAGGATTGTGATCTGTATGCTTTTGAATAACATGGTATGGTTTCTACTGTCACTAATGATGTTTAAAAAAAAAAAAGGAAAAAAAAGTAGTTTATTGCACTGCATTTATTGACAAAAGTTCCTTAACAACTACTGACATTGAAACCAGTTAACCCATACCAAAACATGCATTTGAACGTAATGTCTGAAGTTCACGTATTGCACATAATATGATTGCACTAAAATGAACATCTAAAGTGCAGAAATATAATTTTAAATCCTTATTTGGGTTGGACTATTACACTACATGTTTCTTTAATTTTTAGCATTATATTTAGACAATATAGATCTCCAAAACAACAATTGCAATATATATTATACAATTTTCTATCCATGTGTTACCTAAATTTTCATGGTAAACTCTCTTGTCTAAGCTTAGCTCTAGTTTTATTTCTATCACCTGACTATGGGGTACCCCAGGGAACTGTAATGAGGCCGTTTGCTTTTCCCCAAAGAAAAGAAATGGGCATCTCCAGAGTGCTCTAAACTAACTAATTTAGATGTGCTTCTATGTGAAAATAGCATATTATAGGTGGCTGTTTCTTGAAGATGGATGATGAATGTAATAATTTGGGCCACTCCATTTAGTTTTCAGTCAAAGCCCCTTGCAGCCTGGACAAAACTAGGGCATTCTTGGATTACAGGCACGGTCCAAACTTGTAACATATTTCCGCACTTGAACCTTTGGCGTGACCAAGCTCTTTGACTCAATGCGAGTTTGAACGGGGAAAATGTCAGAGAAGCGCTCCCTTGTTCTCAGCCCCAGAGGCGGCTTGTTTGATGTCCACCTTCAAAGAATCCTTATCAGCGCTTTGCTGTTTTACTTGTTGGTCATTAAAAGCAGCGTGCTACGAAGGACTGGTCTCTGAAGATAATTTACAAGAATTAACAGTTTTGTTCTCTAAAAGGTGTCTGAAATATTATGCATTTATGGTTAAGGTGCAAAAAGTATGTCTAATAATTTTGTATGGATGACCGGTGTTTTAGAATTTAATAAGATAAGAATTTGTCAGAACATTTAGCTCTCTAAAAAATACATTTGGCACATAGCTATAATTAATATGCATTAATCAGAACTGCTTTTTCAGAGAGGTGAAGACAGGGGTGGACCACAACAACCCCAGTGACACTTCTCATCCTTATCTTATTTTTATGGCTGTGATCAATGAAATACTTAATTATGAGATACAGTGACAGTGCATAGTAGTAGTCACAGTATTCTGATTTTGTCATAAAATGCTGCTCTTACAATGCTCATAACAGAAGTGAAAACACTAAGTGTACTAATTTACAAGAAGGAAATTTGGTACCCTACATTTAAACTATTCTAAAAATATCTTAGTGATTATGTTTGCTCTAGTTGTCTCATGTTTAGTATGAGAACTATCTATCTTAGATCACACTTACGTTTGAATGCATATTGTAATTAATCCAAGGCATGTAAACGCAACAATGCTCAGTGAAAATAATATTATCCACATGTTTTTTATTATGAAAAATCCTACTTTATTATCCATATTCATTTAAGAAGTATCTCAGTTTTGATTTTGTGAAAACCGCAGACTTTTGTGCTTGTATATCCAGGAAGTTGGATTCCAGTTTGCAGTGTTTTGCCAAAATTGTCGGGCACTGCAAGTTATTGATTGGGGTGGTTTTGTTTTACATTTGCAATGTCTGGACCACAAGGAAAGTGTGGAATTGGACAAAATGTAAAACATGTTCAGTTTTAAGTGGAGAAAATACTATTGACTTTCAAATCAACAATTGGCCCGGGCATGTGATCCATTGTCTTGCCTGGAAGCTACATTAGCTTAATATTTTTGTCAGAGCCACATATAGAAATGATATGGAGGATGGTTTACATGCAACACTACTATACCATAAGATTGGCTTGTGGTTATTTATATTAGGAAATATCACTCATGAGAAGCTATGTCCCATCTTGCTACTTTATATTACCAATGGCTATATTCAGATGATATTCTAGTAATCCATCAAAAATATAATATAAATGTATCACTTGATGTTATTGTGCAAAGCACTACAAGAATAGCCACAAAAGTACAGAAATATGCCATTGTTAGTAAGACCCCACTGCAATTTACCATTAAAAAAAAGTTTGTCAGTTCTTTTTCAGCCTTTTTAAATTGTCTTTTTAGAAGACAGTGCACACATTTTTTCAAATTTTGCATATTTCCAAAACAACAACTGCCATATAATCAGTTTTTTATATTGCTCACCTCTATGTCCAAGTTGTCCCTTTTATTGTTATTGATTCAATATGACTCATAAATTACCTAGTATTATTATTAAGTGCTGTCAAAAGCAAACAAGCAGATGCTAAGACAGAGTCAGAACCCGGGCTGTAGCTGTTTTAACTCATTGGTTCTGTGACTGCGGTGGTGGAAAAGTGTGCCATTATGAATTATTTTTGGCGTCCCCATTGTTTTTATGCTCAGATGAAGCTTTGATCCAAATATACTGTGGATAATCTAATTTTCAAATGATAGACAGCTTTCATTTTGTGACAACCAATTGAGCTACATAATGCGATTTGATTTCAGAATTTCAGAAGAGAACAACACTGTATAAAACTTATTTAAAAGGAACTACTTGATAGACTGAATATCTCTCTTGCTTGTTGAACTTTGATACAACTTTTAATACAAGATCTCATGATTGTCTAAAACTGGCTGTATTAGAACTGAAATGGGAAAAAAAGCTTTTGGTTATTTTGCTTCCCAAAAATGGAATACAAAAGGAATTTCAAGGACAAAGTGGATACATGGTGCCAAAAATACACTTTAATAATCGTGTGATAAACATTTATAATCACACCTGCACCTGTTTTTAATGTCTCAAATGGACCTATGTGGTTATTTGTCTTGTTTGTTTTTGTTTGTATTGTTCTGTATTTTAACAGGGTGCCCATGAAAAAGAGTTTCTAAGTGGTCTCATTGGGTGCTCCCTGGATAAATAAAGATACATGAAATGAAAATGAAAAATGAATGGATATTGTATATTGATAGCATTTGCACTGATGTTTACTTACCGATTTACAATAGGGATGCACAATATAAAAAATCAAAAATCATAATATTCTGAGAAGCAATAGTATAAGCGTCACAGTTTATGTTTTCAAATCTGGAATTAGTTCACAGTGCATCTTCTAAAAACATCCAGAAGAACCAACATTTTAGAGAAACGAAATATAAACTGCTAAATGAATGTGTTTGTGGAGGTCCATAAACCAAACTACAAGGTTTGCAAGTGTATCCCAGAAAGAATAAGAAATGTTTTGTTTGCAGATGAAATTTCATTACAGTTAGATAACTGTAACCGTTCAAATTGTGATTTTAACTGTGATGAATTCTGTGTCCCCATTTTTAAATACGACATGCTTTATATGTCTTTATGAATCCATTTAAAATTTCAAAGAAAAATGTATTGTTTGTTACATCAAATGTGTTTACATATTGCGGTTCTGTGTTGGACTAGTTTTAGAATTTTTTATTTATTTATTTTTCATATTAAAAATAATAACTGTACATATGTAGTTGTTTGACATTATGGATGGATAGTGTAGCTTTAAATTTAATAAGAGCACAGACTTTTTTTTTCTTTTTGTTTCATAATTGGCCATGAGTGGAGCCTCTTCCTCCTCACAGGATCTTCGCGCTGTGCTGCATGTCTGTAAAACTAAGATCAATGACTGAATATGAATCCATCCATTTAAGCAAACCCATTTCTCTAATGCTAGCTTGATTGAACTGGTCCTAAATAATTTTGGTCAGCATTCCAGATTGCACCGCCGCAAAGGTAGTACCCCCCCTCTCCCTCCCTCTTCCCTTCTTTTTCCCCTCTTGTCTTCTCTCGACCGCTACTTCTTTTTGAGGGGTAAACACACAGGCACGCAAGCGCTCCTCAGCCTATCATCTGTGACCGCCGCTACCAGCCAGACAGCGTAACACGATCCATGATAGAGTGGTGCAAATCGCCTCGCGCGCTTGTCTACCATCTACCATCTCGGCACGCGGAGGGGGGAGAAAGAAACCCGCCAGATAGGTTGACTTAAAAAAAAGGGAGAGAAAAAAAAGAAGACAAGAAGAGGAGGAGGGAGAGGAGGTAATGTTGGTGAGGTGCAGAGTGCGGCAGCTTCCAACTCGAAACAGCGCTCCGTGTGACTTCTCGGTCCACTAGGTTTTAACCCTTTTGACATCGCTGTAGCTCCATGTGTCTGTAGCGGTAGTCTGCTAGGGTAGCGGCAAACAGCCAGCCGGTGAAGAGAAGCAGGAGAAGAGAAGGAGGAGGAGGAGGAGGGATCCCGGGTACCAGTACAAAGCATCGTCTCTGCCTTCACACAAGTGGACCCTGAGATAGTGGAGAATCTTTATTTAAGGTAACTTCTTCTTACAATGCGCATTTCTTCTTTTCTATCTCGTCGCCAAGTCTTCCGAAGGCTTGTGCCGGACGTGCGTGCTGCTGACAGATGCAGAGTTGGACGTGTCTCGCACATGTCAACAACTGTGGAAATAAAGTCTTACATAATGCATTAGGTTAGCTGGGTATATACCGGCAATGGTCTGTTAGCCATATTGTTTCCGCAGAAAGCTTTACTCTATTGTACTCCCCACATGTATTTTTTTTTTTTTTTTTTTTTAACGAGTGGGCGGCGTGTGTGCTCAATATGAGACCCAACGCATGTAAATTTACATCCCCCTGCATGGCTTTGTCCCGTAACTAGTCTGTGAGGTTGGGAAAACTCTTAATGATACGCTTAATTTAGTGCTGGTAACTTGGTGATTGGCGGTTTTGGATGCATTTTAATGAAGTCATGTCAGGTATAGAATATGGTCGCTTATTCACTAATGAGACTTAAATAATGCATGAACTGAATATTAAAATAACAGTATAGCGCGTTCCATACTCACGTAACTAGATGTTCCATTCTTTACACACTGAGCGTATAGGTTGACATTGTGTAGCTAATGCATGCAAACTGGGATACCCAAGGTGTTGCTGCGTGGGGTGTTGACTTCCCTTTGATTAATCATTCGGACTTGACGTCACAGCTCCCCGGGACAGAGATGGATTGAAGTGCTTAGCGGACCAATAGCCACACAGACAAAGAGTAATCGGTGGCTAGCGACTGGTGGCCAATGTAAGCACAGCAAATGCATCAGCTGTGGAATAAGTTGGAGTGCCGGGAAGGGTCACACGTTGGCGTTACCCACATATTTTTTGCAGGTGACAGGTAAATGCAAGGGAGGTGCTAGATGTGAGCGGCCTCCCCCTGCACGCGCAACCTTATGAGGCGTCACTAAGAAGTAGTTTCTGGGTTATAGGGTGAGTGGCGAGGCGCGGCGGGTGTGTTTTTACTTGGAAATGATTAATTACTGTGTATGCACTTTCGTTCGTTTAAAACATCCATAAGCGGAATAATTTTGGCGTGCCTTGTTTTTGATGGGCGCAGGGGGTGTTTTGGGCTGTGTCGGAGGCCTGTAGAGCTGTGCGCAGTGGAGGGGGTAATGGAGGAGGAGGGCACGCCGCTGAGAAGGTGGGTATATTGTGATCCAGCCATCTTTATATGTGTCAGGGGTAATTACATTGACAGAGTGGGTCAACTCTCAAGAGAAGCTGGGAAATGCACACTCCATACAGAGAGAACTTTTGATTGGGTTGTGAGCTAGCCCTGAGGTCATACTTTATTAAAAAATATTAAAAGGAAGTAAATTAGGAGATGATATAGCCTTAAATCTCAATGCCCTGTTTTCAGGTGTCATATCAGGACAGGGAAAAATAAATACATTGAAATATTCTTAGAAAAATTATAATATAGCTTCATATAGTTTGAAAAATAATAAATATCTCTAATTAAAAAAACAAAACTAAAATCCACTGTTTCATGTCCATAGTTCTCATTGTTTATAGCGTCTCATTTTAGCTGACATTTTTACCTTTTCAAAGATTAAATATGAAAATGATTGATGAACTACAATTTTAATATCGTTGATGTCTCCTCGTTGGCTTCCGCTCATTTGTTCCAATTTGGGATCCCATGGGTGCTCATATGAGGGGTGTGACTCGCTCTTCTGCTATTAGCTTAACCCATAATGGCTGATGCTGTACGAGAGCTTTCCTACTTTGTCGCATATCGCGTTCTTGATTTGCATTAAGCGCCAAGTCTGTGCCATATTTGTTTTAGTTTCTTATCACTTGCCCCTACACTGCACATAGCTGACAAGGGCATGTCACAACTCTTTGGCCCTACAAAGCCTTTTGTGCATCATGAGGTGATTTCTGGATGAACTGTTCCATTATTTATGCAATGAAAGCATGACCTGCTGTTTAATTTATGAAATGCCTGAATGAGGGCTGTTAGTGTTTTTATAGGGCTGCTGGGAGAAATATGGGAATATGCATCTTGTTCGACGCAGCGATCAGCTTAGTCGACAGCTTTAGCCAATGGAGCACAGGTGGCGTGGGTTTTCCTCCTCGTAATTCGCCATGTTTGGGCTGTCGACCTTTGTGCTGTAGTTCAGACATCCACAGAGGGGGTGGGACTTCAACATGGAGCATCTTGTCTGCCTCATGGTTTTATGAAGAAAAGCTATCTTAAACAAACTGGTTTTATTTCTCCATTTCTCTTTAGTATTGTTGATCCTCACTTCGGGCAGAGGAGAAGATTAATTATAATTGGTGGTGTCAAAAATGAACATATTTTTAAGTCTTAAAGACCAGCATACAGTATACAAAGACTACTTTTTTCTTGGGTAATGTGTCATTTTTCATTTCATATTTTCATTTTCACATGCAAACAAACTGAAGTAGTCATGTCAGTATCAAGTAAGAGCTAAATAACATTGCTTACTTAAACTAAAAGTATACACAGAGCCACATAAAGCGTGATCTACCTCTACATATTAAATTATTTCAACGATAGCTAAATTAACCAAAAAATTAAAAAAAAAAGAAAACCTACTTATATTTCTGTTTACATGCAGCAATATCTCCTTTTGAATGTCTTCATTGTGATATCTTTTCAATGTGACCCAATTACAGAAATACTTACAGAATATGCAGCTTATGATATTACTGCATACTTCGTAAATACATTTTCACCATTTTATAGCACTAAATAGTAAGCACTCTTTGCTGCAGAATGCATCATATGTTCTACGCTTTAAAGGTGCACTATGTGACTTTTATGGTAAAGAGTCCATCACTTACTTCCATCGAGATGTTATTGCTTTGCCAGAAATGTTCCACATTATGTCATTAAACCAATCTTACGGATTTATTCAATTACAGGTGTTATATACCTTAAAAACATGCATTCTTTCTTGTGTGTGGGGGTTGCCTGTCCACAGATCTGATCTTGAGCTGATGGCTTGTCTCCACCAAAATGGATTAATTTAATACTTCCCATACTGTGGAACGTTCAAGGTAAGCAATGAAATCTCCATAGTGACCAGCAGGTGGCATACCCTACACCAGAAAAGTTACATAGTGCCCCTTTAAGACAGCAAGCAACTAAATGACTGATTGCGACAGACTATGTTGACTTCCTTAGAATAAAAAAGAGTTATATCTCCAGCCCCAAATCGGATATAATCTTAATAAGGTTTTTGGGGAAGCATGTGAGTGTGAAATTGTCCACACAGTGATGTCACCTGGGAGACAACCAACCCTTGTTTTTTAATTAAAACACAGCCAAATAATGTGGATAAGAAAAGACACACCTGAATACTTCAGCAAGAGTCTCATGGGAATTGCTAATTGAATTTTGAAATATAATTACAATTCTAAAGTATTCATGAAGATTATTACGAGTCACCAAGTGTAACATATAATAGTGCAACCTTTAATAAAACACAGAAATTATATTATTTAAGTTGACGTACTGTCAACCCTAATTTAAATTATGGACAGCTGGCTAAACCTACACTTAGGTACTTCTGACTGGGCTCAAAATTAACAGACAGGTGCTACTTTGTTGCCGTAGTGACACTGAAGGCTGGGTCAAATGCAGAGACGTAGATTTCCAAGGGAGGCAACAAGAATACTCACTCCAAAAATATTTTAACTCAAAATGAAGTCCATTTCAACATGGACATCAGAAAAAAACGTTGAAAACCTTTACTACTGCTTCTATGGTTATTCCTTTTACAAATTTTGTGGCATATTTACTCAAACTTAACGACATACTATGCAAAAGTAATCTTTATTTTATGGCATGGCTCTGAAAATCCCTGTTTTCAAAAGTGCCCATTGACTGCTTTGTAATTATGTGGTGCTCCAGTTTGCTTGCATGTTGGATTCAGCTGCATTATGTAGCCATTTTGGCACGAAAAAAACAAACAAACAAACAAAAAAAAAACCTTAAACAAAATAAATCCATTGCTTTGATGTACCGTAATATGCACCATGTTAAATTGTTTTAGAACAATATTGTGATTTAAAATGTCCAAAATGTAAAATAAAGACCCATGGGTGTCACAGATTATTACTTTATAGTAGACAAGAGCATAATATGTCTTCTTTGAACATTAAATGAAATTATTCTTCAACAGCCTCTCTACAGTAAATTCACTATAAAACACAAGAACAGCATTCAGAACCACAACTAACAAATGACAGGCACACAAAACATGCACATGCACACAAAACATGTGGAGCCGTATATTTTGTCAGATCAGATATGAAAGAAAATGTCATTATCAGGGGAAATGATGTCAAGCCCAAGTTTGTAGACCACATTTGCTTTCCCATCTCCACAAATCATTACAGCAGGATGGCATAAATGGTTTCTAAATGTATTTTAAAACCCATATTTCTTTACACTATTATATTGTAGCATATGATATGAGATGATTAGATATTTGGGCTAGGCGGACACATTATTGAAAAGTCTCATTATAGGTGCAGAATTTAGCCAGGCTAGCTGCACTAATGACAGCTGTGGACACCCCGTGCTGATGTAGCCTCCATTTGTGAGATGGAATAGATTAGATCAGTGCGTCTGCTCCGCTGACCAGACTTGTTGAGGTAATAATCTTATGTACAGTAATAGTGACTGGGGCCCTGTTCCTCAGCTGTTTACGCCGCACATTTACGGGTATCATTATCCGAACAGAGATACCAGTGGGTGGCTGGCGGAGCTGGAGGTGAAATAACCCATTTAAGCTCTTTATGATAGCAATCCCCCGTCCTCACTGTTTTTTTTGTTTTTTTTTCCACATTCAGGGTCAAAGCTTAGGAGCAATCTAATCTGCCTCAGTCTTCCAGCTTTCATTAGCAGGGCACTTGATCAATCACTGGAGCTGCCAGTGCCAAACTTTGACACACGTTTATATCAAATACATAACCCCACACCTCCTTAGATGTTCATTACGGCTGCAGATCCCATTTGTAAATTATGTAATTGACATTTGACTTGTAGTTTGGTAATACGCTGGAGCGCTCGCGGTCTGTGATTGCAATATCAGTTTGCAAACACATTTTATGAACATAGATTTCCCAATGCTATCTTTTTTTCTACAGAACATCTAATAATATTGGGTGCATAATTGTAGAGTTGAAATCAGTGGTTTCAGGACTTGTGCTTAACCATCACAGACTAATAATGGGAGATCAGAGTTTCCTACGGTAGGGTAACATCTGGCCAACGCTAGCATATTTTACACATATTAATTACGCTGTTGTTGAAAAATGTGCTTTGCAAGCTAAATATAACGTGAGGTAACAAATGGAGTTATGGCGCTCTGGAATAAATGTATAGATCACATGCCTGCCAAAATATCTTCACAAGTGAAAATGAATTTAGTTGTGTGAATGATTTCTGTGTGAATGAATACCAGTGATGTGCCAAATGATTAGTCAGAGCTAGAGACAATTTAAAGTGAAACAAAACACTAAATCCACTTTTCACCACTAAATTAGCCGGCACATTCTAAATAGCAAGTTAGCATGGGCGCTATTAACTACTTTGATTATTAACCTGTTTTTATTTTGCTCTTTCGTCCCTAAATCAAGATATGAACATTAATAACAGACAAATCAAATGCCTTCTTTCCCCAAGGTCACTCCCGTTAAGCGTAAGCAACAGGTTTGATTGACTGTGTCGTATGAGCACACTCCCTGGTAGACCAGCGTTCTGGGTGGGAAAGGGCATTAACTGTTCTACTGCCTCACTCAAGATTAGCTCTTTGGTTGCTATGATACTCGTGGTCAGAATTCCAAATATGGACCTCGGCTCCAAACTCACCTCTATAACTGCTGGCCTCGATGAGCTTCATTTGGCTGGAGCTAAACACTAACATCACACTCACTTAGTCCACTTCTTTATACAGTCTATGGTTTAGTCCCACTTTAATACCGACTTCCCTCTTTCACAGTTGCACAGAAAATTAGGTATCTCAGCTTTATTCCAAATACAATATATCAACACAGTAATATTATAAAATAAATACAGTATAATCTAATGTTTTATTGTACACCTGGCCCCTGTTGATAGTCTCGACCTCCTCACAATACACATAAAAGTATTTTTGAAGGACTTTGGTGGTGTTCTATTTCACCTTTATAATTGGTCCGGGCGTCTGAAAGCATTTCATGGGTTTGCCAAATGCCAGGCATCTCATCACAGCACTGTTACAATAGGACACATCCAAAATATCCTGTCTCCTTCATAATCAGGGGGCATTGGCTGGGGAGGGTGGTAAAGAGCAGCGTTTTTATCCCTCAATGAAAGGCCACTTAGGCAGATAATTCTCCCCAGACTCGTCGGATTTGGCAACGCATGAAGGCAACCATGCAAGAGGGCCAACAGTCCATCTAATTAAAACTAAACCTTTTCATTTTTGCTCACCTTAGTCTTAATAATTTTTGAATGACTACGTACTACCTGTACCAACCTCACATTTAGTTTTATTAAATACATCATAGCAAGACTACAGTTGCCCTCCATGGTTTCTGTAAATTCTTTGAAAATGTCATATTAGAATTTCTGCAAAAAATCTGAAGCACTGTTGAATATTGCAACAACATGCGGGGATATTATTTGGACTATTTCAGATAATGAAAAGTCAAACTGACAAAACAAACCACAATAAAGATGAACAATAATTAAAACAATATTAACACAAATGCAGTGGTGACATAGTAGAGTAAAAGTAGTAAAGTACTGTACTTAAATAAAAATTTTAGGTATCTTTACTTTACTTATGTAGATTTTCAAGTGGATACTTTTTACTTTTACTTCATTACATTTGAGAGCAGGTCTCTGTACTTTCTACTCCACTACATTTTGCACAGAACTGAAAAGGACAACCATTTTTTTATTACTGCTTGAGATATGCTGAAAAAGCTGAGGGTTTGTTTTTAACATGTTCATAACTTGAGCAAACAAATATACAAAACAAATAGGAAATAAACAATCCATTCAGTTGTTTCTGTTGAACAAAATTCAGCACAACTCTTTATCAAACTCACAACATTTGAAATCTTTTTTAAACAGGTACTTTAATACTTTAACTAAAGTCGATGCTTTTACTTGAGGTTTTTTTTTTTTTGCTTGAGTATCTATACTTACTATACTTAAGTAACAAAATTGACTACTTCTCCACCACTGCACAACAACACATGTGGACATTGCATTAGCAGAGTTTGATCAGATCATTATCTTCTCTTGTTATTAGCCAAGTGCAAGAAAAAAAAAAAATATGTGACACAATGGACTCAAAATTATTTTAGTAACAGTGGTAAAAACAATTATAAAAAATGAAAAAGAAAAAGACTGGATTTGTTAGATTTGCAGTTTTCAGGATTATAGACAAATGAATACCAGTAAAAAAAAATATTATCGTCTACCCCATCTGAAAAGTGTGACCAATTGTTAAATAGCCTTGTTTAATTGTCAAACTGAAACACGCAACTATGAGGTTCTGGATATGTGATCACCCTCATTCTACTTTCTCTTCTCCTATCTTTACTTTCTTATCAAGAATCATAGCAGGCCTGATGCCCTCTGCAGAGACTGTACCTTTTAGGTCAGCTCTCAATGCCTTTCGAAATCTGCGGCTTATACCACACTTTGATGTTGCCTTCAAATAGAGCCTCAGCAAAACTTTGAAGTTGACTTGTGGCCCAGAATACGAAATAACGACCAAGTAATACCAGTAAACTAATAAGTCACAGGGCATAATTAGTAAACCGCATAATAGGAATAGCAGTGAATTTGAAAGGCTTTTCCCGAATCAGCGTTATTTGTTTTGGAAGTGAGTTGGAGAGAGGAGGAATGCTCCGACTGACTTTGTTCTATTTCTGGGCTTGGCTGCTGGAGGATTACTGCAAGTGGCAGAGTATTCATTATTTAGATGGCAGTGGCGGAGTAGAGGGAACGGCTGGTTTCATAAAACACTTGACTGTGACATGTGTGCTGCTACTAGACAGACCAAAAAAAAGTTTCTCAAAATTCTTCCTCCTATGCAAGGTGGTGCACTTGTCGCAGCTCTTCGCCACAGACTGCAGATAGTCCGCACTAACTGAAACTGATGGAGCGCACTCGGATTGATGGAGCTAATGGATAAAATGGTGGCAGTTCTCCAGGATAGCTCCGCATAGTGGCAGTCAAAGTCATGATGCGTTCTCTCCTGTTTCATGATGCATAGCAAATGTGGTATTATAGTTTTGAAAAGAGCATTTGTGCTGCTTGTTATGGCTGTGTACACCTAATGATTGAGCTCAGTGTCTGTAGCGCAGTCCCTGTTGAGCATGGTTGATTATAAAATAATACAAGTTTGGTGCCTTTAAACAATACTTAAAAATAGTCAGGGACATTCAGGGATGGCCTGAAATTCAAAAATGCCTTCAGGCATCTGTCTTGAGGAGAATGGGAAACATAGGCGAAAAAATGCTTTTGTAAGTGTAAACGATACTTCAGAACTTTCTCCGTGGAGATAGATACATTTTATGCCATACTGTGAAAGATTACAGCCAAAGGAACAACATTTCCATGGAAACAAGCTGGAGGAGGCCCTCCTTCAGGCCAAATAAGTAAGGTTTGTGGAGATGCCCGCTCAGAGTAAGGATGCATGTTTTTCCTAAGATTTACAGTACATTAAAAACAACCAAAATGGAAAAAAAAAACCTTCCAATAATGTATACAAATATAATTCTTACTTATTTACTACAATACAATACTACACTCATTTGCATACAGAATTTTGATCTTGAGAAAAGATTTATTTGCATCAAAACAACAGTTGTTTTAGCAATCTCTCAGAGACTCTCTTAACACACGTTTTATATCAGTCTTTAAAAGAACCTTGATTTTTAACATGCATTTTTATTC
Source organism: Periophthalmus modestus (assembly GCA_019594935.1). NCBI lineage: Eukaryota > Metazoa > Chordata > Actinopteri > Gobiiformes > Gobiidae > Periophthalmus > Periophthalmus modestus. The sequence goes on along the minus strand of JAIEZT010001368.1, from coordinate 4,837,152 downwards.
TTCTTGTCAACTGGTTTCAGTGCCGACACACTGTATTTTGCACATTTTGCATTCTTACATTCAGGCCCGTCTACTGAAATTTTGGATCCCAGGACAAGAGGCCCTCTAATATATATTAATTGGAAGAAGGTCCCATTCTAGGCGCCTAAGACTCTGGGGCACGGGACAGTAGACTTTTTTGTCCCCCCCTTTTGACTCCCCTGCTCACATTTGCCTTTCGGTCATGTGTCAGGCATTACGCTTATATTGATGCATTACACATAATAATTAAGTGGTTAAGTGGTTCAAAAATAAAAAGAAGTTGATTTTTGGGAGAGATTAGGTTACCAATTAGGAAAACAGCTATATTTATCTTAAACAATTTCTAAAGCATTTTTTTCAAATGCATTCGCTTCACGGAAATGTGATGTTAGCATTTCCATTTTGGTGAGGACTTAACTCAGACAGTGTTAGCACAGAGACACAGAAATGGCCGGGTTATTGTGATTGATGCTCGGCAGGGCTGCTGTGCTGGAGGATGTCTCTCCACAACCTCCTTCCCCTTTTCCACTTCTCCCGCCTGATCTTCCTCTAATGTGATTGGACAATGGAGAGATTGATAGGGATCATTATACCGCTATAGAAGAGTAATGTTTCTCCGCAGCATGATCCAGCCGCTCCTAATTCAGACACTGCTGCTTGAGCATCTCTGCTGTACATGCAAAAGCTTTTGGATGCTTTACTGACAAATTTCTATCATTACGTTTGAAGTCTAATTATTTAAAGGGGGACATATTATGCAAAATAGACTTTAATAAGTTTTTAACCATGTTGTAATGGTGTTCCCTCATCATTAGCTCAAAAGTTGTATTCTGTTTGATTAATGCATGTTTGAGTAATCCTGTATTATGCATTTGAGGCTTGAGTGTGCAGAAATTCACCTTTTTGACCTATCCACACCCTCTATTCTACATTTACTTGTGATTATTTTAAAAATTCAGACTCAGGGTCATACATGTAGAGTTCTAAAATGTTAAGGAATTATGAAGTGGCAGGGGCTATCACTTTTGCAATTTGGAACAAATAGTCAATGGACCCAGCTAGCATTTTTAGATCAATATTGCGGTTTACAATGAACAAAATGCAAAATGATGATCTACGTAATATCTTTAAAATTAAATACTAGAGACAAAAGCATAACCTGTTTTCTTTAATGAGTCAATAGCCTCAGGATGCTACTTAGAAAACAGATAAAGGTTATAAGAAGCAGCCTCTCACCTCACCACTGAGCAGTCTCCTTTTCCCCTTACAGACAAAGGTGAGGGCCACTCGTCATTTTTTTTCTCGTTTTTAACTTTCCTTACAGCTCGCTTGTTTGTTTATCTGTATGTGTTTAGCCCCTGGCCCCAATCTTCTGAAGCTAGAAAAAAGGTTTAGCATTTAAATTGGTTGATCCAGCGCACGTTTGCTAAAGCTGTTTTTAAAGCATTACATTGATGAAAAGTAGACGCTAATCCCTGAGGGTGTGCGACCTTATCTGCCTAAACACCTGACAATGAGATCCTATTGGTACTCGGGGAGCACAAAGACCCTGTAAACGCGCCTCCTTGTAGTTACTGACCTCTGCTGAGAGCTGTTGTCGGAGCTTAGCACAATACAATATCACTTACAAGGCCTTACAACTAAAGCCGCTACATTTTTTACAGCGCACTCGGCTGGTAACTTAAGTCAAGGTTAGCCGCCACACATCAGTTACCCCAAACGTTTGGACAGGGCATGGTTTACAAGGGCAGCAACTGATCCTTCTTGTGTTTCTATCGCAAGTGATGTATCCTGTGAGTTTGAGTCAGTCTTGTAGAGAAGTGACATTACAAATACCAACTTGAACAACTTTATTTTATTCGTCCCTATATATATTCTCACCAGTGTTGGGAGCAACTGCAGTGCAACGTTCTAATATTGGGTTCATGGGCCGGAGTAACTGCTTGGAGGATTTTGCCTGTAGGTTTTAGGTTGACCAGAGAAGAGATGAGACAATAGGTATGTATGTATGCTTTATTGATCCCTCGGGAGGGACATTCTTAAACTGTATTAAGGTATATTGTTGTATTAAAATGGCACACTGTCAAAATACTGTTAGAATTGACTTCCTGAAAGTATTGACAGAGCTCATATATTTCCCTGGGTCTGAGATAAAAGCAGCTCTTTTACAGCCTTGAGTTCATGAATAGATTATTTTTGGCTATTGTATGCATCTATCGCACTACAAATAATGTGGATAACCAAAGAATAGTCTAAAATCTATTTTAGTGTATGCCTGTCCTAGTGTATTTTCGTTTAGAAAGTCCCTTGTTTTGTTCCGCAATACACAACGCCACTGTATACTTCATACTGTGGTATTTTTGGTCGTGGCTATCATGGTGTCATTGGAAATTCCATACCATCACATCCCTATGTCAGAGCAACTTACCAGACACAGAGGGAGCATGTAATGGTAAATGGTTGCATTTTTATCACCTTCAAGGTATTCAAGATGGTTTACATCAAGGAGCCACCCTTTCACACACACACCTGTACACCAGTGTATACAGATACTGGGGGCAAGATGGGTTTAGTGTCTTGCCCCAGGACACAACGAAAGCGTTCATGGGAGCTGGAATCGCATTGCTAACCTGTAGGGCAGTGGATCTGACAGCCCATCCAATGATGTTTATGTTGAGAGTGAGATTCAGTCTGCCAACCTTCGGATCAGTGGACAAATGCTCTACTAATTGAGCTACTGTCGCCCCGTGTCTCTGCACAGAAAGGCCACATTCACAAACCAAATCCATTTTCAACAGTGACAAATAAAGATAAACGTATAAACGGTGCTGGAATAGTACACATGTAAGTCATAAGTGTTGTACCCCAGGTGCAACTTTGTCTTTGACAACCTTTAGTTTCATGCTAAGACATTCAAAGCAATGCAGCATCATGTCGGTATCCAACCCTGAGTCAGGAATCTGTCTTGTATTCGCGTGCCATCCACTCACCGTAATCCTCCATTCTCCTGTATGCATTTCCCTCCTGCTTATAGCTTTTTGAATGATCCTCTAGTCCTCACTTTCCTTTGCATACTTATCCAGACAAGACATTTAGTCAATATCTTTACTTATGAATATGTACAAGCCCAAATGGCCTTCACCTGAAAGTGGCAGGTGTGATTTCAAACTAAATCATAGGGATTACATTATCGACAGTGTCTTGAACAAACATTGGGATGAGGTCAAAATTCATTTTCCTTCCTTATTAACCCAGGCTAAATAATTATATCATGGCTTATCTTAATTCAGACAATCTTGATGGGATTTGAGTGTGGACAGGAGATGTTCAGCATTTGATTTATGAATATGTAAATATAGTTAGGTTAACAGAATATGATATAATTTTCATATTTTGGGCAGGGATGCTTGAGGCTCAATTTTGAAAGAGATCTCAAAACAGATAGTAAAATGTAAAACATAATTTGTTACTACTGTGAGTTCCTCACACTTCTCTGTATGATTAATATCTCCAGCTTTTTTCACTCTAGTTTCTTCTTAAATTCGTGTCTGCAAAGGTTTACTTAATAAGAGTGTTAATAATAAAATTGAATACATATTAACTGTAAACCAGGTTCAACATCAGCATTTAGGTTGGATACATTAACAGCTAACAAGCATAATTTTGACCTGACATCCGGTTTTACATTTATTTTAGTAGATTTTTTTTTCAGACTAAGCTTTAGTTTATTTTCATTCCTGACAGTGGCCTTTCCTCATAGTAGTGATGTGATTTTGCTGTGATGTGTACGGTCAGCTGATTGAAACAGGCTTTAGGCATTGTCTTCCTACCAGTGGAGGCAGGACGACACCGCCATCTGCAGTCCGACTTCTTCAGAACAGTATCCCAGGTATGTGAGAGTAAATAGGCCCCTGTGTCCCGGTTTAAAGTCCCACGGGCACGTTTTTGTATTATGGCTGCCTCCTTAATCCAGCGATTATGTTGTCCTCTATCCCTATGATGTTTGCTCTTTCCCAGTCCATAATGTGGTTCTCTCTTTTACAATGGTCCGAGATGGCTGATTTGAGTTCTGATCCTCCTGTTCTGATTTGTGTTTTGTTGCTCATGTGCACGCCTTTGCTGTTTCCTTCTCACATTTTGTTTTATGTTCCTTTTTCCCTGTACTGAATGGCCTTCCTGTTTCCCCGATGTATGTTTTATTGCACATTACATTTGTGCTCTGGTTTTATCATTTTGGTGGACGGGTAGTTGCCTGCCTCTATTAAAATAAATTAACGGAAGACCAGATGAACCTCATTGGAGCATCCCATTTTACAATATGGACCTTTTCAAATCATTAACGCAATTAGCTCCAAGTAGCCCTGTCCACTTTGTACTCTGACTGAAAGATGATACTGTGTGTGACAAGAGACTGTATGGCCAATTCTGGTTCCCTACTGTATCAATGCACTTTGTACGGTTTAATCAGATAAGCACTCTACTCTGTCGTCATAAAATATTTAAAAAGAAACTCAAACAGCAGCTGCTCTTTAGGAACTTCAACCTTTTTTATTTACCTGTACAATCATTGTCTGAAGACCTTTGGTGACAGTTGTAAGTAATAGTGGTTGAAATATTTGTTCTCAGTATTGTAGTAGCAGTAATAGTTGTTGTTATATTAGTAGCAGATCTTAGTTGGTGACGTTCTTTTGCGTCTCCCATATTCATTGATTGATAAAGGTGCACTATAGAGATAAGCCACTTGCTTATATCTATGAAGATGCGAATACTTTACATAAAAAGTCCCAAGGTATGGCATTAAACTTATCTATCTCCATGGAGACAAGCAGGTGAGATCTGTGCAGAGAAGATCAGGTTTGTTTATTTCAGCTCATTGGTAAGCTATCATTTAGAGCCAAATCAAACTTCACCTCAGAGTTTAGTGCTTTGCTCATTGATACAAAAAGAGATTGTCATAGTAGCAAGTGTCTGCTCAAATGTTTGGCCCTATTATTCTCCTTCTTATGGTTTCAGTGCAGCCATATGTGCCTCCTCTCACATTTCCCTTCTCAGCTTCTATTGTCAGCCTGGTCTTGAACTTAATTGTGATGGATGTATTCCAGCGTGAAATGACTGGGCTATGTGTGAACATGGAGCCCGCTCGGCCACCTACGGTTGCCATTTGGTGAGGACAGCAAGGAGAAGTGTTGACGACGCACCTCCCTTTATCTAATTGGAACAGTGCAAACATGATTAGGCCCAATTTGAAGGACGAGCTCATGTCTTCTAGCTCGGAGGAGTGTCGCAGTCACCTCGTCGTCTGCTCAGAGGCGGAACGGACAGGTTTGATGAGAACTCTAAAATGCTGATTCGACAAAACTCTGTGCGGGATTCAAATTGAGATGTGTCCTTTCAGTTTATTATCAAAGAATACTAATTATGATTAATACAGGTTGCATTTATGTGACATCCCAGCAGATAGAATCAGCATCTGAGTGACGACCCACTAACAGACCGTTGGATCTCCTCCGTAGGGTAAAAAAAAAAAGTAGAATGTAGAAAAGCTGTTCTATGTCCCACCAATGACCCAAATTTGTAGAAATATCTGACAATACTAATTAGAGCTGCATACTACATGCTACTGCATTTCTAGCCCTGCCTGCTGTCAATAGAACAATCAGTTTATTTTTCTAGAGTAACTCTCCATTCAAAATATCTGCTAAGACTCAATTACAACTCGACCTGAATTAGCAATGCTTAAAATACACATAATCCACCAGAAAATGTCTCAAAAAAGGAAAAAAAGTAGTGTTGCCCATTGACCTGAACAGATCGTTTTCACCCAACCTGACCATACCCCCCTTCTATGATGTGCAAACTGTATTCTCTGTTCATCGATTTAAAATGTGAAAGATTATAACAAATACTACTCTGCTTAATATTTAGTTGACTGACGTCTTAAAAAGAAAAGCAATAAACAATAGTAGAAACTGCGAACATTGGGATCACACACACACAGCTGAACAAACTATTTTCTACTTTTGAAAAAGCTTTTGACATGTTTGTTTATATGTTATGTTACGTTCACATACATTAAAACATTCAAAATTTCTTATAGAAATACTGAGTTGGAGAACAGGTCCGATTTCTAGGTTAAAATTTGCCCAACTGTTGGATTCAATCATTTTTGTATAATATCTCTGTAATTTCTGGGCCCCATAAAACCATAAAGAAAAGACACACAAAGTTCAATGTCTTCTCTGTCTGCACAGATTAACTAAGGAGATTTTTTTTTTGCCACTTAAAAATGTTAAAAAGTGGTGGCATTAGTTGAACATAGTCATGGCTGCTGTCAGTTGGATAGACTTAAAGAATCACATTAGTTTAGTTCAAGTAAGTTTATAAAACACATTTTTAACACTTGCTAAAAATGTCTGTTATTAAAGAGCTTATAACTGCACACCTACCCACAAACTTCTAATATAGAGATTGAAGAAACAGCTCTGCGTTTGAATTTCTCATCTACACTGTTAAGGATTCTAACTGGAAAACTTTTAGCTCCCAACCACTAAACCAGAAGGTGCATAACTCTAGTACATTGACCTTTTTGCCTTCTCCATCTGTTATTCATCAAGCTAACAATTTGTTCCTACGTCTTTTTATTCCACTGCTATACAAATATAAAATGCTATCCTCTCGGTGGAGCTGGGTAATGAAAAAATCTTGGTTCCAAATACCTTTTCTTACTTTTCTCCGCACTGCAACATTTGCCGGTAATCCAGCTAGAGCGATGAATACCATGTTTTATCTGTAATCACTACACACAATATCAGATATTCATTTTACATTCACAAAAGCCCAAGGTGAGCCACAAGCGAACTCTGCAGTCAAACATTCTGCTGCCTTTACTTGCATCATGACAAATTCAGCTCGTGTTCAGCTCAGAAGACCAAATTTGATGCAGTTCAGAAGTAGAGGCGTGAGGGAAGTGCTAATTGATGCCTGCTGCGGCGTAAAAGGCAAATTGCATAGTTTACAAGTATAGGAAGAAGACTTGTAAGACCCCGTGGAGTTGTATGAAGAGGCTAAATAGAAAGAAGCGTGATGAATGGTGTCTGCGTACTCTCAGCTTTAGCAGGTTAGCACCATCTGCCCACTTACTCTTTAAAATGTCACTCGCCCGGCCACGCACATCCATCCAAACATCCATTTTAGGAAGAGACCTTCATCATATTGAAAAGCTGACATCACAGATAGATGCTCCAGAGATGGATTTCGGAAGTTTCCTCATCAAGGGCCTTAGTACATTATACATATACTCATCAAAGCCATTAAATAGCAATGATTGCCTGTGCAACCATTAGCCTTAATGACATTTTTGTTATGCTATTAGCCGCTGTAAAAGATATACATATTATGCATTTACTTGATGGGACTCTGTGTAGGATGTAGTAATGATCAAGAGTTTTGACATGAATGTGATGTGATGAGTGAACTTGTAACCTTTTCTTAGTTAGTAGCTTTCAATCGCTATTGGTGGTATATTTGAATTTGGAAATATATGATCTTGCTTCAAGACAGAGGTTGGTAGTACTCAGATAGTCATGGTAAATATTTTTATGTAGCGCTTTTCCACCTAGAAGGCCCCTCAAAGTGGTTTACATCAAGGAACCACTCACCCATTCACACATTCATACACCAGTGAACCACCAACCTTCTGATCAGTGGACATAAGCTCTACCAACTGAGTCGCCCATTTAGTTACCTTGAGTGACTTTTTGAAGTAATTATACTTTTATGAGTAGTTTTCTACTTTTCCCTTGAGTAATATTTTGTTTGAAGTAACAATACTCTTAATTGAGTATTGGTTATTCCTCCCACTGTGAGTAAGTCTAGAAGTGACAAATGCTTTACCTGACAATAGTGTGCAACAATTAGTAATTATTGTATCTATTCTTTAGAAACACCAGACTCTGTGCTTTGTCATGTTTTGTCTGATTATTTTAAATCATAAATCAGATTTTAAGTAGACATCCAAACTGTTACTCAGTACTCAAGTAGTAATTTCTCAAATTACATTTTTGCTTTAGGGCACAACTTTTTACTTCTACTTGAGTATTTTTATATTACAGTAACGTTAATCTTACGTGAGCACAATGTTGGCTACTTTACCCACCAAAGCTCCTAGGACATGTTGTTTGTAGAGAAACTGTTTTTGATCTGTAATTAGGTGGACAAATTGTTTCATTAAAATACCACAAATCCAAGCTGAAATTGACAAGGAACGATTTGAAGGAGATGTCAAAGAGTTAAGTGTAAGTAAAGAGCACTCCAGACTTCTTTTTAATTGTTGGCTCTGAAGTGTTTACAGAGTCTAAGTGGGTAGTTCTAACAGTCATTGCGTTATAGTTTATCAACTGCTTCAAGTGGCATAATCACAACTATCAGTCTTAGAACTTTTGCAGTTGTGTTATTGACACACTTGCACCAAGCACTAAGTCATTGCATGAAATTGTTGTAGTAGTATAACACATAAATCTAGGTATGCCATTGAGGAAATAACATTATGACAGGAGCAACAGTAGCTCAGTTGGCAGATCTGTTTGTCCACTAATCTGAAGGTTGGTGATTCGAAACCTGCTCTCGACATAGACCAGACCCACAGTTTGGCGGTGCAATTCTAACTCCCACAGATGAATACTGTTGTTGTAACCCATCTTGCCCCCAGTGTCTGCATATAATGGTGTATGAATGGGTGAGTGGTTCCCTGATGTAAAGTGCTTTGAGTGCCCAGAAGGTGGAAAAGTGCTATATAAAAATGTGACCATTTACAACTAAAGAGTTCAGAAAGTTGACTTAGTGTAATATAGGCTGTGATCAATTCCTTTATCCAATCTCTACTTAAAAGTTTTCCCATGAAATCAATAGGCCACTAAGGAGACCAATCAGGTGTAAAAAATCAGTAGTGTTTTTTGGACTTATTTTTGAAAATATTTTAGGGAGAATTGACACCATGCAGTATTAGTTTAGTTAGTTATTAGTATGAGAGCCGTTGTGTATCTGTTGTGTGCTCTAATATGGGGTTAACTTGCAGTGCAGTTACGTTAAAAGCTGGAGTGGAAGAAGTACTCAATTTTGTAATTTCTGTTTTGTTTTTCTTGTGAATTTTGTCTATTTATTGTTTGGTCAAAGCTGAAGCTTGAACTTGAAAACTTTAGTCAGGATGTTACTATGAACACGATAACCAAATAACCTCAAATCATATGAAAAGTATTTTTTACTTTTCAGTCCAGTTAAAACATGGAGTGGAGTAGAAAGTATCGATATCTGCTCTCAAATGTAGTGAAGTAAAACTAAAGTATCCACTTAAGAAAAGTACAGATACCTAAAAATTCTTCAAGTACAGTACTTTACTACTTGCATTCTTTTACCTTCTACTACTGGTTAAAAGATATAACCCTACTTATACATAAATTCAATACACAAATCTATACAACATGCTTTACTATAGTACTTGTATGTTGTATTCTTCAAGCTAGATTTAACCCACCTTCCTTCTTAACTTTATTTAGTTTACTACATTATGCACCAACGGAATAATTCAGCCCCTCATAAATACTATTAATGCAATCTGTTTGTGTGCCTCCCATAATAAGTTGTTGTTGGTCAAGATGTAAGCTTCAGATCAGGGCAGTCCATTTGAGGCCCGTTCTTTCATAACCATACAAAGTTGTCTGGGTCTTTTTATCTTGTTGATGAAAGTGTCATGCAAATGTAGTGCATTCTAATTAGCACTCCTGCTGACATTTTTATAGAGTGCAGTTGTTCCCTTCAAGGCTATCTCCAAGATAATTTCTCTTTTGATTCCAAATAACTCTTAAACAAGATATAGTGTTGCTCTTTTAGGCGAGCTATTTGTTACTCCATTTGACACTTTATGAATATAAAGTGATGCTCAACTGCACTGCGAGTGTGTGTGTTCTGGGAGGGAGGAGAGCAGAGGGCCGTGCTGAGACAAACTTTGATAAATTGTTGTTATTTGACTTGCTCCGGTGGAAAACAGCCTTAACATATGTTTGGGGGATTGGATGGATCTTGTGAAGCAGCAGTGAGGTATGTGGTGTCCCTGTGGCATTTGACTGAGAGCACTAGTGCGGACACGGCTCTCAGTACTGCAGTCAGCTCTGATGTCTCACCTCATTGACACCAGAATTCATCATCCTACCACCTATTTGTCACTTAGAATACATTATGTGTTTATAGATACTCTGGAATGTAATCATACAGGGGATTTGTTATTTTTCTGTACTTTCATTGAGGCTGAAATGGCCCTCCAGGGGGTCTGATTTGGCCTGTGTTGACAAGAAGTATCTATTTTGATAAAATTTTGCATTAAATGACTGTCAGTAGATGAAAGAGAGCCCATAGCAGTGTATCTTCCTAAAACCACAGTAATTCGAGACAATTTAATCATAAATATCTTTGCAAACAAGCTTTTTACAGAAAAACATGAATAAGTTTGGCCCTGGGTACACTGGTACTTTGCCCGCCAAGGGAAAACGTCTGGGCACTCCTGATGTACACTATAACACTTTTTAAAAAGTGTGTTGAATGTTCTGGGTTTAGTCTTGTTGTTTAGGTAACATCAACTAGAAATTACTGCTTATTCCATCAGTTTCTTTAGATTATTATTTTTTCACTACTCTTTCTTAACCACCGCTTGTTTGTTTGCTTCTTGGCAACTAAGGCCTGCTGGTATTGTATTTTTGTTTTCTGCAGCTATTTTAAAGTTATCTAAAACTTCACTCTTACATGTAAATAAAAAAATCTTTCCTACCTTCATGCATTTTCTGAGTCTAAATCAGAAAACCTGTTTTATTACCGCACAAACCACCAATACACCACGTGAATAAGCAGCTTTTATACTGCTCTGCTTTTCGCCCACACGTTCCATCCTTCGCTGGTGTCCGCATTCAGCCACTTTGGCAAGAATTTAGGCGACCTCACCACCCATTCATCTGCGCGCTTGGCTTTGTGTACGTGTGCCTCTGATTCCTTCTTTAAAACAGCCTTGGTGGTATGCGCGAGTCGGATGCCTCCTTGACAACACCTTGGAGGTAAAAAATCAATGTCTGCCAAACAAAGTGAAACGTTAGGCTGGAGCCGATACATGACAGATGAGGCTTACAGTGGTAGATTTTATTTTCTTTATTTTTTTCCTCCGAGGCGTGAATGAGGAGCTGTTTGTGTTGTCAGGTGCAAAGGCTTTAGAAGCGTTCTGAAGGACACCGCTTGTGAATACTTCTATTATTCACATCAGGCTGGGTACAGTAAAGTGAAAGTGGTTTAAAAATTAAGAAGGATGGCACGGCACCGGCCAAGTAAAAGTCAGATGGGCTAATATGTAGTGATGTAGACGCACTCGGGAGACTTGCCTATACAGTGGGGTTAAGCAGAGGTCCATTGCAACATTAGAGCTGATTGGCCGCTAGATAGAAGCATTTGTCTAGAAAAAAACAATCATCAAAATGTGGATTTATGATTGACTATTTTGGCAAGTTAAGCAAGTTAAAGGGAAAACATTTATTTTTTATATATATATATATATATATATATATATATATATATATATATATATATATATATACACACACACACACACACACACACACACACACACACACACACACACACACACACATATATATATATATATATATATATATATATGTATATACATATATATATATATACACACACACATATATATATATATATATATATATATATATATATATATATATATATATATATATATATATATATATATATATATATATATATATCAGTGACATGGGTCAGGTGAGGCCTAGGGATGGGCCGATATAAAAAATTTTAACTCACGACTATTGTGACCAAAATAATCACGATCAACGATATTATCGCGATAATTATTAACTTGTTAACGTTCCGACAGCCCGGACCGTCTACAGGAATGTGCATATACTTACTTCTGCGGCACCCACGTAAACAATCTACACATCAAATGAAAGCTACGGCTCTCGTCTTTACAAAAATGCAAACCATTTTCACCTGCAGTCACCACAGTGCAGACAGGAAAGCCGTTTTTACAGAAAAGACAAAAATGTGGATTTGGGCTACACTTACCTTTGAGCCTCAGATTCTGGATGTTAGTACAAGTTAAAGTAGTAATCTCGGACCCGGAGCAGTTCGTGTCAGAGTGACGATGACTGTGGACTCAGGAGTAGAGGAGCTTATTTTTTCATAGATTGGATGCTGTTCTTGATCGGTAAGCGTCATTTATTCTGCTATTGACATAATTGTAGCTAAAATATATCGTGTGTGTCTGTAAAATGCTGTTTAGCTAACGCTACACACAACAGAATCTAAATTCAATAGTTTATGTCACTTACGATGGATATTTTCAGCTCAAGTTTATCAAACAATGCAGGATGGTTGTCTCGTAAATGCACGTGTAAGTTTTTTCGGCAGACTCTGCCACCAGAACAGGCACAGATGCTATCAAGTGTCATTGCTATGACAGAGGCCCCCCTTGTGGGCAAACATCTTAACATTGTATTATAATCGTGCGTGATGATCACGATTATAAAAAAATGCCACGAACGATTAATTGCGGACCTTTTTTTATTCGCGATTAACGATATTATTGTATATCGTCCCATCCCTAGTGAGACCGTGCCTCAGCAAATTACGGCAGCAAATTACAATTTTGAGTTAGCAAGTCAACTTTAGCAATTCACTTTTTTCTTCTTGTCTGGCCCTACTTTTTTAATAGAGGAAGATTACATATTAAAGCTCAAGCAATTTTCTAAACTAGACTTTCGGTCGAAGCAGGAGGTTATAATTAAAGAACCAACACGAAAGGAGCTAAATGGTTTGCTCCAGACGATGGGACGAAAGACTCGCTCTTTTCAAACAGAGACATACAAAATGGTAGGACATTTAATGACTTCAATCGGGCAAACAGAATAAGGACAAAAAACAATATAAAACCAGCTTTTTATTTCATATTGTTAGAGCCATTTCATACGGACTTCGGAACTTTTATTTTGAAATTCTTTTTTATTCTGGCCCCAAGTCACTGGGAGAAAAATTGGCCCCCGAACCTCACCACACGTCACTGGTATAAAAAAAAAAAGTGTCTTGCCCCAGTACAGATACATTGTAAAAGCAATGGTGATGGTGGTTAGCGGTTAACATGCTATTTGTTATTTGCATTACTGTGTTGGAAAAACTTGCTGTGAACAATGCTAGGAATGTGTTAGGAAGGAGCAGAATTAGTTTGGACCACTCCAAAATGTTTAAAATGAGCCCTGTATTTCATGTTTTTAAGACAGTAAAATGATAGCACCTTTAATGTAATAATGTCTTCATAGTAGTTGTTCACATGGTAGATAAGTTCTTCCGTTGACCTAAAGGTTGGTGATTTGAACCTTGCTAGTGGTACTGCATTCTGCTGTTCTGTTTTTGGTAAAGACATCTTGCTTGTGTATGAATTTATGTCTAGGAAAATGTCTTTATTTGATGGTGGTTTGGGGGGTGTTTTATTACTATTCTTATGTAGATGTCACTCATTCAGGTTACGTACAATGGGACATCAATGTTCGTTTTGAATATATCTAACTTTGACTCTTTTGGCATAATAAAAATGAGATATGTGACTTGCTGATTGGCTCTGACAGACAGCTGACAGACATTTGGGATACATTAGTATACAGTGTTAGCTAAATAGTCATTTTATTTTGGCAATAGTAAAACCCTGTTGTTGACTGGTGTTCTTTGAAATGCCACTCAAGTTGACACACATTGATACTGGCTGTCGAACTGTCTGACATGTAGTAATCTCACATGGTTTTAATGAAAATCCGCCTGTGTGACAAGGACTTGGGACTTTCTGTGTGTAAATTGATTTTGGAGTATTTCTGTTAAAATATTGGACAGAAAACAAAACAAAAAACAACAATTTGCATGTGATCACTCAACAAACAGTTTTTTATTGGCTGATGGTGGGGAGTGGAGGTGGTGGTTCATAGTTTATTCAACTGTGTGCCTTAGCATTTTTCTACCACATTTCCCAGCTAGCTCAGTTGGAGTGTTTGTCCGCTAAGCCGAATCTCACTCTCGATATAAACATCATTGGTAGAGTGAGCAGATCCACTGACCCACAGGTAGGTGGTGTGATTCCAGCTCCCAGAGATGAACACTGTTGTTGTGTCCTTGGGCAAGACACTTAACCCACCTCGCCCCCACTGTTTGCATACATTGGAGCATGAATGTGTGTGTGAATGGGTGAGTTGTTCCTTGATGTAAAGCACTTTAATGACTTGAAGGTGGAAAAAAACACATCTAAAACTGTACTCAAGAAAGAGTACTATTACTTCAAAAACATATCACCCAAGTACAAGTACAAAGTAGTGAAGTAAAGTACAAGTTTATTAAAAAATTACTCAGCTAAATGCATGTACTTGAAAAAATGTAACTACTACTACCCACCTCTGATTGAGATAATTTTACTTTTACTTTCTTACTGCTTATCAATTATGAAGAAACTTATGTTGGATAATTTCTTGACTTTTATCATATGGTGTTGGCACTGCAGACTTCAACTGGCTCGCAAATTTTGACCACACACTGGTAGCGCGAGCAGAATGCAACAAACAATTTTATTCAAATATAGTTATTAAAATTCCTCCCAGTAGCCTGAAAATTCAACTCTGTATAAAATATGAAATTTGGTAGTGGAAATCATGTCCTTTCCGTTTGAGTGCGCAGAACACAGGTCATACGGATGGGCCTATTTCCTCGCGGTGGTGCCAGGGATGTTGGCTGTCTGATTGTAGCATGATGGCTAGCTTTGCACCACGGCCGAATCAGGGGGAAAACACTGTTGCTAGCCCATGCATGATCGCCGTGTAGGAGTCTCCGGCTGCGACCTTAGCTCTGAGCCGTGGGCCATATCATGTTGCCGACTGAGCATTCACCTAGCCTGGGAGGATATACGCGGGTTGCACGTCTCACTCCGTGCTTGCTTCCCAGGCAAAATCAGAGGGAGTCTGGACAGAAAATTCCCCCAACATCAGTAGTGCCAGAAGGCTTTTTAAGGCGAGACACTACAGGCAAAAAATAACTTTTTCAAATGTTCAAGTTTTTTGGTCAGTTTGCTCTGAGCGTATAAGCTTTCACCTGCAAACAGCAAAGACGAGATAAGATAGGAGGACCTTTATTTGGCTTACAATGGGGAAATTCCAGTGTTGCAACACATCGTTCAAGAACAGCAAGTGAATAGAAATAGGCACTCAAAAATCAAGATAGATAGACTTAAATTTACCACTGTGCTATGCAAGTATAGTAGACTTACAGCACTGTTATGCACAATAAGTAAAACGGTTCATTAAGTTGTTTTATTTTTTCTTTTAATCAACTTTAAAGTAGCACCTACAAACACCAAAATTTCCATTGTTGTACTAAACAAAATTTTGGCGGATTGTATGGAAGGATTTCTTGATCTCTAATTCTAAGCCTGATTTATTTTTAACTACAAAACTGAGGCATTTTATTTATACGCCAATTCTTACCACCTAGTTTACTCAAATACTAAATAAGTATCAAAAAAGTCTCATCTCTAAAGGTTTAGTATCTGTCAACAAAATGAAAGGCCCTGTACCCGATTTTTTTCCCCATACATTTAAGCAAAATTTGTCTTGCCCCAGTACTGATATATTGTCTCTTAAGGTCAAAATAAGTCCGCTGTGTCTGCATCTAATTATAAAGCACTTTATTGCCCGATAAACAGGAAGTGCTCGTCAGCATGCTAGTTGTTCGCTTTACTGTGACTGGAAAAAGTTTTGAAAAGCGCGCATAAACATTGTGTTGAATAATCAGGATGTTGTCTTTCACATTTTTTATGTAAAGATGTTTCTGTCCTGTCTGTAAAACATTCAAATATAAAACGTTAAATAATAAAAAAGCATCTTGCCTTTAACCTCACAAGCACGCTTGTGTAGTTATCCATCCTCTGACTGCTTGAACATACTGTAGGCTAGTTGATTCCCGTTGAGAATATTGACCAGCCCTGGCAACACACATAAACAAGAAGGTAGATAATGCAGTGGTTTGTGATCACAGTAAGTATAAGCCAACGATTTTTTCCTATTATTATTCCGGGCCCATGCTCTGCTCTGTGGCCAGGAGTAATGCAACAGTGGGGTATCAATTCATAGCCGTGGCCTCAGGAAAGCTCTTTGGAAAGCCCTAGGATTTTGAACCTGTGTGGAGCCATGGCTAGAGACCTACAGCTACAGTGCCATTGGAATCTCTATGTTGGAATGCTGCATTGAATATGTGGCCCTGGCACTCCATCTTATAAAGGAGGCTTTTTATGACAATGCCCCTATAAATCATGTATGTGCAACTATTACCCACGGTAGATGGGGCTTTTTATTTGCTTGAGGGGGCAGTGGTTAGTGAATGTAATATATAGGTCTAGCTCTTGATGGAATGACCCACAGCTTTTCATAGGATCCATTTTTTATGGCACTCCCTTTTCCACTATATGTGTGATTTTCGATGTGTTTCATGACTAAATTCATGTGACGCTATTTGAACATGTTGAAGAATGTGTGGCTAATAGGCTTTGTGCACAGCAGTGCACTAGCTAGCTCACTGTGTCTGACAGTTACGTTTTATTAAAATCGGAAAACTTAAACAAAAAAACTCTTGAAATTCAAATAAATTAAAGTTAAGATTAAATAAATATTATTTTTATGTGTGGAATACTTCAGTTTGTGATGTTGTTTTCATATTTAGTATATTTCAAAATTAGCATTGTGACATACTCAACTCTTTCTAAACACAGAAGTGTTCCCTGGGGAGTATTCATTTTATTTGCATAGTTTTTAACATGTTGTCAATGACATACCCCTACAGCTCCCTGTCCACTGCCAGATCTTTAAATATTTATTAATTTTAACGTGACTTTGCAGAAACCTCATAGAGATACAACTGGACAGGAAGTAGTGATGGTTACAGTGCGGGTGCCTGGCGCTGTTAATGAATGTTTCAAACTGGTTGTGCAATTATTCAGATCTGAGTTGACATTCAGCGATTTCCTATCATCAAGTAGGCACAGGCAAAATCACGATTTCCTTAGAATCACATCACAACTTTCATTTTTATCACGATTCATGTGAGCTTAGTACATTGATATCGCCTTGAAGAGACAACACAAGTCACTTGATTCTTCTGAAAGTTGGTTGAATCCACCTGTCACATGACTAAGGCTGACCAATGGGAAAAGTGGATGGGGAAAAAATGTCTTTGTTTGAGCATAGGGCTGCATTCAAGAGAAAATAGGTGAATTAAGATATGACAATGTTACCAAAAAAGCAGATCATCATAGGAATGAGCTCACGGTCCAATTTGATCAGTGTCAGTGATCAGTTTGAGTTTTTCTATAGCCAGTACTTTTTTTTTTTTTTTTTTTAATGAAATTAATTTATTGAAAACCTATTATGTGTTTTTAATAAGACAAAGCACTATGACAAAAAAAAACAAAAAAATGAAAAACAACAAAAAAACATGTTCTTACTGAAAAACACAGGGTTATTTTTTTAATCATTTAAGTTACATTTTTGTATCATATTATGAAAGCTGCACAATACTAATTTGTTTTCATGATCTAAAATTATGCCTGCTTTGATGATCCTCAGATCAGGTTCATATGACACAGATCATTAGAGCGGCAAAACAGTGCGTACTAGCATACTCTTAACCCGCACATTGATTGTATGAGCTGATACTGTAAGCAGGTTACATTACATATACACATATTCTACGCTTTATGAAGTGTTTACTGAGCCTGTAACACAATACAGTGTTTCTAGCAGCCACAGAGCATGATTATATTAATAGGTTCCATATGTGATCCATTTGGAAATAGATACTGCTTTTCTTTATACAAATGGCTCATTTCATTAAAAGACAATTGTTTATTTGAATTATTCAATATTTAGCTTTGTTACTGTTACAAAACATTACAACATTTAATTGTTCTAAAGATATACATTAATTTCCCTGGGATTCAGAATGCACACTTCCTCAATACTTTACAAAGATGTGAGTCTGGTCACTGGTGAATTTCCCTGTTTTCGAATGCGTGTGACTGACAGGTGGATTAGCCAATTGGGGACATGTATGGTCCATCAAAAATAATATAGGAAAAAAAATATCACAGGGTGATCAGCAATTTATGCAGAATCAGTGAGTGAAGCGAATCTCTGTTAATCTAAGGTGAGATAAATTTGATTTTATTTTAAGTCATAGGTGACCAATGAGCTCTTTTGTTTCACATGTGTCACTGAAAAAAGCAGATCTGATTGCACAATCGTGTTTGACCAGGTTTGAGCTTCAACAGAGGACGTGAGGACCAGACTGATATCAATCTGTATAAAAGATACAGAGAGATATAATTTTGGATTTGCCAGGCAACCATTTCATTACAATTAGTTTCATATATCAAACATTGTAGATATTGATGCATTAGAAAAGACTGTAGCACAAAATCATCTGAGTGTCTTGTATCTGGCTCTGATCAGCTCATTCTGCTACAGTCTGCTGCCAACGCTTTAGGAAGCTTTTATCTGCTAATATGCAATCAGTCTCTATCTGTCTACAATCTATATCATCAATTATACAGTGCTCATTGTTGCTCCAATTTGGCGAGTGATATATAAAGTTTATAAATCCCCTGTTTCCCCATTGTCCTCACATCTGAGGTGAGCATTAGTCATCTGTTCTAGTGGAGTGGATCCATTTGAGCGCAATATGCCAACAATTCATCAGGAATAGATAGACTTTCGCATCTTTTCTATGAATACCAAATCCTTTGTCTAGCGGATGCCGCACAAATGAAGCATTTTTGCTCAGGAAATGCAATTATAGCAGTCGCTGCAAAAGACTCTGCCACTACAGCCATGGAGTGGTTTGTTTTTTTCCTGCCACCATTTTCTCAAGTGATTGGGGAAGCAAGCTGTAAATGAATGGGGAGGCACATGAATAGTGTTCCACATGTCACATCGGCTGAGCACCAGGGTGATGTAGGCAACACTTTCATGCAATTACTCATCCAAATCTATATGATTTTAGTCAGGCAAGGGGCTTGTTTAAGTAAGATGATGCTTTGCCATGCTGCATGTTACCTATAGCTTTTATTTCTATTTTTATGGTCCAAAAGCTCACCAGTAGTAATATGTTGTGGTTTGTTAATCTAAAGGGGTTAGCTAGCTCACAGAGTCTTCTCTTTCTCTGTTCTGTGTAAAGTATCTGTTAGCTGTTCTACTGCCGGTCTACTGATCAATAAGTCCCTTTCCTTTTATTGGTGCTATACAAAATGCAAGCAGAGAGTGCTAGCACTGCACGTGCTAGTGCATTATAAAGTAGTTTGTATGAAGCTAAAACTGTAGACAAAAAATTATACACTGCAATGAAAACATGATAAAAAAAAAAGTCTGGCAAAGGTATATGAACTATAAAAACATAAACGAACTTCACGAATTACAACATGCTGACATGTACCAGAGAATTGTTAGTATGTTTTGATGAGAATATAACATTCAAAGCTAGAAAAAGCACAGACCCCCAATGATAAAGTTAGGATTTCATCTCAAGATTTTATTTTTAAAGGTTTTCCAACATATTATCAGGAATCTCAAAAGGTCTTTCTATCCCTGTGAGAAAACCCAGACCATACCCCCTCCACTAACACTATCACTGCTGTGTGTTGAAGTCTCCAGCCACTCACCTCCTCTTCAGTGGCGAATCACAACAATCAAGGCCAGTGTAAATATCGTTTCAAACTGTCAGCTCTCTTTGTGAGAGAATACGTTTTGGAAGTCAAGTTGCTAAGCGCAGACACTTTCCCCGCTAATTTGTTTACCAGATACAGTTTGAAATGGGTTCCTCTACTAAGGGGCTTGTTGCATGTGGTTATTGCGAGGATAACCACAAATCAAACATTCAAACAAGCTGGCAAATGAAAAATCTGTGAATGCTGCCTATTGCGGGGAGGAGTGCAGAGTAGGAGTGCTTTTGCAGCCTCTCCCTTATTTTATGTTAATCTGCAAATGTTCTGCTAAAGCATACTAAAATGGGTCAGCTAAACAGTGTCCATTGTATTAATATAGTTATTTTGTGTTCATTATTCATCCCTCTACAAAACACAACTCTGCAGTAATGTGAAAGCAATTCTTTGGAAATACTCTTAATAAAAAGGTTGGTACCTTGGACATGATTTTTTGCGTGGTCCATGACATCTAGTGACTGGAATACTTATTGTTAGTAATTGCACCACACGCATTATACAAAAAATAATTTGTGGTAAACACTGCAGCCATTTTCTTTTTGCCTGTTCGATTGTACTGCCTAATGGACCCTCTTAAGAATCAGAGAGCTCATTTAAACCTTCTATACCCACTTCCTTCTTCTGGACTAATTAAAATCTAATTCTGATTATTAATATCCAGTTTCTGCAAATGTTTTTTCCATAAACCCCACACAGTGCACCTTAAATCAATTTCTCGTTGGGTGGAGAAAATGAACTGATGATGGCTGTGTGATTAACTTAATGGCTGTGTAAACACAAATCAAACACAAAGCGTATAGTTTGTGGAGGGCTCTGGCAGCGTGCCTGGTGAAGTGTTCCAGGACTGCTGCAACTTTGACAAATGATGTGCTCTCAGGCTGTGCACGGCTCAAAGTGCATGCTCCTAGTCAGGTATGAACTGGATCATTGAAGATGGGAAAGGTGTCCGCACATAAATAAGCCCCGCTAAGTGTTTTGTCAGCAGGCTAATTGTCAAAGCAGCATCGGAGAAGCAACATAATTGCCATGTAATCGGAGAGCTGTCAGAAAGAAGTGCTAAGGACTCATCATCTGTATGATGATCTGCCATCTGTAGACATGTCTGGAGAGAGAGGGAGTGAGAGGGCTGGCAGGGACACAGAGGAGAGAGAAGCGTAGAGTGGAGTGGATGAGTACACATGCACAGTAACTGCAGCTAGCGGTTGTACACTGCTACTAACGGGTACCCTCAGAGGCTCTGATGGATGGGTCAAATGCAGAGGAAAACTGTTTCTGTGGGCACAATAAAACTTACATTAACCTTACATTTCAGTTAGGTAGAATTTAGAACAGAAACTCCTCATCCGCTTTGTTTCCACTGCAGAAATACTTGCATCATACATGCCTTAGGTACATGCTCTATATCTTTGTAGCAGACTTTCAAAGCGGGAGAGGTTGCTTTTAGGTGATTCTTTTTATGGATTTCATGTATTATGCAAATCCATGGCAAAAAAAAAAAAAAATAGTTTGTATTACTTGCATTTTACCAACATTTTCCAAAATTACTACAGAAGGTTCCTGTTTAGGTTGAGATTTTCAGTTTTCACAGGTGCTGTTTTCAGACAGTCCAATGTGGACCTTTTCTAATTTGCAAGATCAGTCATTGTGTTTTGAAGGGCCAAATCCATGTTGCAAAGTAATGTTTGATTGTGTTCTGACTGACAACTGGTTCTAAATAACTTAATTCTTAATAAAACATTGCACTGGGTTCCATCCATATTAGAAAGCTTTTCTTGTGCTGGGTCATCTTTATATTTATGTCTGGAAGACTATAGAGGAGAGTAAGTGGAAAGAAGGGGCGTTGTCTGGGGATATAAGAGTATAAGGGCATAGTACTTGAAATTGCAGTGGCCATTGGAGGCACATGGCACACACTCGGTTTTTGAAAACGAAACTGCAAATTTACCCAGTTTGTATGAAAATTGCCAAGAAAGCCTGCTAACAGTATTCAGTGTTTAGTAGCAAAAAGCTGATTTAGTGTTTAGTTTCACTTTAACAACCTACACTTTCTTAAGCTCCACCTTTTTGTTCCCACACGCCAACCACAGATGGTGCATTAGAAACACAACAGTAGAAGTTGCAGTTTCTCATGTATATCCCTAGTGAATCTTATCTCTAAGTAGTTTTACCAGCCTTTCATGTCAGATGTTTCTTCCATCTTCTATCTGAAAGGACCACACAACTCCGAAGATGAAGCTACTCCTATCATCCGGTTCCCATTATGTTATAGGTAAATGGACTGATGTCTCCCTCTATATCGCAATCATTATGTAATCCCTGAAAATATTGGTTACATCCTGTTTCCCCTTGCAGAGAAACGTCTTAAAAGAAAATGCACTCTTTGATCAGATCAGAAAAAGTGAGAATGGGCACGTCGGCACTGAGGGAAGGCACTCTGGCAGCCAATATGATGGAATTCTCACAGCTTCTCTGACAGACCTCAAGCCGCTGAAAATTGCCAACTCTCTTTGCTGAGTAAATCCCCCAAACTCACCTAGGGCAAGGTTGTTCTAATGGTGCTTCATTCCAGCAGTGCAGCCCTCCCTACCCGCCTCCCCCACAACAACAGTCCACCCTCCGGGGCCCTCAACTGGTCTCAACACTGCCGTCTTAATGGTATCTGAGTGGAATACAAATCTGCCCATTGATGACAGCAGGCCAGATGTCAATACCATTTATCATTACAAGTGGACCGCCAACACTCATGCGCATGTGGACTTGTGGATTTTAGATTAGGGCTAAATTATTTGGAAAAAAAATAAAAATCTTATTGAGATTGTTCAGACAAGCACTGTGATTTATATTTTAATAATAGGATTCTAAGTTCACATTTTAAACGCGTCCATAAGAATTGGCAAAAAGAATTAGGAACCGAAACTAATACAAGAATAAGAATATGGTTATACAGATCCAAACTACAGACTGAATATTTTGTTGTTTGATTTGCCTATTGCAATTCATTAAAATTCTTATTTTGGATTTGACTGTGATTAATTTTGCAACCCTATTGTAGATGACTTGAATGCTGATAACTAAATAAACGACTGGGGATATCAGATTTTTTAGAGCAGACATAAGTACAAATGGAAATAGAAGAGCAAGGCTAAAAATGGGGCTGTTGGTTTAGACAAACATGTCACAAATTATATTCCAGATAATTACATTGGATATTTTTGGGGAGTGTGGCACTGCCCATAGCATTTGGCTCCAGCCAAAGCTCAAGCTCGTCAAAGCAAGCAGGTGTAGGGGTGAATTTGGAGCCGAGTTCCATTTTTGGTATTCCGACCACAAGTATAATAGCAACCAAAGAGCCAATACGGAGTGAGGCTGTTAAAGGTAATGCCCTTTCCCACCCACACTGCTGGTATAGCAGGGAGTGGGCGCTTAACAACGCTGTCAATCAAACCTGTTACTAACACTAGCGGGAGCGTCCTCGGAGAAAGAAGATGTCTGATTTGTCTGTTATTAAAGCAGACTTATAATTCAAAATTAACTTTTTAGAGCTTTTAAACATTTTATAGTTGTTTCCTCTCAACATTTACTCATTCGATATTGTATTTGGAGTGATTCAGGCATGTTTGAGCAATCTTTAATCACGTATTTTCAGGACACCGTATTGCGATCAATCCTCGCTTTCACCGACACTAGCATATGCCCACTCCTGTCTACTTACTTCGTTCTCCAATTTTATTTTCTTAATCGCTGATACGTGCAGGATTCCGTAGTGCTGTATAGTCATTTTGGTATAAACAAAAAAAAAAAAAAAGCTACTAGCGTGATCTGCAACTGTCCACCAAAGGGACTGACTCTTGTTGTGATGACGTTTACAGCATTGTCAGCTCCCATTAGGCACTGCAGTTTTCTAACGTAGAAGTCAGCTTGTCACAAGCAAGTCACAAGCATAATAGGTCTTCTGTAATGTTCATGTTCTGATTTATGGACAAAATTGCAAAAGGAAAACACCAGGATCATGTAGAGCAGGTTAATATGGACATTTTAAGACCACAATGTTGAGCCTGACAGCAGCAGTTAAAGACAGAGGGGGTGTTTTCCAATGTAAAGTGAACTGGAGATTTGATGGAGCTGGAAGCGCATCCATGCTCACTTTCTATGTAGAACGCGGTGGCTAGTGGGTTAGCTATGTCCTTTTTTACATACAGCCTATGGCCCTGCAAATCTGCAAATATCGGTAGTTGGCGACAGTAGCAGGCCATATATCGGTATCACTCATCCCTCTAAATGAATCCTATTATGTAATGTCTTTTTCAGGATTTAGTCTTGTCATAGGGCTGTGCAATTAATCACACTTGAAGATGATGAGATTCAATCATTAATAATTGTGAATGATCAGCTTGGGTCTTTTTAATGGAGAGATCTACAGCCTATCCTTTGTTAGTAAAAGCATGTGGTCTGGAATTCAGACTTTGGGGGAAGAAATTTGACTATTTTTTTTAATGGCAATGAAGTCTGCAAGTTTACAAAATTCACACTGAAAGGCATTTTTTAAAATAATAACACTAAATGAAATTGAATTAAATCATAATCGATCCATATGGGAAAACAGTTGTGCTTTTTTCATATCAGCCAGCCCTGTCAGATAGATAGACTTGGTGTTTCATTCCCTCTGCTACCCAAAGGTAAGACTGAAAGGCTGCATGCTGAAAACCGTTTCTCCCAAGACAGTTCTGCCAAATAACAGCCACTTAGCCTTGGTTCAATTCAAGTAAATTCTTACCTTGGACGGTTGCTTATTTTGCAAATGGGTTAAAGTTAGCAGTAAGAGGTTAAAAGACCTATTGTGTTTGTGTCTGCTATATAGTTATAATCGGAGATTTGTGTATTATTATGTTATAATTTGCACTTCTTCAATACTTTACCAAGATGTGAGTCTGGTCACCGGCGAATCTCCCCATCTTCAAATTGGTTTGATTGACAGATGGATTAGCCAATCAGGGACACGCATGGTCCATCCATATTGGAAAAAATAAAGGAAAAAAATATCCCATGGGGCTGAAAAACATTGCAGATTTCTGCGAAATCAATGACCAAAGCACTTAACTCTGTTTATCTCAGGTGAGAAAAATGTTCATTTTGTCTGTAAATCATGGGTGACCAACAAGCTCCTTCATTTCACATGTATCACTGAAAAAAAAATTGCATGATTGATTGATTAATTGTATGATCACATTTGACTGGACTTGAGATGCAACGGAGGGCATGAGGACCAGACTGATATCAATCTGTATAAAATATATCATTCATTCTAGATTTACCAGGTAAACACAAACATGGCAAACTCAAACAACACAATTAAGCTCTCAGGATGCCTTTGTCCCTTTCAGTTACTTGATGTCAACACTAATGCAATTCATTTTTGTCTAGTTTTATGCAGTAAGTTGTAATAGAGTCACTGCAGCCTTTATTTTGATGCAATAGTTAAAATGCACCCAAACTGCAATTTTCCTATTGGTGAAGGGCGAGCCAGTCAATGCAAATGCCCTTTCAATTCCATTAGCAGTTGCATCACTCTCTTAATGGAGAGTAAAATGGCACAGGACCTTTAGCAGTACTTACACAATGAATATGAAAAGGCTTTCATGGGGCTTGCCAAGCTTAGCGAGCGCAAAATGCCTTTTAATTGTGTCCAAGCTCAATATTGGAACATTATGTGCAGTATTCAAGGCTTGTCGCTGCTTTCATCAAAAAAGGATATTTTCGGGGAGTCAGGATCATAGAAACTAATGGCCCGGTGTCACATAGTGGCATTGAGTGTTTGGGGGAAAGTGCTGAAATGTGAACAGGGTTGTAGACAGTGATAGCCTGTGACACACTTATTCAAAATGGATCGCCTCAGTCCAAACCATTTTAGATATCATTCATGAGGTCCAAATGTGCGTGGAGCTCAATAGTCAAGCAATAGCTGGTGCCCAACATTGCACTGTACAGAGGCACATGTTAAACCAACACATAATGATACAACTTCAAGTAAGGCTGCAATGGAATTTCAAATGTAGTGTTGGGTGAATTCATACAAAATATCAATACAGCAGTACTGTCTAAGTAGGGTTGCAACAAGTTAATTGATTCATCACAACTATTGGATTAACTGGCTTATACTTAGACTCCAAAACATGTCATGAGCTGAGAGAAGGGGTTTTATGACTCAGACAGATCAGGAATTACATACAAATGACAAAGAAAATATGTAAATTCTGTGTTTTTGTTGATACAACTTTTTTGTAACTATGTTCCACCAGGATGTCCTCTAGCAGCTTCACTTCACCTTTGTCTGTGTACACTTCAGTAAAAAATCTCATATTCTCTTCTTAACAACTAATCGATTAATAGAAAGAAAATATTTTTTTTTACAATTATTCTATATTATATTCTTTATACACTTTTATATTATATTCTTTATACACTTTTCTCAGACAGGCATTAATATTTATCACCAAGAAGCTGCTGATACGATACATACCTCGATACACAGTCCACGATACGATACACATCTCGATACAGTGCCATTTCGATACGATACGATTCAATACGATATATTTCAAATCGATACGATATGATTCAGAAAAAAAATGAAGGCCTTCAACCTTACTTAAATGGTCAACCCAATTTTCACAATAAAAACAAAAAACAAAACAAAAAACATTAAATGGTGCATTTATCTTCCATTTATTGAAGATTAAAAAACACAATGAAGTGCTTTTTGATTAATGCGTGTTTCTAACTAGAGGGAGGAAGGCGGTTGAAACATTTTTCTGACATTTTCGTTTCTCTTCACCTGTAAAGAGTAAAGTCTGGGGGAAATATCGATACTAGGAAACAAAGAATCGATACCGTATCAATTTTAATAATATCGATACATATCGGTGTATCGATAATTTAGCACACCCCTAGCTGTAATGTCTCTTAATGTCACTGATCCACAAAGTAAAACAGACTCCATCACCACAATGGTTACAGCCGTTTTTGCATCCTTGTTAAAAATTACTGCTGCTGTCGTCCTCATGTTATATTCCTCCTTCTCTATGTTGAGTTGACATGTAAAGTATCTGTATGTAAAGTTTCAAGCATCAGTCGCGCCGCAGAGCCGATCACCTCCGTTGATGGGTTTTATGTAATAAATACACTAAAGTCACTCTCTCAACCTGGTCTGCAGTGTTTACAAAGACACAGAGGCAAGGCAAGGCAAGTTTATTTGTATAGCACAATTCGTAAACAAGGTAATTCAAAGTGCTTTACAGAATAAGAAAGACATTAAAATCACACATATCAAAACATAAATAATCACAAATAATCATCATAAAGTTAACATTAAAACATTAAAACAAAAGAGGGTAGATTAAAAACCTTTCAGTCATTTGTACAGATAAACAGAACTGTTTTGAGCCTAGATTTAAACATTGTCAAAGTAGAGACCTGTCTCACATCTTCAGGAAGATTGTTCCAGGTTTTAGCTGCATAAAACTGAAATGCTGATTCCCCATATTTCGTCCTGACTTTGGGCACCAGCAAGAGGCCTGAAGTCCTTCGAGTGTGAGATGGTTCATATGGCGCTAACATATAAGAGATGTACTTTGGACCTAGGCCATGAAGAGATTTGTACACAAGCAGAGCTGCTTTAAAGTCTATTGTTTGAGCTACAGGAAACCAGTACGGAGACCTGAGCACAAGGCTTATGCGCTCGCACTTCCTGGTTCTGGTCAGGACCAGAACCAGAATGGACGTGCGTCCAGAGCGTTCACAACGTGCGTCGGAGGCGTCTGTTCTCAAAAGCAAAGGCGTCTAACGCGATCTTGATGCCCCGGTGTTTCAGAGTCACATTGCTAGCATCGAACATTTTGATAAATTTGGCTGAACGCATTCTGTACTGTACAGGAGACACGGCGTGTCCTTTCGCCAATCAACATGCGCCTTCACACACTTCACACTAAAAAAAAAGGATGCAAAATAGCACAAAAAAAAATCTACGAAATAGCGAGACCGCGAAAAGTGAACCGCAATGTGTGTTGTGTGTGTGTGTGTGTGTGTATATATATATATATATATATATACACATATATATACATATATATATACATACACACACACACACATACATATATATATATATATATATATATATATATATATATATATATATATATATATATATATATATATATATATATATATATGTATATATTCGCTTTGCTGCAGCTCATTCCTGGAATGAACTCCAGAGGGATTTTAAATTGAAGGATCTGGTATCGTTGAACTCTTTTAAGTCACTTTTATCTGAACTTGAAACAGAACAATCAATTTGTAAATGTTTCACATAGGACTTGTTTTATAATGTTTTGCTTTGGTTTGTGTGAAAGTGTTATTGTTTTGTGTCTGTGCGATGCTGCCTCTTGGCCAGGACACTCTTGAAAAAGAG
The DNA here is from genome assembly GCA_019594935.1 of Periophthalmus modestus. Classification (NCBI taxonomy): domain Eukaryota; kingdom Metazoa; phylum Chordata; class Actinopteri; order Gobiiformes; family Gobiidae; genus Periophthalmus; species Periophthalmus modestus. Next base: position 4,808,782 of record JAIEZT010001368.1, on the reverse strand, counting down.
ATTTTTATCCTGGTTAAATAAAGGTAAAAAAAATATATATATAAATAAAAAAATATATAATAATAATTATATATATATATATATATATATATATATATATATATATATATATATATATATATATATATATATATATATATATATATATATATATATATATATATATATATATATATATATATATATATATTTATATATTTATTTATTTATTTATTTATTTATTTTTTCTTTTACATCAGTTCAAACTGGGGTGGAGTTAAGATTTGACTCTTTTCAATGCATTTAAATACAAAACGCATTGGTCTCTATTAACTGAAGTATTGGTAATGTTCTAGCTCAAATTTGCTTTCACCAGTAACCCTGAATGACCATTAAGTTAGCAGTGTTAACCCTGAATGAGCATTAAGTCAATGGAGTTATTGTTCACTTGGTCAAATCAATGATATCACATTCACTTGCCTGAATATGACATTACAAAACGACTTGAATATTATTTGATAAAACTTACTGGTATAATAATCCACTTTGAGTTTTGCGTTGTCACGGGAAACGCCACGAGGCAAAGAGCTTATAACTGCTGTTGTACAATCACACTGCTCAAGATAAAAATGGCTCATTTTGCAAAGCTGACTTAGCGCCTATAAATATTACACTTTCTATTCTTCTCTTAGCCCAAGACTTTCAGAATTGACTAACCAATATGGCTGCTCCTGACATCTCACTCAAACCACTAAAGCACTTTCTGAAGGCAGTAATACAAATTCATTTATTACAACTCTGTTAATGACAGATGATCCATAATTTAACTAGAAAATGAGTCATGAATCATCATCAAACACAAAAATAATAAGATACGTGTACAATAAGTCTCGTAAGTTCTATAGAAAAGCCTTGTGCAACAGTGACTGCTTTCATATAAATGTAAAAGGTCATTCATACTTACATTGATATAATGATATAAAGGATATTAATGAATTCATTTACTATTTTATTTCATTAGTAATACCTCATCTTATGTGGGTACCTTTAGCTTGGTTGTATTATTGAACTGATCTTGTGTACGTAATATACAACTTGTGCAGCAAGCTGGATTGTCCAGGTTTGAGCTTTCAAACTCGAGAATCCATCTTCTCTGGTTCCTGCTGATCTTTTTAAGTCCACACAACTTTTGTTGCAGAGAAAAAAGCATAGATTTCCCAACAAAATAATTTTCTTAGTACCGGTAATTGCTATCAAGGTAGCAGGATAAAAAATAAATAAATAAATAAACAAAACAATACAATATGTATGATGCTGCACATTCATTTAACCCAAAACTATTGTTAGTTTTAGTTTTGCTGTTGTTGTTTCATTGTGTAGCATGTCAGTTGGGTTTGTGGTTGGCTGAAACTCCACTGAAAGTCCTTACTAAGAGCTAATATACTTAATAATAATTTAGACAAGTTTTCTACCATTTTAATGAAAATTATGAACAGAAGCACTTACTTCTGTATACCCTCGGCGTGCATAAACTTTTGCCTCTCGAGTGGTGTTTTTTCCCCTCAATGACTGGGCTTCATAAAACACATTTGATATATGGCGCGGGCGTGGTTAAGAGGGGAATGAGTCTGTCGTTGGAGCGTCTGCATGCAATATTCATCACAGAAGTCCTTTTAAAGCGCGCCGCTGATGGGGCTGATGACAAGCCGACGGTGAGGAATTATGTAAAGGAGCATAGCGGGTTTGATCTGGTTTCAAAGCATGGCAGCTGTTTCATGTGCCTTCACAGTGACTCAGGCTAGGTCCCCCTGTGTCCCCATGGAAGACAATGCCAAGACTTCTTAAAGCGGGGCTCCTCGTTCAACATCCGGCGCCGCATATGTCAAGGTAGTGCAACAAAGCGAAACTCACATTTTTCAACAAACCCTCCCTAAGTGATGTCAGATTTTGAACTTTGTCAAACCATACAGAAAATGATATTATGTCACTGGATAATGTACACAGATCAATATGGTTTTGGCAACTCATATGTATACATACATATACAGTAGACATGTTACAATATTTTGGAGTTTGTATGCAATTTGTATGCAAGTTTATGTCTATGAAAAATACGTCTGGTCTGATCTGGGCTAAAAGTGCAAATCAAGGAAAATTTTCCTTTTTTTCTTTTTACCATTTTGCATTTCGAGCATAGTTAATAATACCACATGGAGTGATCTTTAATACTTAAAAGGGAATAACACGCTTTCATATGCCTGTATCTCAAAGGTTTTTTTTAATTAATCTGGTGTTGCCACAGTGATCGGTCAGAATTTTACAGTGGATACATGTCTCGTTACTACCAGCTACTTTACTGTATGTAAGGGCAATATGTGTTTCTTTACTTCAGCTACTCTGACTTCTCCATTAATCCCCAAAGCATCCAAAGCTCATCCTCAGGCTTGGTACTTTTGCCTAAAGACCACCCTCTCCTCCTGAAACACTGGTCAAATGCAGAGAAGAAATTGCCCTTCTGTATGTACAGAAGTCTTTACTTTGGTCCACTTTGCCGCTTTTCTGACATGGGATTTGTGACTTTCTTCTAGAGATGTTATTGCTTTGGCTAGAATATTCCATGGTATAGCATTAAATATTGATCCAGTATTTCATCAGTTACAGGCATTGTCATTGCTAAAAATACCTTGGAAAATATGCATTCTTTCTATGAGTGAGGTAGCCTCTTAGCCTGGTGGCTTCACCTGCTCGCCATATTGTGAAACATTCTAACCAACACATCTCCATGGAGACAATTGCACCTTTCGTTTCCAGACATGCAGTTATTTTATGTGTATATACCTCTTCATAATACAAAACTCAGCATTTTTTTGTATACAAAATAAATGTAAAACAGGTTAGTGTTTTAAAAGTGTCAAATCCTGTATCGAACTTGAGTGGCTGCATGGAGGCTAGGTTGAAGAGGACGCTTGGAAATATGGAGGGATATATCGACTTTGTATGAGTAAAAGAACTGTATTTGCAAGCTACTAGTCAGGTGACCCATTGGTAAACTATAGTGATGGTTTATAGATTCAATGAAAGTGCCAAAAAATTAAAAAGTCAATATAATATCTTGAGTAGAATATGATGTCAAGGGAAATGTGCTTTGGTAAATCTTCATGTCAATACTATAATACATTAGAAAGCTTTTTCAGTCTTGAGAATCAGCAAGGGTCAGTGATTGCATGTATTGAACCAGCTTCTACCATTTGCAGTTTTAGTCAAAAGTATGATGTCTTTTGTTGGCAGCAGGCATGCACTGTTGCCGCTTTGGTGTTCCATTCAAACACAAAACACTCTTGCCTTACCACCTCATGCTTTTATTGCTTGTGAAAACATCGCATTTCTAATATGGAACTTATTCATACCCCGCTGTAAGGGGGGAGAGGGCTTTTTTGCATACAGTAGCTTTCTTTCACTTCATGAAGTCTAATGTTTCTGAATTGTGGGATTATGCAGTCAGATTTGCAGTTCCCTACTCCTTTGAAGATTTTGGATTTCGCTCAGAACTTTTCACACGACAGCACAGCCCCACCTTCATTTCACATTTTATCTTGAAATATCTGAAGTTTGATTCTGCAGCAAACTAATTCAACAATGTCCAAAAACTTATTCTAATCGTGAAAGTATTGTTCCCGGAGAAACTCATTTCTGTGCTTCCAGGCTTGGCCCCATTCCCACCGAAAGCAATGCCCTGCCTCATACATATATTCGGCACATATTGGAGATTCCTGTAAGGTTACTATATTGTATTTTTTAGATTGAGGATACGCAGAGCAGTGCAGAGGGCTAGGGTAACCAGCAAGGACAGGAAAGACGACATGTATTGGTAGTCGATCGATGGGTAGATACGGGGACAGATGGATAGGGACACAAACCACATCTGTCTTCATTTGTTATGTGTAACTGGATAGTGACTTATGTGCACAGGCAAGTTTAAAAAGGCCAACCCATAAGACATTAAATAGATGCTTTGGAATTCTTGTCTTCCTTTCATATTTGTCTTTTTTATAGCATTGGTGGATTGGCATGCTTTTAAATGGTAAATGGTCCCACTTTTTATATAGCATTTTTCCACCTTCAAGGCACTCAAAGCACTTTACATCAAGGAAGCACTCACCCATTCACACACACATTCGTACAGCAGTGGGAAGAGACACTGGGGACGAGGTGGGTTAAGTGTCTTGCTCAAAGACAAAATGACAGCATTTATCTGTTGGAGCTAGAATCACACTGCCAACCGGTGGGTCAGTGGATCTGACTGCTCAACCAGTGATGTTTATGCCGAGAGCGGGATTCGAACCCCCAAATATTCATATTCATAAAATATTCATATTAATCTGCACTACATGATCCTGGTGTTTTTATTTCACTATTGTGTTTGTAAATCAGATATGAACATTAATGACAGACCAATGATTCGCTCCCCGCGGTTACTCCCACTAGCGTGAGCAACAGGTTTGACTGCAGCCTCGCTCTGGTTTGGCTCTTTGGTTGCTATGATACTCGTAGTCGGAATTCCAAATATGGAACTCAAAAATCCAAAAACCAATAGCCTCGATGAGCTTCATTTGACTGAAGCCAAATGCTATGGGTAACATTCACACATCACACTCCCTTATTCAACTTCTTATATGGAGTCACATAACACAAAAGATGATATGGATTGCTCTGAATGTTAATTCTCAGCCCCATTATGAACAACATGGTCATAATTAGATTTCAGTTTCCATGGATCGCGCAATCCGACTTACAACCTTTAATATTTCTTTGTAAATGTACCTTTTAAACATATAAAATAGCTTTCAAAGTATTGAGAAAATGTAATAAAATACAAGAAAAACACTGCTTTGTGAAAAACTTGCAAGACAAACCTTTCTTCCAACATGAGAGCGTATCCTGGGTTACTGCGTTCACTGAGCTGTCTTCGTGCCACTTGGATTTTCAAAGAGCAAAGGAAATGTATGTTGAATGCTTGTATGGTAATTTGTAATTCTGTAACCGCTCATTGTGATTATATGTGATTGTTGAATATGAATATGAGCCCTCGCAATCAACTGAAGATTATTCCCAATGATCAACTGTGATGGGCTGCAAATCTAAAATAGTGGAATACAAAATGATAACTAAACAGCAGATTTGTCTTTGCTTATATATAATAAATAATATAGTAAGATCTCATTAGTTTTATTATGTATTGAAAAGGGAAGGCGAGGCGTGTTTATTTGTATAGAACAATTCGTCCACAAAGTAATTCAAAGTGCTTTACAGAATAAGAAAGACATTAAAATCACCATACAAGCAAATCAAACGTAGATAATCATCATAAAATTTGCATTAAAAGAGAAGATTGCAGAATAAAAACCTTTCAGTCATATGCACAGATAAACAACTGTTTTGAGCCTGGATTTAAACATTGTCAAAGTAGTGGCCTGTCTCACATCTTCAGGAAGACTATTTCAGATTTTGGCAGTATAAAACTGAAATGCTGATTCCCCATGTTTCGTCCTGACTCTGGGCACCAGCAGGAGGCCGGTCCCTGAAGTCCTCAGAGTCTGAGATGGTTCATATGGCACTAACATGTCACAGATGTACTTTGGTGCTGGTCCATGGAGAGACTTCTTCACAAGCAGAGCTGCTTTAAAGTCTGTTGTCTGAGCCACAGAAGCCAGTGCAGAGACTTGAGCACAGGATTTATATGGCTGTACTTCCTGGTTCTAGTCAGGACCCAGGAAGCAGCGTTCTGGATGTACTGCAGCTGTCTTACCGCTCATTTGGAGAGGCCAGTGAGTAGGCTGTTACAGTAGTCTAACCTACTGGAGACAAATGCATGGATAAGTCTCTCCAAGTCTGGTTTATACAGTATACCTTTGATTTTTGCAATGTTTTTTAGATTGTAAAAAGCTGCTGCTTCATTACTATCAGTGTTGAAAACCTGCCTGTGGACCAAAACATCACTCTAACCTTGTACAATCCCAAGCGTGCACAAACCATCATTCTAATTTTCTTATTTGGAACATTACTGACCTGCAATTAGACACGGGGCATCTATCTTCTTACTGAATTTTCTAGCTTCTGGTGTGGCTATTTACTATGCATTGTGGCATTTAGATTTTTGTCTTACAATTATTTAAGCATGGTTGCATAGGTGCTCTATTTTATTTTCTCCTGGAGCCATGGCTTAAGTGACATTTAAACCACGCGTTTGCATGTATTTGGTAAAGCTTGCGCCAGTTGCTCTTAGCCACATGTCAATACATCAAACTAACAGCGCATACAGCACTTGGTAAAATGGAAACTTTAGAATGCTACTGTAAATTGGTCATATTTTTATATAGCACTTTCCTACCTTCAATGCACTCAAAGCACTTTACATCAAGAAACCACTCACCCATTTATACACACATTCATACACCAGTGTACGCAGACATTGGGGATATTGTGGGTTAAGTGTCTTGCTCAAGGGCACAACAACAGCATTCATCTGTGGGAGCGAGAATCACACCGCCAACCTATGGGTCAGTGGATCCGATGGTTCTGAGTGGGATTCGAGCTGCCAACCCTCGGATCAATGGACACACACTCCACCGTCTGAGCTACTTAATTCAATTTGGCCGAAAAAATCTCATCTTTCTTGCTTGATCAGTATGTGCTTTGCTAACCATACCGCTGTGCTAATAGCAATTAGTTGAAGTAGCCAAAGGGTGAAGTGTTGGTAAATAATCTACACATCAGCCTACTTAGAACTGTTAATAGGGCTAACAGTCTAGCCTGGGAAATTAATGTGCTGTATTGTGTTAATTATCATCTGTGGTGGAATGTAAAGTGGATACTTTTTTACTTCACTACATTTGAGAGAAGGTATCCGTCATTTATACTCCACTACATTTTTGAACTGTAAAAGTAAAAATTTTTTTTTTTTTTTAATTTCTTGAGACTTGCTGAGGGATTATTTTCATAGTTACAATACAATACAGTTCAACAAGACTCAACACATATCTTTATCAAAATCAATCAATTTGAAGCTTTGTTAGATCTCAAAATATACACAAAATGCTTTTACTTTTAACTCTTTAAATACATTTTTAAACGGGTACTTAAAACTTTTAATTAAGTAGATTTTTTCAGGTAATACTTTTATTTTTTTTTGCTCCGCTCTCTGTATTTTTACGTAACCCTATTGTGTTGTATGCCGTCGCTGCCGATAGAACGCGGACTTTTCATTACCGTAACTCCGCAACCAGTTGTGCTCTCATGTAAATTCAAACGGCATGCCAAAGCAGAGACATGGCGCTCTTTAAATATTTTACTGTCATTACAGTAATCTGCTTATGTTGACCAATCAGAGTGCAGGTGCCGCGGGGATTCTCCCAGTTATTTGATGCGTCAAAGGAAAAATAAGGATGGATATGTAAAATAGAGGAAGTTGTGTGAAAAAAGGCAAAAGTACATGCTGATACTTCCTTTAACATGATTTTTATGGCTAAAAAAGAATAAAAGTCTACACGAACTATAATAGTCCATAATGTGCTCAGTTCTTAAAGGGTTAAGTAACACAATTAAATATGTCTTCCACCACTAGCCTACTACCATTGTTCAAGTTAAGTGAATTAAAATAAATCATGAATAAAACAGGGTTACAAAGTGTCTATAGAACTACATTAAACAGAGAAGCGTTTAATGATAGTAATATCACTAAATAACATAGCATTGTCACAGGGATCAGATTGCAATTCCATTAGCATAAAGAATAATAATTGTCATTGGCACAAGATGTTTATTGTGTTGTACAGGGTTGGTTTGGTTTACTGTTGCAAAGCCTCTTGACACTTAAGCAGAGCATCATTTGCAGTTTGCTCTACTTTCATCACCTTCATTTAAAGTAACAGGTCCCAGCAGAGCCATGTGGACAGGTGCGTTACACACACAGCACCAGCTTTGCAATTTTGGAAAAGGCTGTGATCTAAAATACAAGATAAACCTTTATTTGTACCACAATGGGGAAATTACAGTAAGTGTCACAAAGAATAAATTAAAGAAGGTGCGATTAATATTTTACAATTCCCCAAAAACTAAAAATGATGGAATGGGACAATATTTTAAGAATCGAAAATAAACAAACTCATGTACACGTTATGGTCAAAATTACTCATTAAATTTGCGTGTAGTGGAAGGATTAAAGAGGGAGAAAGAAACGTTGGTGTAGAGCAGAGGTTGGGAATGTATGGCTCGCGAGTCAGGTGTGGCTCTTTTGATGATTGCATCCGGCTCGCAGATAAAACATAACATTTTCTCACTTGTTGTAGCCCTTTAGCGTCGAGTGCTATCGTTGCCGATAGACTCACGGTTGTGGACTTTTATTACCGTAACTCTGCAACTAATTGTGCTCTCATGTAAAATCAAACGGCATCTCAAAGCAGAGGCACGAGGCTCTTTAGATATTTTACCATCATTATGGTAATCTACCTCTGTTGTCCCTCGAAGATGACGAATCAGAGCGCAGGAGCTGCCGGGATTTTCCCAGTCACTTATTTAATGCGTCAAAGAAGAAATCCGAATGGATATGTAAAATAGAGGAAGTTGTGTGAGAAAAAATGCCCATAAGTGAGCTACTAGTTGCCTAGCCGTAAGCTTGGACTGCGGGTTTCAAAGTATCCATTTTTCCCACATCATGTTCATGTAACCCCTGTGACTAGGGTCACTGGAGTAGTAGCATTCCAACAGAGCCTTGTTCTCGCATCTCGCGCATCTCCGCCTTGTTCCAGTAGCCCATTTATCGTCAAGGTGCTCTGGTTCCCCAACACCTGACGCAGACCTTGTTTGGCCGGGCGACGTTTGAGCCGGCATCTCGTGAGTTTCATTCGCACTCATCATTGTATGAGGTAGGCAGTATATATATATATATATATATATATATATATATATATATATATATATATATATATATATATATATATAGGGGCCACCGTCAGTCACCTCCTCTACATGGATGACATCAAGCTGTACGCTAAGAATGAGCGAGACATCGACTCACTGATCCACACCACCAGGATCTACAGCACAGACATTGGAATGTCATTCGGGCTTGAGAAGTGTAGCCGGATGGTGACAAAGAGAGGGAAGGTAGTCCACACAGAAGGGGTCTCATTCCCAGAAGGGACAATAGCAGACATTGAGGACAGTTACAAGTACCTTGGTATCCCACAAGCAAATGGCAACCTTGAAGAGGAAACAAGGAAAGCAGCCACGGCCAAATACCTCAGACGAGTAAGGCAAGTCCTAAGGAGTCAGCCCAATGGCAAGAATAAGACCCAGGCAATAAACAGCTACGCCCTGCCAGTAATCAGATACCCAGCAGGAATCATAAGATGACCAAAGGAGGAGATACAGACCACAGATGTTAAGACATGAAAGCTCCTGACCATGCATGGCGGGTTCCATCCCAAATCCAGCACCCTGAGACTGTACGCGAGCCGTAAGGAAGGAGGCCGAGGACAAGTGAGTGTGAGAGCCACAGTCCAGGATGAAACATCCAAGATCCACAAGCACATCCAGGACAAGGCCCCAGCAGATGACGTGCTCAGCGAATGTCTCAGACCGTGGAGTGCAGAGGAAGAGGAGCTGGAGGAACCATCATGGAAGGACAAGCCCTAGCATGGGATGTACCACCGGAACATAACTGAAGTGGCTGATATCAAGAAATCCTACCAATGGCTTGAGAAAGCTGGACTGAAGGACAGCACAGAGGCACTCATCCTGGCTGCACAGGAGCAGGCTTTGAGCACAAGAGCGATAGAGGCCCAGATCTACCACACCAGACATGACCCAAGGTGTAGGCTGTGCAAAGAGGCCCCTGAGACAATCCAGCACATAACTGCAGGGTGTAAGATGCTGACAGGGAAAGCATACATGGGACGGCATAACCAAGTGGCGGGCATAGTGTACAGAAACATCTGTGCAGAGTACGGACTGGAAACCCCCAGGTCAAGGTGGGAAATACCTCCAAAGGTAGTGGAGAATGATCGAGCCAAGATCCTGTGGGACTTCCAGATATAGACTGACAGAATGGTGATGGCGAACCAACCGGACATAGTGGTGGTGGATAAACAACAGAGCAAAGCCGCTGTGGTGGACATCGCAGTACCAAGCGATGGGAACATCAGGAAAAAGATGCACAAGAAACTAGAGAAATACCAGGGGCCTCAGTGGTGCCCTTGGTCATCTGAGCACTTGGGGCAGTGACCCCCAAACTGGAGGAGTGGCTACAGCAGATCCCAGGAAAAACATCAGACATCTCAGTCCAGAAAAGTGCGAACAGCAAAGATACTGCGCAGAACCCTCATGCTCCCAGGCCTCTGGTAGAGGTTCCGAGCATGGAAAAAGAGGGGATAAAGACCACCCGCGGAGGGTCAGGAGGAGATTTTTATTTTTATTTTTTTTTTTTATACACACCTATATTTACTTTACAGCAAAATATCAAATTTCAAAATATGTTATCGTGACCTAGTCATATTTCCAGTTCAGACACTATGAAAACCGGGGTCAGATAAGGAGCAGATCAATCAGTCATTGTAAAAAACAAAAACAAAAAACCCACAACTTTGAACTGGATTATTTTGTTTCCTTGGGATTTACAGTTACACGCTGCTACTGCGTTACACCACTCATGAATTCATTAACATTATATTTTCCAAGCCAGAATCAAAGCATAACTTATCTTTATTCGACTGTCAAATGAACCAGATGCCTCTTGTAACCGCAATCAATCTACGCCTCTCTCTTGGTCAAACTTTATAGCAAATGTCATTCTAAGTTACTACGAGTTCTTCTTACATTACGATGACGGTGGTATTTCCCACTAGTAGCATCATGTAGAGCCATTATAGTCATCTTGCTCTGAATAGCATACATTTTCACTAAGCACCGTGAAAGCAATACAAGGCTCATTTGTCTGCAGCTTGTGTTATGCATAGAAGGACACAGACAATAGGGAAAAGCAAGGGCAAAACGGAATGGCCATTAAAGTCTACAAAAACAATGACTACTGTTCCTTTAAATTAAGTTCTAAAGGTATATACTGCATTTGGTAAATACACTACCAGTCAAAAGTTTAGGCACACTTTTTCATTCATGGTTCTTCTTATCTTCCTTTCTGTTCTTCTGCCTCTGCTACCTGGCCCCGGATTAAGCAGAATGGATGGATGGGTTCTTCTTTCTTCTCATGACTATTTACATTGTAGATTGTCACTGTAAAAATCAAAACAATGAATGAAGACATGGAATGCAAAAAATAACCTCAATATAACACAAAACTTTTCTTAGATCAAAATAATCACCCTTTGCTTTGAAAAAGAAGGCCAAGGCCACTGTCGACAAAGCAAAGGGTGGCTACTTTGGGGATTTGAATATAAAATAAATGATCCATTTTCTTCCACTTTTCTGAGGATAGGTCGTGGGGACACCAGTCTAAGCAGGGACTCCCAGACGTCCCTTAGCCCAGACACTTACTCCAGCTCCTCTGGTGGGTCCCCAAGGTGTTTCCAGGCCCGCCGAGAGACATAGTCCTTCTAGGAATATAAAATACAAAAATTATTTATTTGAGTTATTCAACTTTTTTTCTTTCCTACATAATTCTTTACGTCTTGCTTCATACATTTGATGTCATATGAGAAGGTGTCCCAACTTTCGACTGGCAGTGCATATAGATCATTATTTTTACATTATGTTTTCAATGTAAATCAAAATGATGATCTGAAATACTTGAATAATTGGCACGGGACTATAAACATCCTGTTCAAAATGGATCCTATACTTCTGGCCCAGACTCGTTTTAATGGCATTTCACTGTAGCGTATAGCAACATTTTCATGTAGTGTTTTTAGTTTTGGAAAATAGCTAAACAACATTTCTTATCCTCATGTGTTTAGCCTGGAGTCTATATTTTTCAAAGAATTACTAGTAAGTACAGAGCCGTGGGTGGACAGAATTTTTTTGGAACACTCAAGCTTCAGATTCAGGACAATACAGAGTTATTCAAACGTGGACGAATCACGCAAAACGGAACTCTGAGTAAGATAATGAAGGAACATCATTAAAAGAGGGTTCAAAGCTCTTAAAAGTCAATTTTGCATAATGCGTTTCCTTTAAAGCTACAATACAGGAACTACAGTTGAAGCCAATATCCTCAAGGTCCTCATGCATAAGGTAAAGGTTAAGTCATGCATCAGAACTGACCTCTTCTTGCTATGTGTAAATTTGCTTTATAAAAATTCATGCAGGAACAACACCCACACTTGGAAGTCCATTTTTTCCCCCTTCTAAGATCCATTCAGAGCTCATTGGAGCAAATCAAAATTGTCAGCACTGTGGGTTTTTACCTTTTAAACAGGGAAGATGGATAGATAATCACCACATGCCATTCCGGGGGCCAATTACACAGCTTTGTGCAGAATTAGAAAACCTGTTCGCTGGCGGCTCTAATGGATGTTCTGGTCATTAGTTATTTGAGAGCCTTGTGCGGCTGTAATCAAACGTGAAACGCGGGCCGTAAAAGAACAGCTGTCTCTCTAAGTGACCTTCTGCTTAAGAGAAGCCCACTGTCACAATTATTATGAAAGTGGACTGTAAAAAAAGTGCTTATATCTGTGCTTTCTGCGGGACTAGCATGTGGAAATATAACAGATTTACTTTACCTCAGGGCTGGTGAGTGTTCAGCATTGTTCTTTCTTAGCTCTTCACATTTTTTCCAGATTTTCCCTTAGGATTTGTTAAATTTGGTTTGTTTGGTGGACATGTTGTTTTAAAGATGTAACTTTTCTAACCCTGTCTCCGGGGCAATATTGCTTTGCCTGAAATGGTCCACAGTATGATGTTAAGCGTATCTATCTTGCATTTAATCAATTACAGGTTTATTATTAGGCCCCTGAGGTCACCTGACCAGCTCCTGCTGCCTGTGCTCCAAGCCAGGCTCAAAACCAGAGGAGACAGAGCCTTTTCTGTGGTTTAGGGCCAGACTAAAAACCCTCCTCTTCTCTCTGGCATTTGGTTCTAGCTAGGCAGGATATTTTGGTGATTGTTTTTTGCCTGTGTCATATTTCATGTATATCTGTTTTTGTTGACTTTATGTGAAGCACTTTGGGCAGCTTAAATTGTATTTTAAATGTGCTGTATAAATAACATTGAACTGAATTGCTCAAAGATACCTTGAATTTTATTTATTATATTTATATTTTTACTGTGATCTGACCTAACTCCACAAATACATAGGTTTAGTGCCATAACATCTCAAATGAAAAAAAGCAGGTGACAGACCCTCCACTATATAATGTTTCCTCTTAAAAACATACCAGGTGTTTTGCTTTTTTCCCATTCATGCATGTATGGGTAAATCAACATTTATATATTTAGTCAAATTCCCATTTTGGAGCTCAAACCACTTCTCCCGCCTCTTTATGTCATCTGGCACAGCAGCTATATATCTTTGGCTTTTTATCTTCATTTAAACAGCTTCACTCCTCAGTGCACCCGCAATGCTGAATTTTGTAAACATTCTGCAAGGTTTTCAGTACATCTAAGTGAAAGATCAAGTCCGAGGTGTCCAAAGGGAGTAAAAAAGCTTGAAACTGCATAATATTGAACCTTAAAACATTTATATTGGATTAAATGCCTTTCCTTATTGTTTTAGGTGACCATCTGTCCAGTCCACAAGGCCCGCCCCCACTGCCTCCAGCCCCACCCCCACCCCCACACAAGCAGCATCCGTCCATCACGTCCCTGAGTCGCAGCTCACTGGCCAATCAGAGGAGCCCGAGCCCGCCGCCCTCAGCCGGCCTGGCCCACCTGCAGAGCACGGCGGAATGTGTCCAGCTGCAGGACAGCTGGGTCCTGGGCAGCAATGTGGCCCTGGAGAGCAGGTAAGCAGCTACAGTAGGTCCATTACATGTGCTCAGTACCTAGTACTGGAGAGAAGCCAAATGTCCACAGCACCTTTATGAGCACTACACATTAGGGGTGAGAGATAATGACAAAAATTAATACCTCAATATTTATTTTGCATTATCTTGATTGCAACTTTCAGACAGTATTTTCAAAATGCACTGTAAATGTTTTGTTGAAGATCAAGTACCACACAAAAAATGAAGAACAGAAATATTGTTTTATACCCTTAAAACACTAGATGTTTTTGTTTAATTTTTAATCAGCTCTTTTTGCTGTCACTTTAACACATTTTAACTATCGACAATATACTTGATATTCTAATTTTGCCAGAACAACATTTGCGATTTTATCAATTTTTCGATATATCTTTCATCCCTATACTACATATACATTACACTATGGTCTTGGAGATTGAGTGACCAACTCAAATGTAGTTAAAGTGGAAAAGTTTCCCGTTGCAGGAGATAGGCTCTGCAAATCTGTTCAGTTGCTTTTTTATTCCCCAACACACACATTTTAATATGAATGACTGGGATAGCTCACAATATGTTCCAGCTCAACCGTTAGTATCATGAAATTGTACACATTAACCATATTTGGTCACTGAAGCAGGTAAGCAACAGCATCTCTTCTTAACAGGTTTGTTCCAACACAATAATTCTCTAAGATTTGCAGTTCAATCACACCTTACATCAATGCATACTGTCGCTGTGTCCCAGGGCAAGACACTTAACCTGCATTACCCCTAGTGTAACTGTGACACTGATGTTTGAATATGTGGGTGACTAGCTGCTGGTTACTTGATGTAAAAGCTCTTTGAGTGTCGAGTGGAGGTAGAAAATCACTGTTTATGCAAGCTGATATTATATAAAACTAGGATAGGACGATAGAACAATATACCTATGACTGCTTTAAGATAGCTTTATAATATTTGTACTTGTTTCAGACTACTTCAGTTAAGGGCATTAGGGGTTAGGCTTCCACTCCTTGCATCATCTCTTTCATTCTGTCTGTCTGCCCACCTTCGCAACATAGAGAAAAATCATCTGCAGTGCAAGTACAACTGTATTGCAATATCCAAAATGTCATATAACACCCATATATATCACTATATATCACCAGTGATATGATATGGTCTGTCCTTATTTTTATAACTTGTTTTCTTCATATTATTAATAACAAAATCTTGTGTAAAATGTACCAATTTATTGTATGCCTTTTGCTGTAGTTTTTCAAAAAGATTAATGTCTTTAATCAGAAGTACTCAAATAGCACCATATGCACCGTAATACCACCCTGCTGCGAGAAAAAGTACATTTCAAAGCATTTTCTATTAAAGTGATTACAGGAACTTGTCAGGCTGAATCCCAGCCGCCTTACCTCTACACTTAAGTTTGTGTTAGAATAAAAAGCACTACACATGACCCTGCTCTGTCAACGAGGCAGAGTGCCAAGTGTTCCTCCTAAAAACATTACTTCCATTTTTCTAATCAGCGAGCCTAAAATACCCTGCTTAATGAAGTGTACCACAGCGCGCAGTCACTCGCAAATGGCCCCAAGTAGATAATTGCAATCCACTCTGATATTTCCTTTGCAAAGTCTCCCCTCAGCAGGCAAAAACATTTTTATATATATTTAGGTTTTGCGTAACATAGCAGCTGGAAACAGAATCACAGTCATTATTGCACCATTTATTTACTTTTACTAAAAGGTCCTATATTATGCAAAACTGACTCTTGTGAGCTTTAAGCCATGTTAGAATATTACCTCTTTCAAAACATACTATACCTGGAGTTGTGTTTTGTTTCATTCACACATGTTGAGTAACCTTTTATTATTATATCTCCAAGGTTCAAAATGCTCTGTTCTACCTTGTGATGTCGTGAAGCAGTAGTTTTCAAGTTAAGAGCTATCTTTTACCTTTTGTTCAGTAGAGAATGGCAATTCCAGTGCTGAAATTATCCAAATGATTGTTTGATTGTTTGATGATTGCTGTTTCCTCATCAAAAACTACTGGACTTGTGGTTTGTTTCATTCACACATGTTTAACACACAGACAATGGCATATTGAGGCTCTTTTTTCTCAAACAGATAACACTCTGTTCCACTATGTTTTAAAATTCCATACACTTTCACGTGAATCATTTGGATGATTTCAACCCTGGAATTGCAAATCTCTACTGAACTAAAGGTAAAAGGAGCTGTTAACTTGAAAACTACCACTACATGGCATTTTGAGCTTTGGAGATGTATACAGATTAATAATTCGGGGTTACTCAGACGTGTGAATAAAACCAAACATAACTCCGGGTATGTTTTTGATTAGGTAACAACATTCTGGCTTAAAGCTCACACAAACTAATTTTGTGCTATATAGGTCCTTTAAATTATTTTCATTATATATTCCAATATAAGTATCTAATGTTTTAAATAATGGTCACAAAATATGTCCTGTTATTACTGTTTTATCCAAGCAGGTGCCTTTAAGCCTAGATGTGCAGGGGCAGATTTCCTGACAGTTTTGCTTTCTCCGAGCAGACACAGTGATGGAATACTAACCGCGTGGTGACCTTGAGCCGTCTTAGCTGTATCGACAAAACAATATGTGCACACCTATCATCAGCAGAGGCATAAATCAGCCACTCTGAATCAAGTACTCGGCCGTGGGTGGGAGTGCACGGGCGGCTCGCGAAACCAGCGGGGCCAAAGGGAGAGCCCGGTTCAGCCGATAATTGCACATGTCAAGAAAAGCACCAGGTTGGGTAATGTAAACAGAAGCTCCACTGTGTATTTATTAGGCTGCCTCCGGGGAGGTTAGGGCCACTGAGCACGGCGGAAGCGTCTTATTCTACAGTCAAGGAGGATGCATTTTCATACATTTACATACAGGTTGGTTCTCAATACCTTGAACATAATTTTTTAGTTATTAGGCTGCTTTGGCATTATAGTAATTATCTAATAAATCAGATAATAATTATGGTGTTTAATTTTATTTAAAAGATAATGAGAAATCTGTTTGCATTGTAGTCAATTTGTTACTTTAATTGCAATGACTATTTATTAAACGCATATAACACTACTGACCTAATTGCTGCTTACAACCTGGAGCGGTTTTTAGTATTATATTTTTGCATATTTTAAATGACAGCAAAAAAATGCAAAAAATGTCTAAATATTGCAAAATTGACAAAAGGCACTATAAACTACCTGATTTAATGTCAAAGCCTTAAAATAAATTGTTCATTTTTAAACCACTCCTCAATTTCTCTAATGAATTCCCAGCTTTGTTTTTAAGAGTGCTTTTCACAACTTTCAGTGACCCGAGCAAGAGTTTTACCATCTCGGCAATGGTAACAACAACTAGCATGCTAACAATGCTCTTCCTTGTTTGTGGATGATGAAAAGGTGTTATAGTGCAGACAGCACATAATGGTTTAATTTTGACCCAAAGAGCTGCTTTTACAATATAACTGTACTGAGCCAACATGAAAATATATTGATACAGCTCCTATAAAAACATATTAAACATTTTAAAAAGAATGCTGTATAATATATTCCCTTTTAACATCTCCTCTGTTGAAACTGTAATTTCCCATTCATTCAGATCTCAGTTTATTAAGGGACTATTAATCACCATGTTAGGATCTTTCTCAATATATTCCGAGTGACAGCAACACAGTCCTCCTCTGACAGCACCAGCTACTTTTGCAGCAATTAGCACTCATGAATTATGTGTGTATAACCTTGTAGAAAAACGTTGGCTCTTCCCACTGCTAATTTGACTCAGTACCAACTACCCTTCTCTGCCAATGGTGCACTTCCATTCCTATTATATTGTGGGAGGGGGTGTCATTGACCACAATTCAAAAGGTTGAGGTTGTTTCATATGAAGACATATTTTTGTATTCTATTGCTGGGTTACTTGTGTTCCTATTTTTTATCAATCAAAAGTAACTTTAAAATAAATTATATTGAACTATAAAATAAAAAATACTGTGCCCAGACTTTAAAAATGAGGTGCATGGCAGGTATAATTTGATTGTATATATATAGTGATATATAGATATATAAAATATTGAGAATCTAAATAAATTGTCCCATTTAAATAGCACTTTTCTACCTTCAATGCACTCAAAATGCTTTAAACCAAGGAAGCACTTACTCATTCACACATACATTCACACCCCAGTGTACGCAGATTCTACGGGCGAGGTGGATTGTTCAAAGGGCGAGGTCTTGTTCAAAGACACAACGACAGCATAGCAGGTCTGACAGCATTGTAGGAGTGAAGACATTTCGCTGCTCATCCAAGCCGTTTCTTCAGTTCTGAAGAAGCAAAAGTTGTAGGAGTGAAGATGTTTGTCCAGTTGACAGATTTTACTTTTAGCTTTTACTATGGATCAGACCTGGATGTCTGAGGGATTACACAGACATCTTATTAAGAAGTCTACGTAATCCCTCAGTTGTCCAGGAATGATCCATAGCAAAAGAAAAAAAAAGTCAGCTAGATAAAAGTTTTACACTGAAGATTATCTGAAGGGAGGAGCTATCTACACTGAATCCAACCCACTTATTTGAATACAGATTCTGTTTGTTAGCTAGGTCTATGGAACTACAAGAGTGAACTGTGCCTGAGTCATGTTTCCATAATCGTTCAGGTCCCTAATGGGTACTCTCACACATATTAGCATACTGACAACCATTATTGTATTACAATAGCACAACTGATACAGAGATATAAAGCCACCAGCAATTTGACCAGAACTGAAGAAGCAGCTTGGATGAGGTGGAAAACATCTTCACTTGCTATCTTACTAAGAACTTTTCTTTAGCTCATCTCTTAAGGCTCAAGTTCTGTCTTAATTTTGGGTCAAGCCTTATCTTTGCTGGAAACAGGGTAAGACCCATATTACAGAGCAACTGAAACAAGCAATAAATCTGTTTGAAACCAAGCAATTTAGAAAGTTGCCAACCCCAATAAGAGAACAGCAAATTCAGTCCAAGGTCAGACTAACACGCTCCACATCAGAGCTCAAGCAACACCGCAGCAATCACAAAAGAACTGTTGTGCTGTTGATTATAGTAATTAGGGAGCCATTAAAAACACTGTTGCCATGGTTATGAATCAAAAATGAAAGAAAATGACAAGTAAACTTCAAGTGCACAAATGTTTCTTGTAAGCAAATGTGGTACATGCGGCACATTGAGGATGGAATCATGAGCAGTACTTTTTCCAAGTGAATAATTCATACTCAAGGCTAATAAAACTACTTATGAAGTTAGTCCCATTCAAAACTTTGACAAAATATTCATCATTTAAAGTCATTCAAATGCTAGTCAAAGGTCATGATTTAAAAATGTTAAATATGGCCAGATCCAAGGTGAACCGAATCAATAATTTATCTACATTATGCTAAGTTAATTTACATATCAGGGAGAAATGAATGATCTGAGGCAAATACTGCAGTGCTTTTCATTTTGCGAAGGCCTTGTGAATATAAGAGTCGTACTAAATTTGAACGTGAAATTCTTGATAGATAAAATTTACAGGAAATGTCTTTTCGTTAAAAAAATACAATTTCATATGTCATTTTGATCTTTTTTTGCTTTGTCCAAATCATGAAATCTATTATCTCAGGACATGGGATCTTCTGCAGTCTGTATGTAGTAGTCCAGATCACCGTCATTTTGCAAGTTACAATAAAATCATAAAAAAGCAATTACCGTATTTTCCGGAACTATAAGTCGCACTTTTTTCATAGTTTTGTACAGGGGTACGACTTATACTCAGATGCGACTTATATGTGAAATAATTAAAATATATAATTTCACATCTTCATTATTGTCACATTGACAACCATGCGAGGGCACTCTAGGCTTGTTTACCTGTATGACAGCCATGCGGAAGCGGCGCTTCATCTACTTCCGGAGCAGGTGGAGTTTTCAGAAGCGACACCGAGGATGAAGGATTCAATGGATTTAGTGATTTGGAGTGAGATCGAGAGTAAACTTGTTAACTTGTTTTTTATGCTTTAGTTATCTGATTAGTTGTTAATATCTTATGTTAACATACCAGACAAATATTTAGTCCGTTATCTATGCTTCATGTAGCTGAATAAATATGTATTAGGTAACGGTTGATTACACATGTTACAGTTCACTTGTTGTCACTTGTGGTGTGTTTGTAACATCTCATTTTCTCTCATCTCATCTTTTATACATGTCATTTAATTCCCCTTATTTATTTCCCCTTCATTTATAAGACCATACAGGTGATAATTTTTCATTTGGAACAATAATGTAAATGTTTAGATTTTCATAAGTCTAGTTTAAGGTCACGAAAACTACTTTCTGTCTTCCAGTTAAGCCTTTTTTTTTTTTTTTTACACAAATGCAAAGTCTTATCTGACAGACCACTATTTAAGAAACAACTGAAAAGTAAAATATAAAGTTTTTGGTTTGTTTACTAGCAGGCCAAAGTGGTATGTATATTTTCCATGCGTTCATATGCAGTTTTGTGTGTATATATGTGTATTTTGTGTAAAATGAGCCAGAGCTTATGTTATATTTTATGTGTTTTCTAGTTCTACAGTGCAAACTGTGATGAAGAAGTAAGAACACAAGCTGACAATTGTTACATTAGTGTAGATATCTGATTAACTGTTAATATGTTACATTAATATACCAGACACATTTTCAGTTTGTTGTCTATGTGTTATGTTAGCGTGCTGTGCTGCTATTCTGCCTGTTGTTCTCTATTTCATTGTTATTATTATAACTTGCCTTTAAAGATAAAATGTCTGTTATTGGTCTCAGATTTTATAAAATAAATATTCCAGTATGACTTATATATGTTTTTTTCTTCATTATCACTCATTTTATCACTGGTGCGACTTATACTCCAGAGTAACGTATAGTCCGGAAAATATGGTAGTGGTAGTAGTAATATGAATTTTGGAAGTAAACAAGTAAACCTGTCTTACTGTATATGCCATTCACGTTTAAAGAAAACCCATTGTGGCTGTGTCTGCTATGTTGCTCTAATCCATGACACCCGAGGATCATTATGTTATAATGTAGACATTTTAAATCACATTATTAGTATACATAGTATACAATATATTTTAGGTAGTTGGTGTACAATTTTAAATCCAAGTTTGAAAGGAAAATGCAACAAGCTAAAACAAAGACAGTATGAATAAACTTGATGTGAATTTTGTGCTCCAAAACGAGAATAGCCAAACTAAAGCGACAGATGCGAGCTCAGAACATTGCCGTGTTCTGTGTGTAAAAATAAACAGCCAACATTTGAACAATTGGCCATTATGCAATCTGTTAAAGAGCGGAAAATTCCCACATGGCTCCCTTATTTACTTTTCTATCCTTTGCCGTGTTTACAGCCTGAACAAATGATCAGATATCTTCAGACTCCAAGAAGCAAGACTAGATATTTGTTTACACACCTCCAGCTGAGTGACAGTGATGTTTCTCTTTTTGCGGCTCGATCTGACAAATTATTCAAATCCTCATCTTACGGACAGCGTTTGTGTGATCTCTCCACCTTTCCACTTATCTGTTATTTACTTTGGTAGTGTCCCCTGCGATTTGGATCTACCTGCGCGACTGAGTCTGTTTACTGCAGCTCTCGGCTTGTGTAATAAATGTTAAAGGAGCTCCTGACTGGTATGAAGTGTGAGGAGGACAAATCCCGAATGCAGTTAAAGGGAATAGGACAGAGTGTAACTAGCTGACACTGCTTGCGTGTAATTTAGTGCGGCTTGATTTTAAATGGTATAATGTCAATCTTTATTCAGGTTATATGGGTCGAATCATTCTTTATTTATACAGGGGAACCCAATGAGAGCACCTGGACTCTCTTCTTCTTGGGCGCCCTGTTTATAATACAATACAAGCAGAAAAACAAAGTATACAAGTCCATATAAAACATTAAACAGGTGCAGGTGCATGTATAAAAGTTTATTACCAGATTATTAAATTGTGAATTATAGCACCAAAGTATCCAGTTTTGCTTTTCCTTGGAATTTAATCAATTTTTGTGAAGCAAAACAACAAAAAACCCTCTTTCCCATCTCAGTTTTGGTCCTGCTGGTCCTTAGTCTTATGCAGTCATGTGTTCTGGTATTAAATGTTCTGGTGTTCTGTCAGTTTCTGAAGTAGTCCCTTATAGATACATTTCATACAGTATTGTTTCTCTTCTAATAGACAATGATGGCCAACCCGTTTTTCCATTGAGAATACAGTGATGGCTTGGTTGGTGTAGTTATGTTCCAAACAATCCAGAAATCCTAAAATATAAATTTGATCAAAAGTAAAGTGACTCATTTGCCTAGTAAGTGCAGAATTATATCTATTTTTCACACAGAGATTTTGTAGTCTGATTGGATACCCAAACATGCACAAAAGGGCAAAACCTCCAGCTAAGGTAGTCCTGACCAAGCCACATCATGAATGCTGAAGACAAAATTCTCTACAGAGACAATAAAGTACAGCTTAACCTTTACTTATTGCAGGATAATAAACCTTAGCAAAAGAAAAATTCTATTCTGTCAACTGGACAAAAGTTTTAGAAGGAAGACGTTTCACTGCTCATCCAAGCGGTTTCTTCAGTTCATCTTCACTCTAAAACTTGTTCAGTTGACATAATTTAATTTTTCTTTTGCTATGGATCATACCTGGATGACTGAGGGATTACACTGATAGGAAATCTTAAAATATTATGTATTTTTCTATTCAATGTTTGTGAACATACCATGTAATTGATACTCAAATACTACCTCATCAGAGGAGCAAAGTTTGGAATCTAAATCATTTCCATTTAGGCAGCGACCTTTTTTGGTTGCATATTCTATTTTGCTACTTTGATAACTACTCTTCATGTAGATAACAGGAGTGGATGAGTGGGCAGACTGAGATGCTTTGGATATGTGGCTCATGATTTTCATTCAATTTGAATACATGTACTGTACTTAACAAGAAACACAATTTCTATTGTAGCACAGTTGGTTGAGTGTTTGTCCACTGATCTGAAGGTTAGCGGTTTGACTCCAACTCTCATTATTAACATCACTGGTGGAGTCGTCAGATCCAGATTGGTGGTGTGATTCCAGCTCCCACAGATGAATGTGTTGTTGTGTCCTTGGGCAAGACACTTAACCCAGCTCTCCCTCAGTGTCTGAGGGAGAGCTGGGTTATATATATTTTTTTATATATAAAGTGCTTTGAGTGCCTTGAAGATGGAATGGAAAACATATTTAAAAATGTGACCATTTACCATTTACTATGATACTATCTTAACACTATTTCTGGAACTTATTTATTTTGTTAAGCCTGGATAAATCAAGTTCCGCGTGCTGTATTATTTAAATATACATTCTCTGCATCACTATCCGTTTGCATTACTACTTCTCCTCACTCACTTAGACTGACTATGTGAAAAATGTATGGATAGCTTGTCAGTGTACCATTTAGAACTTTAAATTTGACAAACCAACCCATAGCTTGCATACAGAAATAGCGTTCCTGTCAAAAGTTTGAACATTACCGTAAATTGTTTGGGAAAGGACGTCTAAATTTTTTACTTTAGGAGCTATGATACAAGTGACAACATAAATAAGAAAAAATGACAATAGAATATTGAACTGAACTGAACCATGCCTCACTACTAGAAACTTTTCTTCTCAGTTTCCCCATCTCTTCCCTTACATGTCACGTTGTGCAGTATCCCCTGTCCTGAATGCTAATGGTATTGTAAGTACTTTGGCGCTGAAGTGCTGAGAAGACATTCAGATGTTTCAAGTGTGTGCCGCTCTTTTCATAAAACCACCAGATTCCCCTTATAAATCGTCGCTCAGAAATAGACTTTCTCCAGCTGGGTGCGAGCGCAGATGAAATTTTCAATTAGCCATACAGAAAGGATCTATTGAAATCCAGCGTAAAATGGAGTGTCTTTCGAATCCATTGCACCTTGATAATTATTCCCGAGTGCTGCGTAATAGCATCTGAGGAGGACAGCTTTGTTTAAATTCTACTTAGACTGACGTATTATATGACATTAGCTATAGGGTCCGTGCGTGCTCCAGTGGGTAGGATACAGGTAGTTGTCTGCACTTAAACGACGCATATGCCAACGCTCCGGAGCCCACTTCTGTCCGATTGAGCGCGAACGGCCATTATGACATTTCCCAAAGAGTCTTTTGAAGTCCGGCCCGGGCGCGCATCGCACTTCTAAATGTGCTGCCAATCCTCATCGCAGCCTCGTGTCAGGAGAGTCCTTTGGTGAAATGAAATTATGTCTCGACAGTCTCGCGCATGCTACATTTCCCAGATGGAGAAAGTGGAAGAAATGTACTTGGAAGGGAGAAAGAATAACGGAGGTAGACTCAGGTAGAATTCACACTATAGTTGGGAGGCTGTGTGAATGTAAATGAGTGCGAAAGTCATGCTACACTGGACTGTCCTAGAGCTTGTCACAGCTACATAACCGGAGCAGTTCTCAGTATATTTCCACGAAGAGCTGAGTCAGGATTTGCTCTCTTAACTGGATTTTGGTGACAGTGAGAAGGAGCTATTGAGTATGCAACACTGCTCACTACAGTGTTTAGCTTTTTAGCATTTAACCAGCTAATCCCCTTTTGACATTTATTGTAGGTTTTTTAATCATGCCACTCGATACGGTGCTGTTTGCATTCTAATTTGACATGTGGTTGGCTTGAACAGAAATGACATCTCTTTAGCTATCAAAAGAGAGATTTTTTGTTACTAGCATTACTACTGCTTGACTCATTTGCATGTACTGTATTATCCACATATACATCTGTGTTATTTATAAAGTTATTTATTTGAAGATAAATATTCACCACTTGAATGCACTCAAATATGTAAATTTTTGGTGGATGACACATCACATGATTGTGTCTATAAAGATGCTACTGCACTGTCTGAATGTTCCACAGTATGGCATTAAACTGTTCTTCAATACATTTATTCAATTGCAGGTGTTTTATTGCAGAAAAATTCATTGAAAAACACAAATTCTTACTGTGAGCAAGGTCGTTTCTCTGACCAGTTACCTGGCCTTGGGGTGTTACATACCTGTCTGCATCGAGGAAAATAAGTTTAATGCCATATTGTGGGTGACAGTAGCTCAGTTGGTAGAGTTGATCTGAAGGTTGGTGGTTTGTATTTTGCTCTCGACATAAACATCATCGGTGGAGTGGTCAGATCCACTGACCCACAGGTTGGCAGAGCTCCCACAGATGAATGCTGTCATTGCGTCCTCGATGTAAAGCGCTTTGAGTGCCTTGGAGGTGGAAAAGCACTATATAAAAATGTGACCATTTATCATATTGTGGCACATTACAGGCAAGGTAATAACATCTCCATGGAGACAAGCAGGTGGTGGATCCTCCACCTCAGAAGTTACATAGAGCACATTTAATGACAGATTAAAAAGGAACTAAGAATTACTGAAATACAGGCAACCAAGGTATATGGCATAAATAAAACTCCAAAAACTCAGTTTTACATAACATTAGCTTTTAAATGAATAATTGTGTCACACTTCATAATCCACAAAGACTGGACTTCCCCAAACAACATTACGTCAGCAACACATCACCAAGCATTAGTCATTGTAGCCTACAGCCAACTGGCCCCTCATAATAGAACTGCAGTGGAGCTTGGTCACCTGCCAATGTGGACGGGACTGTAGAAAAAGTGGTAATCCTCCATATGATTATTTTTAGTTTAGTTTGCCAGCAGCTTCAATTCCAAGTCCTTCTTCTGAAATAATTCCAGCATTTTGATATTACAAGATATCGCATGAACTGTACAGTGCTTTTCCATTTGCAACCAACATAATAAATGCTTTGATCAGTATCCATAGCTCCATGAACAGCAGCTATGGCGAGTCCTGTATCAATGCACCGCTTCACATTGATAATAGCCAGAGGGTTATCTACCATAAGCATAAGACCCTATATGTTTTAGGGAGAAAACTATATGGATGATTAAACATATACTGTGTAACTTTTCTGATAAAGGTTCTTTGTCTCCATCCAGATGCTACTGCGTTGCCTGGAGTGTTCCACAGTATGGCATTGAACATATCTAACTTATTTAAGCATTTATTTTAATACAGTTGTTTTCATGCTATAACTTAACTTGAAAAATATGGATTCCTGCTGTGAGCGGGGTTGCCCCTCCACAGATTTGACCTGTAACTTAGTCTTTTATGTCAATCTGTGTCTGTAAGCTTTTCATATTGCTAGTACTTGAAGTTGTATGTGCACATATATGGTGTCTGACATATTTACCTACATATTTTACATACAGTTATTACTTTTTATTTTTCTAAGTACAGTAACTTCTGTTAAAATACCTTGTACCAGTAATCTTCAATACTGTCATGTTTGATGTTATCTTTAATGGTTTCCTTATAAGAGACTATTTTTATTTGATGAGATGCAAACGTTTAATATTTATCCACATTTGAACTTGCAGCATGACAAATTCTTTGAGTCAATATGTGTTTGAACTTGGAAAATGTCAAAGAGGCAGTATTTAATCAAAATGTGGTTTGACCAAATAGAGATAAGAAGAGCAAACTTAACCTTTAAAAGTCCATAGCTTTGTACATCTCATAAATGTATTCCAAATGTTATTATGCTAAAGAATGCAATCTATGGTGTCCGTTTTTGTCAAATATTCAGTCTATACATCCTTTCCTCTGATTTTGTAGCCTTCAATAAAAAAAATTGCACATCTGCATTTAATTAACTCAAATACAGGCATGTTAATGCTAACAGGATAAAAACATTCCACATGTGAACATTCTCAAGATGGCACCACGCTGATCACCACAAAACATGGCTGCATAAATTGCGTGAAATTGTCGCACAGAAGTTAGCTTTACCTGAACAGCACCTGCTAGCGGCCTCCCGTCGAGAGGGCAGGTGGCATGTGAACACAAATGGAAACAAGAGTCTGCAATATCTCCCCGCATCTGTAGCTTGTCTTATTTCAGCTGCATTTCAAAGCAGGCCTGATTATTCCTGCTCTCACCTTGAAATGCTAACGCTAACCATAACAGCGGCTAATAGGCAGATTACATATTCCAAGGACTTCGGATGGCATTGTTTTTGGCGTTGCTCTCTCGCCTCCCCCTTTCAGCGCCAGCTCAGACAAATCCACCCACTCGCTCTTTAGTCTTTTGTCCCACCGCGAGGATGTTTTCAAATGTCACTCTGATGACAAGCAGCGTTGTGAGAGCTGAACGGACCAGGGCTGGCTGCCGCTTTTGTGCTGGGGGCTCGTCTACGGGACAGACACACCGACACAGCCATTCATTCAGTCCATTTCTTAGCCTAGGTCTCGCCGCTATCGCCCCAGGATTAGCATAGTAATGGTCCTTGTTGCATCACACTGGCTGTAATCAATTACGGCCGGTCATCCAAGAGCGTACAGTGGCAGACATTTACACCGCCCGGCTGTTTGTTAATCATGTCCAACAGCATTTCATCTGCAGACCCGACAGTCAGCGCTTTAGGGAGACGTGAAAAATAACAGCAAAATGGCTACGAGAGAGCGGTAATCGTCCACTAGTTTGGCCATTAAATTAGATTTGTAGTGCATTTTCTGATTATGACCAGTTTCAAATTACAATTGCAAAAAGTCACACAAATTTCTCTTTGTCGCATAACATAATTACACAGGTCCATTTCCTATTAGTCCGAGTGAACAAAAATTGTAGAGGTGGGACCAAGTTGTTGTTTTGCAAGTCTCAGAGTTTCAAGTCTTTAGCTAAAGTCTCAAGTCTTTGGCCTCAAGTCCCAAATCAAAGACAAGCAAGTCCAAGTCAAGTTCCAAGTCACTGGCCTTCAAGTCCAAGTTAAGTCCCAAATCTGAGTCCTCAAACTAGCGACTCAAGTCTAACTCAACTCCAAGTCATGACTTGCAAGTCCCCACCTCTGAAAACTGGTGGTAACCTTTCATTCACGTGTATAATGGATTAAACTTGCTATACCGGATTTTTACAAAATTTGAAAACATTTTTTCATTTTAAACTGTATTCCACACTTTCTTAACACATTCCTAGTATCCTAATGACTTCCATGACTTTATAAGCACTTCTTGCAACTTTCAGGGACCAGACCTGACTTTTGCTGTCACTGTAATGCTAACTAACTAGCACGCAAACAGCACACTTCCTGGATCCTGGACAATAAAACTTTATTGTGTCGAAATATTCACATTGAAAAAGGTAGAGCCACTTTAACACATCTAAAATATAATAAAACTTTCTTATGTAAAAATTCTTAAATACTTATTGTATGATTAACTTTTACAGTACAGATTATATTTAAATCAACTTTGTCATCATTTCACAATAATGGTAAAGTTGAGTAACCATAACTATAAGTATCTTTGTTGTATGTCATTTTGAAAAGAAAAGGGTAAAAATGCATAGCAAAAAGGACTGCCAGTGCCAAAAAGAATCACTTCATTTCAGAATCTACATTTTTATATATATTTTGAACAGATTATATTTACTCCAAAAAGATCAAGATTACCGTAGATCAAGATTATTTGACTAGATCCAGTTTTATATTTCTCACTGATGTCCACATGTTTTTTCCACATTCAATTTTAAATGATTTGCTGATGAAGTTTGCTATTTTCATATTTCAAGTGTAATTTGTGTTTTCAATTGGCAAATAATGGAACTAAATAATAATAATATAGACCAGGAAATCTCAGCAAGAGAAATACGGTCATATCAAGATTATTGGTACATTCCAGTCTTTGGAGGTCGGATTTTCTGTTTTCTGACTTGTACATGACAACTGTAACACTCCACTGTCTCGCAATTAACATGTTACTAATGTGTAATCAGAGCTAATGTCAACAAAAGCAGATATTCACTCTCAAATGTTGCTTTTTTAAATGTAGTAACCAGTGGTGGATGAATTACTCAATTTTGTTACTTACACAGAGATAAAAAGTTATTACCTGAACAGCACCTGCTAGGTAAGTAAAAAGTAAGTATCACATGAAAAAATCTACATAAAAGTATTTAAGTACCTGTTTAAAAATGTACTTTAAGAGGAAAAAGTAAAAGTATTCTACACAAGTGTTGTTAATTTGTAAAAATGTTAAATGTAGTGATGTTGATTAAAAATGATACAGAGTTTAATTAACACTTGCAATATAAATCAATGTCTTAAGCATTTTTAAAAATGAATTTTTCATATCATATGAAAAGTAGTTCTTTTTAGTCCAGTTTAGACCAAAATGTAGTGGAGTAGAAAGTACAGATAACTACTCTGAAATGTAGTGAAGTAAAAGTAAAAAGTGTCCACTGTAAAATGTAAAGAGTACATGTAAAAGTACAGGTACCTAAAAATTCTACTTAAGTACAGTACTTTACTATTTTTACTTATCTTCCACCACTGGCAGTAACCACTGGCAGTAACTATGTCAAGGTTACTAAATGAACTTAACCGGATCTGCATTTTGGCAGATTTTAGTATACTGGTGTTTTTTCTGACTTGACAACTAGAACGCACACCCGATGTTTAACTCGGAGATTACATCATTCTGAGATCTGAGTTCCAACTTCCGAGGGCAACTCAAAGTAAATCAAAGTCATTTTAACTATATTACATTTTTGTAGGCAGTAGTTTTTTTCCCTGCTGCTTGTAACCTCCCGGCTGTGCGTGCTTAATCAGGCTGCAGTATTTTTGTGCATGTAAACATACCCAGTGTTGCCTCTCGCTCCCACTCCCATACCAAAGGGGACAGACTTTGTACATGACTGGAATAAAGTCTCTACATCACAGCTCCTACGGCGAGCCATATGTTTAGTGCAGTTTTATAAGCATTGACACGGTTCATTCAGCCAGTTTGCCCTACTAAAGAGTTTAAGTAACACTCTTCAAAATACATCTGCCGGCGTTAAATAGTGACTATTGCTGCGTTGACAGTTGAACATGTTAATTGACAAAGCTGTTCCGTGCAAAAACACAACCTCTGAAGTTTTCACAGCCTGGAGTCATTCAAGTGGAATTACTTTTTCATAGTCAAATGGCTTTGCTTTGTTTTTTATTTCACTATCATTTTGCTGTTTATTTACCATATTGCTGTTGAAATTTTGCGAGATCCTTTTCTTGCTCATACATAAAAATGTCTAAAATCAGAATTTAAAGAAGACCTAATGTGCCTGTGTCTGCTATATAGTTATAATCTATGACACCGGGGATCATTATGTTATAATTTGCACATTTTAAATCGCACTATTCACCTAAAACAACTTAATAAAAGAAACAAGTTTACTGATTTCTGTGTCAGACAACCGCTGTGCCCAATGGGAGCGTACGTCACTGTAAACGTCATTACAACAAAGAGCTGTGCAGCTGTCAGCCCCTCCCATGGATAGCTGTATATTGCACTTTTTTAATTTGTACCAAAATGACAATGCAACGATGCCAAATCCTACACATATCATTGATTAAGAAAATAAAACTGAAGAACGAAGTCAGTACAGAGTAGTGAGCGATGGGCATTGACCGGTGGCAATATGGCATCTTGAAAATAGGTGATTAAAGATTGCTCAAATATGCACGAATCATTCAAAATACTTCGAGAGGATAAATGAGAGGGGGAAACAACTATAACATGATTAAAAGCTCTGAAAAGTCAATTTTGCATAATAGGTCTTTAAATATTATACATAAGCATCATGCACATGTGCAAAAAGAACATTGGGCTTTGCTAACAGCCGGTACCCATTAATTTGTTCCATGACGTTTTTCAATTGTAAAGACGGTTTTAGTCATAAAATTTATAAGGCATGTTTGTCAACTTAATCCTACATAAACGTTAAGATCTAAAACATGTGGATTGTTAGTTAAGATGTTTATTTTAAAAGCATCCCAATACCCGTAGAGCTTATGACATTGTGTTTTGAATGTCATGAACAATTCAAACTTGATTGTAATGCTAAGAAAAAGCTTCATTTGCATTACCAGTTTAATATCACCAAAGCTATTTTTTTGTAGAATAATTTTACAAATATTTATACATATAATATTTCTATGTGGTCTTATACTAGTTTTGACATAGATACAATCTAAAACTATTCATAAAATGCCTATTTGTGTATATTAAAGCAAAAAATTCAAATCTTTTTCAGTTCTGGTCAGATCACTGGTGGACACTGCCTTATATCTATCTGAAGGGAGGAGCTAACTACACTGAACTTAACACACCTTTGTTTGTAGGCTAGGTCCTCTTTATGTGATTATTTAGTATCAAGCTATTGTCTTCTGGACTCCTCTACATTATACTCATCACCCAATAAATATTTAAACACGTTAAAATCACAGCATTTGATTAAAGGCCTATATTACACTGATTTCTGATCTATGTTGTAACATACCTGGAGTTGTGTTTTGTTTCATTCACACATATTTAACACAAAAATATATTTAGTTCACCTCTCAAATGTCATGTGACAATACAGGAAGTGTTCCACTGTGTTTTTAAACCTTCACTAGAGTCATTTGGATGATTTCAGCCCTGGAATTTGCAATCTCTATTGAAACTGGTAAAATGTAGCCGTTCACTTAAAAACTACTGTTTCATGACATCACAAGGTGGAACAGAGCATTTTGAAGGTTACTCAAACATGTGAATTAAACAAAACACAACTCCAGGTAAGTTTTTAATGAGGTAGCAACACTTTAACATGGCTTAAAGCTCACAATTTTGTGTAATATAGGACCTTTAAACTCATTGTATAACTTTGTGAGTGGCATTATTTTCAGCACACTATTAGCAATGAATGCTTATATAACAAGCGACAAAGCAAGAACTCATTTACAGTCAAACCTTCCATTCACCAGCTCAAATAAGCCACATTTATTTTCCCATGCGCACACCCATCCCTTTGTGACTAGCGCTCTTCGTCAGATCGCATCTCCTTACACTTAACTCCCCAGATGATAGCTCCGTCTATTTTCCTCCGCGTCTTCCTACTACAACATGTCTGCCGCCGGCGCGAGTTTTTGACCTCAATTCATATCCAACTAAGTCTGCTGCAGCTCTGGTACAGATTGTTCCAGACATTCAGAGAGGAGGAAGAGGAGGAGGAATCTGAACTTCTCCAGGTTACTCAAGCATTGTCATTCTCACGATGACACTCGGTAACCTTTAAAGGAGTCCCTGGCTGTCCGCGGTTGCACGTGTCAGCCGGGCCATGAGGGAGGCAGGCGATCGGAATCTGACATTTGTTCTTTCACTGGAGGATTGATCCGAGTAGATAGCCTCACAGGAGACGGGCCATCTGAAGTATCTGCAGCCGGGCTTAAATGGAACAAATGCGTCACAGAGATCAGTTGCGGTCCCTGTAGAGAAAGGAAGCCTGGGTAATACATGTTAGTAGGGAGGGCTGCTAGATTAATAGCAATCAAATAGAAATCATTATTTGAATGGGCGGCAGTTAGCAAATTGCAACTGTGCCATCAATTCCTCTACAAACAACAAAATATCCTGTGTTTGTCTGGATCTTTCAGCCCTATTGGTAGGTGTATGTCAGGGTCTACACGTTGTCATTTTGGCCTTTGCAATATCAGGAATACATTCTGTCTTGTGAATTATTGTTTATTGATAGTTTTGGGATAGCAGAATGAAACACTTATGTAGTTAGTTTGCATCTATAATGAGGCATGGGAGTTTTTATTTATTCAAACCTCTATAGCTCAAATTTTATTGTACTTCAGAAAAATGATCAAAGAGTTCCCCATGATTAATATTGACAGTGAAACGTTCCAT
Organism: Periophthalmus modestus; assembly: GCA_019594935.1. Lineage (NCBI taxonomy): Eukaryota > Metazoa > Chordata > Actinopteri > Gobiiformes > Gobiidae > Periophthalmus > Periophthalmus modestus. The sequence continues at coordinate 4,775,974 of JAIEZT010001368.1, read as the reverse complement.
CTATCTTTTATTGAACGGTAAGTCAGTATAGTAATTATTGTGACAGATGGAGCAACCTAAATTAATTCATAATCCTGTACAATAAACTGGTTATACAATAATGGGCTGGTTTGAGGCTTTTAGAATGCCATTGTGCCACACTCTCACAGGGCAGGAGTCATCATTACAGTTTCAAATTAAATATATAGATTTAACCTAACTAAACTTCACAAAAGTTTAATCTCTCCATTTCCTTCGCTTCCAATACCATTCTAGTCATTGTACCACAGCACAGTCTTACTTAAGTTGAACCAGGAATGAGGCTTGTTTCGTAGATGTTTAAAGGGCCCATATTACACTATTTTGTCATGTTATAATGTTGTTTCCTCATCACAAACATGGAGTTGTGTTTTATTTCATTCACACATGTTTAACACACAAACCCTGCATATTTATGTTGAATTCTTGTTTGACCTTGTGATGACATGTTGTAACACAGGAAGTGCTCCACCATGTTTACAGTCCATACACATCAGTCATTTGCATGATTTCAGCCGTGGAATTGCCAATTTCTCCTGAACTACTCCTGAACGGGTAACTTTGGAGCTTTGGAGATGTAGATAGACTAATAATAAAGGGTTACTCAAACGTGTGAATAAAAAAAAAAAAAAAAAAACTCTCACTCACACAAAAGCTACTACAGGTATTTTTTTTTTAGGAGGTTGGTTTTTTTTTTTTTAGGAGGTAACAGCATTATTACCCCTTAAAGCTCACAAGATTCAACTTTGTGTAATATAGGGCCTTTAAAGAGGGTGTGCTATGCCACATCAACCTTTTTGAACATTCCATCTTATTACATTCCCTAATCAAAAGCATGTGTGAAGTGGTTTTCTGCATAAAATACATTGTTTTCTATGAATATGACATTTTCAAACTGACAAAAGTTAACACGGTGATCTAAATATGTTATGTGCTAGCAATAATACCCCCTTTTTAAATCCCTGGGTAGAGCCAAAACATGACAATTCTCAAGCTGATATAGACTCACTGACAGACAAACCAACAGTCTAAACTAGGTCAAACCATAAAGTTAAAGTTGGCTATTTATGAATCCAAACTGTGGTTATGGTAAAAAAACAAAACAAAAAAACACACAGAAACTGGAAAAATTTAGATTATACATGTATTTTTTCCCATTAATTGCTGTCTATACTGTACTGAAAAGTCTAAAGCTAATCACCTTACCATGCAACAACTCAACAACTCTAGTAACACTTCAGTAATGCTGCTTTCCAGAAGCCCTTGGAGGTCGGAACTTGGACCTTGGAATGAAGTCAAAATATGACTAGTTTATTACAGTAAAGATTCAATAAATAAATAAATACTAGGAAAGTGTACAAATCAGCCAAAATTAGGATCCAAATAAGTTCATTTAGTAACTTTGACATTGTTACGACGTTAATGCATATGTCGGCTTTTGTTGACATCAGTGCCATGTACACTTTAGCAAAAGCTTAACAGAGCTGCATTTGTAACTGCAAAGGCTTAGCCGCTGTGCAGGAGCAGGTTCACAAAAACAGGCATCATCTAAAGGGAAAATAACACAAGTACAATCAATATTTTAACGCAGGGCGCAGCTATGTTGGATTTTCATGAAATGTTCTCTGAGTTTCCGAGTAGAAATTCCAAGATCGCTAAACAAACGTACAAAACGAAACTTGGAAAATCCGACCTCTGAGGACAACTGTAACGCAACATAATACCAGTGGTGTCGGTTTGCGAGATTATTTGCAATCGAATCAAAATCACAGTCTCAATAGACGCAATTAGCAAATCGCAAAGGCTACAGGCTATTTTTGAAGTACCATAATTTCCTCCACAAACAATTAAATATCCTTGTCTTATTCTGCATGAAAACGGCTAACCCTGTAATTCAGATCTGTACAAACATGTTCTGAAATGTGATTGTTGTATTAGTTTGTTTCTGTCTTTTTGTCAGTTCTTTTGGAGGCATTTAAGATGTGAACTTTGAACAGAACCCGACTATTAATTCATAAATTGCAAATCTGATTGGTTTCCTCAGAAAAATCTCAGTTAGATATTTTTTTCCAAATGGTTCAGCCCTTTAGTGGTGTAATAACTTGTTTATAATTTGGACTACCTGATCCCCACCTACGTAAAATGTAACTTAATTTGAGTAAGTGAAACATATTCCTTTGAAATGTTCAGCACGCGCCTGTCGACTTTCTGATTATGCATCCAATTAGCAGTGGTGGGCCTTTTAGAGCCGTATCACACTCCAGATTAGAGCAGCCTTTAAAACTTACATGGCGACTTCACACTGACTGCACTAATAATTGATGAGCCCGCTCGCCGTTATCGGTTTATTGGTGTGTTTAAATGACTGGTTTCCATGGCAACCGCTCCAGGGATCCAGACTCCATAAAAACAAATCTTGTTGTAAAATGTTGAGTAAGACATTTACCCCACAAGCTAAAAGAAATACTCAAATGATGAATATACTTCCAATTTATTTGGGGTAGTGAATGCTGCTATTTATGTAACCAAGTTTGCAAACCTATTCTATTTTTCTTACGACAAATAATTTTCATGTGATCACACCTACCTAGTTTTATTTTTATATTTGTCTATTACAGGCATTATTGTAAGAAAGATAGAATATTTAGAAATGGGCATATTAACTAGTGCTTAAAGACGCTGTCTATACCTGATGTCCTGAAAACATGAAAAACACAAATATTTAACGATTATTCCTCACTTTTACATTCTGAACATCCTAATTATTCACCACAATAGGGTCTGTGCACAATAGTGCCCGGCATCCTCACAGTTACAATCACAGGGAGCTGTGGGTGGATGCCACTGACTTGCAAAAAACTACACAAATAAAATCAATACTTCAGTGGAGGACACGTCTCTGTTTAGAAAGAGAGATGTTTGTGTCTCTATGCTAACGCTAATGCTAATTTTGAGGCATAATATTCTACACATAAAAATAATTGGGTCGTCTTTATTTTAATTAATTTGAATTTTAATAGGTTGTTTAATTCTTGTTTTCCGAATTTAATAAAAAACGACTGTTAGCTTTGAGACACAGTGAGCTAGCTAGCGTGCTGCTGTGCACTGAGCCTTTAGCGCTTTCAGGAACCAGAATGATAGTTGTTATGACGGTAAAGATGTCAAAAACTAGCATGCTAACATGCCGTTCCTGATTATCAGAAAATAAAACACTTTGTAATTCAATGCAGACAAGACACTTATTTTGATATAGAGAGATGCTTACAGGATATATCTGTACTGGGACAAGAGAAATTTTGCTTGAACACATGGGCAATATTTTAATATAGAGCAATATTTAAATTCCAGAGGTCTAATATTCAAAGACCTAAGGACACTCATTTACATTGTTTTGAACGTACCCCAAAAGTTTAAAATGTAAATATATTCACTTATAGACCTTATTTAGCCTTATTTTGGTTCTGGCTTAGCCCTTAACTTTTGATGTAGCCTCCAAACTAATAAATTATCATTTTTTTTGTTTTAATTGATTTGAACTACTGCCAAAATGATGAACCAACAAAATATTATTACTACATTCCACAGTTATCTTTCCTTTCATGATTTTCGTAATTATTCCAGTCCTCTTTTCTTCTTGTAGTGCATTTCCTAACTTTAATTAGCTATACATCAGACATTAATCTTTGTGTTAATTTCTCATTCATCCCTTTATGATTTCACTTTATGGTTTATTAACGTTCCTAGATGGACATTACCGATGCATGGTCAATCAGTTCATTTTCCTCGGCCATACTCGGAACGCCGCGGGCCATTGGGGTATTCGACTCTAAGTAGTGGCAGGAGTGGCAACAAGGCTTAATTCATTTACTTAAGAGCTTTCCACGTGGGGTTTTGGAGTTAATAGGACCATCACTCTGTAGTGCATTTGATTAAAGTCTCTTAATTACCCCAGGTATAATGGGCTATTAGCAAAGGCCCAGTAGTAAAAGGGCAAGTGGGAGATGATTGTTTTTATGAGCTACTTTTTGTTCACCTTTCCCAATGTCAGGATTATCTAGGTTTATAGTGTTTGAACTCAACCCCTCTCCAAGCCTGATCCACATCGTACTCCTCAAACTGCAGATTTATGTTAGTGCATTCGTGAGGCGATCCACTTCCTCTTATGGAGCTACATTATAATAAATTATGGATGCGCTGTCTATTGCCTATTCAATAATGTTTTAGCATTCTGAATTCCCTATAGGTAAATTGAAGCTCTGACTAGCGCTTTTTCAGCTGTGGCAGTTTGAAAGTTGCTAAACTCTTGACAGTACAGGTTTGACTGCACAAAGTTAGTTTGTGTTCTGAGTCCTGACTGTCAAATGTATTTCCCTAATTTCTTGCTGCACCCTTAAAGCTCAAGGGTCATAATATTAAAAAGAAAACGGATTTAGTGCTAAACATATGACCTCACTGTATAAATTGTAACATCTCACAAGGCCCAGGGTTAGTTTTTGTTTGAGCAAATTGAGCGTAGGGCCTAATAAAAGAAGGCGTATTATGCAAAAATGATTTTTTTTTAAGCTTTCTACCATGTTATAACATTGTTTCTTCATCAAAAAACATGCCTGAAGAGGTTGTAGATGTCATACTTATTTGAGTATTTTAGTGCTCTCCCCTGGGCTCTATTCGAACCCTTCCTACGGTTAGCTGTAAGATTCTGTGAAATGCTCAGCCCACAAGCCTATGCCATCCATGCCCCCACACAATTCTCCGTAAATGTACAAAAGCACGATACAAAACTGTACACAGCAACTTGACAAACATGCGATGCGATTTGCAGTAGTTTAATTAATGCGAGGCATGCTGATTGTGTTGTGATAACGCTCTGATGGGGGAATGATTTAACACAAAGAAAGAGGAGATTCAGAGTGTCAAAAATGAAAGTGAAACTTATAAAACATGTTAATAGGCTGTTTTTGGTGAATATAGCATTTTCAAAACAATAAAAGGTAACATGGCAGTCTAAATATGTTACTATGTGTTAGCTGTTAATACCCCAAAGTAGTAAAATAGCCCCTCTTTAAAAGTCCCGCTCTGAAGCCTGCTTGGATTCCAGAGGTACTTTTCCAGAATTAGTTTTTCTCGCAGTTTTTCCTCACTTTTAGAAGAATTTAGTTTTTGAAGCCAGGGCTGAGGCTAACAAGCTATGTGGTAACTAATATCCAAGAACATTATTTTTAGTTCTGAAACATGGTTAAAACTTAAAATTTGACTAATTGTGTTTTCAACTTTGCAGTTTATAAAGTTTCAGAAATATATTAAAAATACAATTATGTGTCTTATGCTTATTAGTTGCCACCTAGCTGAGTAGACCCCAACAAGCTTTCAAACTGTATTTATTTATTTTTTCAAAAGTCTGTGGGAAAAACAGAAACAATATATATCCGTCACTAATATTGGAGTTACTTTTTTACTTTTTAATTTTTCAAACTGTAACAGCAATTTGAATATTACATGGTATTGCTCCAGACACACTATGAATACATTTTAAACTTTAACCTATTTTGAAATCCGTCCTTTTTCTAACAATTCTTCCCTCTCTCCACAGGCACTTTCTATTTAAAACAGGCACTGGATCCACCCCTTTCTTTGGCGCTGCGGCCCCCGGTTACACCATGGCAACGGGCACCGTGTACTCCACCCCGGCCCGCCCCCTGCCCAGGAACACCCTATCCAGAGGGGCATTCAAGTTCAAGAAATCCCCCAAGCACTGCTCCTGGAAGTGTACGGCCCTGATTGCTGTGGGCGTGGCCGTGCTGCTGTCAATCATCCTCTGCTACTGCATAGGTAAGTCCGTATTAGATAGGCATGAGAAGATGGCATCTAGTACATCGGAGAAATTAAATGAAAGTGCATATGATAGGTTTTCATGTTATTTAATTATGACTTGGTTTGGTGGGATAGTATCTGTGAGAAATACGTATCATAGTTTTACATCAGTTAAGTGTGGGAAAAGATAAATACAAAAATATATTAAGTAGTTGAGCTCTAAAAGGGAATACCTCAACACTGAAAATTCCACCTAGAATGCATGGACAATTGCATGTAAGAAACAATTTTTTTTTGACAGTTTCAAGGGTTTATATCATGCAAAACTGACTTGTGCACTTTAAACCATGTTTGGATGATGTTACCTCATCAAAAACATACCTGGAATTGTGTTTAGTTTCATTCACACATGTGTTGAGTAACCCTTTATGATTTGTCTGTCTGTATCTCCAAAGCTCAAAATGCTCTGTTTCCCCTTATGATGTCATGAAGCAGTAATTTTTAAGATATTTTAAGTTAGCAGCTACCTTTTACCTTTAGGTGAGTAGATATTGGCAATTCCAGGGCTGAAATCATCCAAATGATTCTTGTGAAGGTGTATGAAGTTTAAATCACAGTCATCACTTTCTGTATTACCAGATGACATCACAAGGTGGAACAGAGTATTTTCCTGTTTGAGGGAAGAAGCCTAAATATGCAGGGTTTGTGTGTTAAACATGTGTGAATGAAACAAAACACAACTCCAGGTATGTTTTTGATGAGGAAACATTATAACAGAGATGACAAAATAGAATAATTTATGGTTGGTTACAGATAAAACAGATGAAATTACCTCTACATATACACACATATATACCCATGCCTTGATGAAGGCTCGGTATAAGACTGAAACACGTTGGCTTTAAAAAAAAATATTGCCATTAAATAAAGGCATTTAATTTCTTTGTAAATCTCTTGAGTGCCCTTTTTTCATTATTACAATATCTGTCATATCTGCTGTTCAACCAAACCAGGAAGTAAAATTAAAAACTTCACCAAAATTAAAAAAGGCAAGATTTGTAGTAAAAAATTAACAGTTTTTTTTTTTTAACGAAATGAGTAGTCAAACCTGTTCTGTGCAGTTTGAGGAAGTGTCTCTGTTCTGAAACATTTATGAGTAACATCATTATCCAGCATATTACACTGCTACCACTTAGAAATCAATAACTGGACAAAGAATATTGATTTGGGTTTATTTTGTTTGGTGGATTGAAATGGGTAAAGTGGTATGTACCCATAGCAACCATTGCCACATGGAAATAATGCTGAAACTAGCCAATGAGGAGACAGAATTTCCACAAAGCTGCACTAACAGGAGTACCCTTGGGTTATTATTCATTATTCCAATGTCCTGGTGGCTATGTTGGAGAAAAGCACAGTTTGTGTATTTTAACAGTCTGTACCTTGACCCTCACTGGCATTCAATTTACATACCAACTTTTGACCTAATGCTATATTAGACTGATGAATATGTAGAGCATATATTGTTTAGGGTGTTTAGTGGTCCACTGCAGCCGGCACCTAGCCAAGGGGTTGTTATTGTGTAGTCTGCCTGTGTCCAAAGATATTCCAGTAAAGGTCAGCTGGAGCATCTAAATAGACCGCAATGCATGTCCAACACATGAGAGAAAACTAGGCAGTCAACTATCAACTATTTCTGACTGGTACTGACTCTGGCAGAGATGTAGGTCAGGGTACATGTGTCTCATACAAAGAATAATAATCTTGAAAATTGAAGAATACCTAAGACTGAGCTACTATAACAAGGTAGGCCTGTCACGATAATTCCTATATCGACTTATCATTCTATATATGAAATTAAACTTGAAACTATATTTTTTAGTGCAGAATATTATCTTGTGTACAATTTTTTTTGCATTTGGGAGGTTATTTTGTATTTTTTCTGCACTGTGATAAGATTTGAGCTGTAGAGGAATGAATACATGACTTCCATAGTGAGTTGTATAGATTCATTATAGATGCAAATGAATACTAATGTGTTATTCTGCTCTTTATCTATTACATCTCATGGTTTTTAACAATATTTTAAATTTAGAATAGTTTTTGGTGGGATAATCAGTTAGTTTAAATATTAATGTTTATCGTCTATCGTATTTCAAAATGTGTCACATGACGTGGCTGTTGCCCTTATCCACCAACAGAGCCAATGGGGAAGAATATTTGAAATACTACTGTTAAGAGAACATTTTAATTAGAAGAAAGATTTTATGTATAATGATAGATTTTAAAGTAGAATAGATTAACTTTTTAGAAAATGGTTTTGTGATTTGATCACATTTTTATATGGCACTTTTCCACGTTTAAGGCACACAAAGCATTTTACATTAAGGAAACACTCACCAATTCACACATTCATTCGTACAACAGTGTACGCAGACAGTGGGGGCAGGGTGAGTTAAGTGTCTTGGCCAAGAACATAACAACAGCATTAATCTGTGGGAGCTGGAATTGCACCATCAGCCTGTGGGTCTGTGGATCTGACTGCTCAACCAATGTTTACGTCGAGAGCGGGATTTGAACAGGCAGCCTTCTGATTTCTGATCAGTGGACAAACTCTTTACCAACTACAGTGCTATAAAGACGTTTTTGTCCCCTTACCAATTTTGTAGTTTTTCTGCACATTTTTTCAGATCAAGCAGACTTAAATATTAGACAAAGATAACTCACAAGTAAATACAAAATGCAGTTTTAAGTGCCGATTTTATTCATAAAGGGACAAAAAGCCATCTGAACCTACATTTCCCATGTGAAAAAGTAATTTCTCCCTAAACCTAATAACTACCCTTAGTAGCTACAACTGCTGTCACACGTTTGTGATAACTGGCAATGTGTCATTCACGTCGCTGTGGAGGAGTTTCGGCCGACTCGTCTTTGCAAAATTGTTTTAAATCAGCCACATTGGAGGATTTCTGAGCGAGACCTTTTTAAGGTTGTGCCACAGCATCTCTATTGGGTTCAGATCTGGACTTTGACTAGGCCACTCAAAAACCCTAATTTTTATATTAATTAATTTTTTTTTTTTTTTTTAAGCCATTCAGAAGTGGACTTGCTGGTGTGCTTTGGGTCATTGTTCTCCTGCAGAACTCAATTGCGCTTCAGCTTGAGGTCACAAACTGAGCAGAGTTCATGGTTCCTTCAATCACAGCAAGTTGTCCAGGTAAAGCAGTCTCAAACCATGACACTTCCACCACAGTGTTGCACTGTTGGCGTGATGTTATTGTCCCAAAAGCTTTGGGGATCATCATCAGATGTTTTTTGTTGGCCGGCCACACCTGGGAAGGTTCACCACTATGCCATGCTTTCTCCATTTGCGGATTAATGGTTCTCACCGCGGTGTGCTGGAGCCCCAGACTGAGACATGTCAAATACTTTTCTTCTTATCTGCTCCTGAATTTCTTTGAATTGTGGCCTGATGTCTTGGGTTCAATATGGCCTACTTTGCCTTGTCAGACAGGTTCTATTTAAGTGATATCTGGATTTGAAAGGTTTAGCAGCAAACAGACCTGGATGTGGCTATGAAATTGAACTCAGCTTTCCACAATAATATGATTAATCACAGTTACCTCATCATTTAACAAGGGGGGCAATTCCTTTTTCACACAGAATCATGTTGGTTTGAATTGTTCTCTTAAATAAAATCATCAGAGAAAAAAAGGATTTTAGTTTACTTGGGTTATCTTTGTTTAATATTTACATTTGTTTGATGATCTGAAAGTGTGACACACCTGCAAAAAAGTAAGAAATCAGGGGCAAATACTTTTTCACAGCACTATAAGCTTATGTTGCCAAATCTAAAACTCAGATAACATGAAAAAACAACTGCTTAAACATGCAAAGTTCCAACATTACTATTTTCAATGCAACCAACATTTTTATTCAAAACAATTTGCTTAAATACGATAGAATAGATAGCCCATTGCATATACAACCACCAAATACCAGGAAATCACAGGGAATAACCTGGTTGATAGTGAACCTTTCGGCCTATTTGAACTACTGAGCTTTTTGGGTTGAAATTTCAGTAACAGAATTTAAAATCAGGCTATTGTTCATTTGTTTTGAAGGCAATCCTTGTGGGGCCACTCCTTTATTAGCTTCCAAATTTTGTTTTGCGCATCTACTACCTTTTTATCCAAACACATAATTTCTGTTCCAAGTGTAAAACAGTCCCCACCTTTGCAAATCTAGTTGGCTGGACATGAGTAGCAGTGGGGACTGAACAGCACTCTCCTCTCTCGCCCTGGAGGCACAGACCTAACCATGCAGCTACGGAGATATCGTCTAATTGCAGCTTGGCATTCAACAGCTTAACCCTCTAGCCACTTAGAATTAACTAAACAGCATGCATTGGCAGTCATCGTACCAGTGCATATTTATTATTGTCTCATGTGGAAATACTAGCTGTCACCTGCATTTGTGCAAAGCTGTGGTTTGGCTGCCAGAAGCAATGCATTTGAATCAGGGCTTTGAAGAGACACAGGGCCTCCATTGGAAGTGACATTGGACGAGCTTTGGACACGTCGGTCAAATGGAACAAATGACAGACAGGCTGGTGCCGAATAGAGCTGTCTGTAAAGCACTGTTCAACTGTCTCCCCTTTGGTGATGGATTGATACAATTTGGCCATGTCTTTTACCTCACAGTTGTTGGGAAACAGAGGACAAAAATTGATTTTGAAGAATTTCAGTTGAAGATGCACTATGTGGAGAGTGCACCACCTGCCTAGAATTTTCCACAGTATGGCATTAAGCATAAATATTTCGACGTGGTCTGAGTTACTCGTCAAATCTGTGGAGAGGCTCTCAGAAAAGATTGCATGCTTTTTAAGGTACTTTCTTCTTTTCTTTATTTGTATTTATACAGGAAAACCCAATGAGAGCGCTTGGGCTCTCTTATTTATCATGGGTCCATATAAAACATTAAAAACAGGTGCAGGTGTGTGTAGAAGAGTTTGTTACCAGATTATTAAATTGCGATTGTGCCACCAAAGTATCCAATTTTGCTTTTCCTTGAAGTGTAGTCCAGTTTTGTGAAGCAAAACCTCTAAAAGCCTTTTTTCCCCATCTCAGTTTTGGTGCGGCTAGTCCTTAGCCTTATGCAGATCTGGTATTAAATGTTCTGGTATCAATCATTAACAAGTAGGTGAAGTATTCTGGCAGTTTTTGAAGTAGTCCCTTATAGATACATTTCATACAGTATTGTTCTCTTCAAATAGACAAGTGGCCAACACACTGTTCCATAGAGAATACAGCAATGGATTTCATTTCTTTTTTTCAGTAAAACATGTAATTCAATGAATGCCAGATAGATAAGTTCAGTAACATACTGTGGAACTATACAGACACAGCAGTAAAATCTACATGGAAACAAGCAGGTGGTAGACCCCAAATCAGAAAAATTACATAGTGCATGTGAAATAGACTATGTAGTGATAAACAAGAAAATTACACGACAGAAGGCTATCATCTGTTTCTTGTTTCAGTTGATCAAAATAGCAGTGGTTTGTGATAAAAGCAAGGAATCCATAGTTTGTTGATTTAAAGCTGAAATAAACATATTCTATTTGCAGCTCACAGTATAGATTTTAAAATAAATATACTTGAATATCATGTGTTTCATTCGCTTCCATATATACAAAAGTGAGCTAGCCAAATTACTCTGCCCTTAAGCTGTTACATGTCGTACATACCTGTAATTACATTATTTTTGTGTGAACTTACTGAACTATTTGTGGAAAAAATTTAATTGCGATTAGATTTGCAATTTATGTTTTTATGATACAAGTCAAGTCATGTCAAATTTATTTATAAAGCACAGCTGCCCAAAGTGCTGTACAAATGCAAGTGCAATCTTATAAAACAAAACATGCAAAAACTTGATAGCCCTGCTCAGCTCGTGTTAAAAGCCAGTGCAAATAGGTGAGTTTTCAACAAAAATATTTAAAGACTGGGCTGCTCTAATACACAGAGGAAGATTGTTCCAAAGTCTGGGTCCAGCAAGACAATACAATACAAGAATCAAATTTCAGAACATGTGTGTACAGACCAAAGCTACAGGGGTGGGAGTTTTTATGCAAAATAAGACAGGATATTTTGTTTGTGGAGGAAATTATGGTAATTCAAAAGTTACCCTTGTGATTTGCTAATTGTGTCCTTGCAAATTCTGATCAATTCGATTTCGATTAATCTTGTAACCCTAATTGAGCTAAAGCCTTTTTAATTCAGTAACACTTTCTTTTCTTTTCCCCCCACACTTAATCAAACTAACACATTCAGCTCCATCTTCTTACTGTCACTCCTACACTCCTGTCTTCCCTTGGACACACATCCAGCTCAAGTCCAGATTGATTCCCCTGTGTGTTCCTCTGACAGGGGCCTCTCGCGCTCCCTGCTTCAGTGGCCCCTCCATCTCCTCGGGGGCCTCTTTTAAAACACACACACTAGACAGCACAGTTTCAAGTGACCAGTCCAGATGGCGCCATCAAACTCTGCCGCGAAGACACGCTCACTTCTAACAACAGAACACATCCACCGCCTGCCTGCCTCTCCGAGTATAAAGTGCCTCCTCTGTTGCACCATAACCTAAATTCTCTCATTCTGTCAAACAAGAAGCGCTTTTATCATCAGGAGGAAGATAAACTGCTTATCCGCTGCTCCCTTCTGGGCATTATTTCCTATGAGAATGTGTTTTTTTACTACATGTCAAAGCTGACTTCTTGCTAACCTTTGGAATCTTGACCACAGCCATAAAGTGCTAGCAGATTCATCTCTTCCCTATGCCCCGGTGCGTCAGACTGGCCCTTCATCTCCACACACAGCTCTCCCCGTGCGGATATACCAGCGCTGGCCCAGCTTGGAGGCAGCGTAAAAATGACACAGTAGTATAAGGAGAAATACGATATTGTCGAGGAGATCCTATAACCCGGGCTTTATTGGGGAGTACAGATGGGTGCGCAGTCGTCCGCAGAGGCCATAAATGCACTACATCAATATCAATATTCACGTTGCCTTTATTGACTGAACTGTTTGGAAAATTCAAACCATTCATGATCTGAAAGCGTAAAATGGATATCGGTGTAATTTCTTTGGTTTATCTTACGTCGTCTTATGGCCTCCTTAGAACGAGCCATTTATTCAGGGAAGCAGCTGTAGATGAAGTGCTAGTATATGGTATTCCCATGGAAATTTATGTACTGGTGTTCCCCAAACAGTGGTACAAGACCAATGGGAATACGTGACCACTTGGGAGGAGGTACTTCAGATTTCAGATTTAGATGGTGGAATTTAATAGTATTTGAATAATAAATGTTCTTTAGTACATTTTGCATCCTTAAGAATGTTTATAGCAATATACTAGTAAACTGATTTATGGTTATTTTAAAAAAAACATAAAATACAATAGAGGAGGTTTGGAGGGTGTGACATATCACTTGCGCAGTATTAGGAACTGTTGCTCCAGACATCTATACATGGTTATTTTATTGATGATTTAAAATAAGTAGTAGCAGTACCAGTGGTAGTAGTAGTATTTTTTTTGCATTTTACTAGTTCTTTCATAAAGGCCAGGTCTTATAAACTCTTAGAAAAAGCAGTTTATATTATTATTTTTTTTACTATCTTAAAAATATAAATAATATAATATATAATATAATATAAAAAATATAACTAGTTAATTTTAAACCTGTTGCAGTGGTCCAAAGTTATCCCTTACTTACCTTATGCATTCCAATCATAAATGCTTTTCAGACCGGAGCTGAGTTTTGCCATGATGGTTAAGCTAGTAACAACTAGCATGCTAATGTGCATTTTCTGATTATTGGACAGTAAAATGCTTTCCGATTAGATGCAGACAGCACACTGTGGGCTTGTGACCTTAAGGCATCTAGTCAACTCCTACAACTTTGACTTCCAATTTACAATTCCAACATTCTCCCAAGAAGGTTGCCATGATCTTTGAATAATCTTGCAGAACTTTCTCAATAATTGCAAGCAAGTTGAACTGAAGAAAAATCCATAGTTACTTTTGTGCATATGTTAGTGATATTGTATTGCTAATATGAGGATAGCTACACAGCTATCCCCACAGGAGGGGTCTGGTTTAGTGTGCCATTTCGTTCTATATGCCTGAGGGTTGCATAAAGTACTGAGGATATGTCAAAGTACATCCATTGTATTGGTTATCATCACTCAGTAGTTCTATAGTCCAATAAGCTCCAGTCACTTTCACTTGATCACAGAATCGAGCCAGGCGTTCCTGTATTGAAGAACGCTTTTCTTCTAATGGGACAGTGGAGCAGTACTAAAGCATAAGAGCCCACTGTCACTGTGTGAGGCATTGCAGCTGGCAGGTAAATTGGCGTCGGATGAAAGAGTGGAAGTAGAAGACACCTGAGGCTGGGCACTCCCCCCCTTCCTCCCTCAGTCCCCACAACAACAGCTCAAAGGCTGGAGATGAGCCAAGGCACAAGTCCCCAAACAACCAACAGGCTGCTATTAAACAAGCCAAAATGTTGTAAATGAAGCCAGTCTGCTACAAGTGTGCAAATCGTTTCGTGCATATTTTCTCTGTAAATCTAGCAGATATGCAGTTAGCAAAGATACAAATAAAAGGGAACTTTAACCTTATATATTTTGTTGACCTCTCCCAAGTCAAGTAGAAGAGCTCTAGTTGTGTAGGCATTGCTGAAATACGCTTCATTATAAATTGGCTGTATCGGTCTATAGAAAGCAGGTGAGAAGGGTCAACAAAAGTTATATTTTGTTGGACTCACTGTAAATTCTTTTATTTATTTTTGCAGTGCAAAGTCAAAGCATTATAGAGTCAATGCTACTACTTTGACATAAAGCTGAATTACCTAACTTTGTTCTTGTTAATTGTTTTTTGTTTAATTGTTTCCCCTCAAAATATGTATTGGAAAAGCAAAATTTTGGGACAAACATCAGACTGCTGCACGCTTTCTTCATCTAATCATTTACCATTTTATCTATAGCAAACTTGAAAGAAAAATAGTAGTCACTATATGACACTTTGAAGCACAGACAGACGATAGGTAGGTAGGTAAGTAGATAGATACTTTATTGTGATTCAAGGTACACATAAAAAAACATACATACACTGAGAATGAAATTTTACTGCTTGACTCAACAAGTTTAGAGTTTAGTGCTAAAAACATTTTAAATAAATTACTTAAAACAGGCATTTATACTTATGTAATAAAACTACTATTTATGCAGCCACAAAGCCTGAGAGGAGCAGTGTTTCATTCAGTTTGAGTTCAAGAGTCTTATGGCTAGTGGAATGAAGCTGTTGCAAAATCTGGCTCTTACACTGCAATACCTTGTCCCAGAGTTCAGCAGAGACAAGAGTCCATGGTATGGGTGTGAGCGCATGTACCCCTGCTTTAAAGGAGGATTATTATTAGCTATCCATAGAACTTCTAGCTAACTTCTCAAAGTCTTCTCATTTTGCCCGAGGCCTTAAATGTTCCAAAGGTTTTATGACATGCTGCACTTTTTGCTGTCAAACTGATGATCCTATAGGTTCATTGTATACCAGGATCAAAGACTGCCATGCATGCAGTGCTATGAGTCATTCTAGCCTAAACTACTGAAAAATTGTGCTGATTACCACACGACTTATCCTTTACTCTTTCGTAAGAACTTTCAAACGGCAGTAGCTCAGTTGGTAGCGTGTTTGTCCACTGACCCGAAGGCTGACCTGATCCTGCTCTTGACATAAACATCACTGGTTGAGCGGTCAGATTCACAAACTCACAGGTTGGCAGTGAAATTCCCACAGATGAATGCTGGCAAGACACTTGATGCATCTTGACCCCAGTGACTGCGTACACTAGCGTATGGTGGTTTCTTGTTATAAAGTGCCTTGAAGGTGGAAAAGCACTATATAAAAATGTGACCAACTTTCAAACGGTTTGCTTTTTTGAATGACACTTAAGTTTATACAAGCTGACAGCATATGTTTTTTTTTAATATGAAACATAATATAAACTATAATGCACAGTTTGTCAAAACACAACATTATTCAAGACAAGTTTACAGCCACTTTAAGTCATTCACTCTACTAAGAAAAACTCAAAATGTGACAAGCAGTGTTTCATCATCTTAAATTTCTGTAAAACATTGGTAAGACCTGTTATTTTCAATTTGAACACTGCGGTTGTCTACATGTCTACTATCTGTGACATAACTGCAATCTGACAGTCACTCTTGCAATTCAAATGAGCGTGACCTGCTGAGGTGAAGCCATTCTGCTCCCACTCGGCAAACTGGACTGATTGGGAAGGCTTTCCGTGATTGTTCCGATATAGAGGAGCCAATCAGGAGCCGGTCCAAATGTGATCCTGTGATTGGACCCTGAAACCGGCTTGTGGATTTGGAAAATGTGGTTTGAATTGAACGAAGGGCACCAACAGTCTTTTTCACTGACTATGTTTGATCATGATCTTTGAACTGTCAGGTTTAATGACCGCTTTGCAGAGAGGAAAAAGCCATTGGCTGTTCAGAATGAAGGGGTAACACTTTATAGTAACTACACAATTAAAGCAAGGAGAAAGACATAAAGGTTCTATTTTACACAAAACTGACTCTTGTGAATGCTAAGCCATGTTACTGTGTTGTTACCTCATCAAAAACATACCCGGAGTTGCGTTTTGTTTCATTTACACATGTTGGAGTAATCCTTTATTACTAGTCTATCTACATCTCTGTTCCACCTTATGATGTCATGAAGCTGTAGTTTTCAAGTTAACTGCTACTTTTTACTTTTAGTTCAGTAGAGATCAGCGATTCCTGGGCTGAAATTATCCAAATGATTCTAGTGAAGGTGTATGAAGTTTAAAAACACAGTGAAGGACTTTCTGTATTACCACATGACATCACAAGGTGGAACAGAATGTTTTCAGTTTGAGAGAAGAACTTAAGCTAAATATGCAGTTTATGTGTTAAACGTGTGAATGAAACAAAACACAACTCCAGGTATGTCTGCCATGAGAAAACAGCATTATAACACAGATCAGAAAATAGCGTAATATGGGCCCTTTAATTCCTAAGCATAGTAAAGGTGCTATATGGAACTTTTCTTGTGGGGGGTTCTCCATGGAAATGTTATTACTTTGACTTAAATTTTTCGCATTATGACTTTGAACTTATTTTTCTTTATGGAGACAGCACCAAGCTAAGTTACAGGTCTGTGGAACTCGCTCATAGTAAGATTGCATGTTTTTCAAGGTAAGTTTTTGCAAGATGGATACATTTTATGTCATCCTGTGGAACATTCTAAGCAAAGCAATGAAATCTACACAGACAAATATATAGGTGACCCTCCAGTAATAAGCCTGAATCATTATAAACATACTATGAATTAAGTTTTTTGTGTGAAACAGCAAAGTGGCTACTCATACAGCATTGAGCAAGGCCACCTACCGACCACAGCATAGTCGAAGAATGTGTGTGATTCAAAAGCCCTCTCCGAGCAATACTGATAGAAAAACACTATAAAGAAGAGAATATAGAAATTCCGTTGGGGCTTACACTGCGAGACACTGATCTATTTCAATTGTCACAAAGAACACGCCTTATCCTGGTCGATCTGGCGCTGGAGATATTGTCATTCCATCGGAGCCCTATCACTGAAAACACTGTGTTTGTTGGAAAGGCTAGGAGCTCCGCGGCCTGTTTCGAGGAGGGTCCCCGGGGGAAGCTTGTGGAGAGATGTACAGACAGGTCCCAGGCTTAAGACAATGTTTATCTCCCTCTTCTAAAAGGGGGTGTAAAATTTACTTTTTTGAGTTTTTAACTATGTTATAACAGTGTTCCCTCATCATTAGTGTACTCGAAGTTGTATTTTTATTGGGTAATGTATGTTTGAGTAATCTTGTATTGTGCTGCATTCCAGGCTTAAGCATTCAGAAACTCTCTCCTTTTACTCAACAAGTTAAACTACAACAATTGGACAATTTACTTAGTCTTTTAGAAGCCAATGTTTCGCTACCACCTAGGTAGCTTCATCAGGGCTTGTGTTTGTGACTGTGACTCCCACTAGATGTAGCAGTGGGTGGTGACGTTTTAGACCTGGGGCATCCTTCGTACGGCTTCGGCCCAGGTGTGAGAGACCTGGAAGTGTCGTCCTATGTGTATATTTAGGGCCAGTCTCGAAGATCTTTCATACTTGGCCTCCTTCACACCTCTTTCAAAGCACGAGGCTCTTGATCCAACAGGACAGTGTCACTGTTGTCGCAAGTGTGGCCTGTCTCCTCCATGTGTAGTTACACAGCAAAGTCCAGACCAGAAGACCAGATGTCCAGTTGTTTTAGATGCCCAGATGTCCAGTTGTTTTAGTTTCACTTGTTGATAATCTCTTATTCCTGGATGCCTAAAAATTTGCATCAGTTAACCTCTGTTTTTACCTACACCCTATCCCGCCTTCCCCCACGTAGTTTGTACTTATTTGCAGTTAGTCAAAACATTCACATTTTAGGTAATACTTATAGGGTTCAAAAATGTCACCTAGGTACTGTTGGGATCCAGAATGCGCACTTCTCCAATAGAGACGGTGTAATCTCTCATTCGTCCAGGAGTGGTTCAATGTAGACAAGCTTTCAATGGAGGTCATTTGGACACTCTCAAGACATTTCAGCTCCCATCCAAACGCCATTTTCAATTTGATGGTACTTGCTTGACTTGATCCTAGTGTCTCAAGTGAGTACCATCAAATTGAAAATGGCTTCTCGATGGGAGCTGAAACATCTTGATTGCAAAAACAGTGTCGAGATAACCACAGCTGAAACCTTCTCTACTTCTCCTGTACTCTACGAAGATTTGAGTCTGATCAGCAATGTATCTCCCAGAGTTCAAATAGGCGTGTTTGACAGGTCTATGACAGGACAGGCCTATCAGGGACACACATGGTCTGTGTGTATCAAAACAAATATGGCTGTTTTAAGGAAAATTTAAAACAAGTGAAAAAAGTGAGCTTCTTCATTTCATATGCGTCACTGAAATTGCATGGCTCTGTCTGATTCTGGCTCGAGGAGTGACGACGCAATATAGTGATCTACATATAGTGTTCAATACTAAATACTCAAAATATGACTTCCTTTATGTGCACTGCTCCTAGTCCTCCCCAGCACTAAGCATCTCCAGCTGGGGCCACCTCACGCCGCAGTAAATGGACTAATTACTCTGGGTCACGATGGCTATCAGAAGCATGGCACCTGCATACATTAGCTGAACGCACTTAGGAATGCCCCACTTAGGAGTGATTTATTCAGCCGGATGCGAGAGAGAAGTGGCGTTATCATTTCATTACAGATAAAAAATGTTTGAAAAATTATCTGCTACATGATCACCTCTGTAATGGCCTGATATCAATGCATTTTATATCGTGAATTATGCCAACAAAGAGTCAGGACATACAGTTAGAAAGAGGATATGTAGAGCTCATTTTCTCGTTTACATGGTGCCTAGAATTTGAGCAGCCATTTTAATATGTAATGCTGCTGATTTTATATTAGATTAAAAGATAACACTGTATAATAACTGCTCTGAATAAAGCATGAGAAAAATTCATAATGAACAGTTTATTAAGGATGAGGTGTAGCAACTTTTTTCTTTATTCTTCTTTCATTTAATTTTGGTGCGAGAAAAATATAAGCGAAGTGGACAAAAGACGAAGCAAGCTTTACTTATAACTTACAAGTAAATAAATAAACAATGTTGGAAATCTGATTAGGAACTAATGTCTCCATGCCAACATGATATTAATGTTACGCTAATTGTTACGCTAGTTGTGCATAGCTGGAGTGACCATTGTTTGGCAGGATGACCAAATTTGTATTATTTTTTTCAGCTTTTTCTAGTCTAGTCATTTGGTGGAATTCAGAAGTGAAAGTTGCTGTTCAAATGGATCATGCAGAATACATTTTTTAAAAATGAAAATTTTACGCTGCAATGACCAATGCTGGTTCAGATTTTAATTGGTCAAATTTGCTATAATTTTACCAACCATCTGAAATCAAATGGATTGTAAATGTGCTACCAGGTAGCATCATTTGCTACAACAAGACTGCATATTTCATCTTTCTAGGGGCTCAACATTAAAATGCACAGTAGGCTAATCCTGCAACAAGGTACTCCTGACCCTGATCCAAGCTTAATAACTAGATAAAAGTTACTAGAATACACAACACTATTCAGAAATCGCTCCAGAGATTGCTTTGAAGAATGGGAGGAGTACACTGATTTCCCAAAGGGGACAATATTGTCTTTCTTAACATAGCTAAAATGACCATGAATACCATTTCTGACTGGCCCTGTTCTACATTATATAAAGAAGGGGTATTATGCAAATTTACTTTTTGGTCTTTTCTACCATATTATAATGTTGTTTCCTCATCAAAAACATGCCTGAAGAGGGTTTATATGTCATGTTTGAGTAATCTTGCCATCTCTCTCGGGGCCCCATTATGGTTAGCAGTAAAATTCTGTCATACATTTTCCATAAATTGAATGCACACTGTTGTGATACCGCTCTGAAAGGGGAATGACAGCACACAGAACAAAGGGAAAGGGGACTCGGAGTGTCAAAAACTGAAAGTGGAACTTAATAAACATGTTAATATGTTGTTTTCTGAGAATATAGCATTTAAAACAATAAAAACTGTATTACCCACTCTTTAATATAGTTTGCTGTTACCAAAGAGATGCATCTCTTAACAGACAAGTATTTACTATTTTATCAAGTATGTCTGCGAGCACAAGTTTATGTATGAGCACATTTTGGATCTCATACATCGTGAGTAGAGGTGTTCCACTGGGCACATTTTACATGGGAGATTAGTTGTGAGCTTTGCCCGCTTCTTGCACAGTTCGAGAATTGCTCATGGCCCATAAATATTAATTGAACCAGACTAGGCAGCAGGAATAACTTATGCAAATTCCAAAATTGAGGGCTTTTTACCTCAAAGCAATTTGTTGATGAGGTAAGTGGGGATTCGGGGCCTTGGCGTTGTAGAGAGCCGCACGAGAGAGGTTCAGTGCCACTCTAGGTTTTTCTTTTCTATTGGAAGTTAGGATAATACAAGATAAGAGTGAACCATATTAAAGTCCCACATGGCCAAAATGAAGAAACGAAAAGCCCGAATTGGAAAATGCACCGCTTTCTCCCGAGGCATTCATCTCTCTGTCCCGCGCCGTGACTGTAAAAAGATGGATGACAGGACAGAGCTCGCCGCCGCCGGGGAGTCGGAATCCAAAACTCTTAACGTTTGAGGAGTTTGGAAAAGGCAGGGCACCAGACACATAGCTGGAAAAAGCTTTGACAGCAATCGGTCATTATAGCTGTCTCAACCCCTCGCAAAAAAAGGAAAATCCAATTTCAGCAATGTAGTCATAAGGCCTGGTCTATTTTTCTCTCTGGCCACATTAGTTACAGTAAGCCAAAGGGTACTGAACAACTTTCTCTACAAAACTTCCCATACTTGTAACGCTATGACAGGTTACAAGACTTCTTATTTAACATATCAAGGAGCCAACCAGAAATAGGAGTGTGAATGGTGTGTGAATGTCTTTATACTTTGTCGTCTTTGATAGAGCAAGTATTCCGTTTTCCACCTGTCAGCTTAGGCAACGATATTCCCCCAACGTCAAAGGGTGTCATTTTCAAAAGTTTTTTTCAGTACTTACTACCTGTTTCGAGAATATCCCTGCATTCTATTGTTTAGCCTGCTTTGTGGAGCTGTGAGATCAATTGCTATCAAACAGATATCGCAATTTCAATGGATGCAATTAGCAAATCTCAAAGGCTGCAGTTTTTGAAGTACCATAATTTTCTCTACAAACAACAAACTATAATGTTTTATTCTGCAGAAAAAGTGCTAACCCTGTAGTTTAGATCTGTACAAACATGTTCTTAAAGAAAACATAATGCTGGAGCCTGCTATATAGCACTCCACACTCTTGAATCATTATGTTATAATTTGCACATTTGAAATCACAATATTCATCTAAAATAACTTATTAAACGAAGCAAGTCCACTGACTTCCACGTTAGAAAGCTGCGGTGCTCAATGGGTGCTGGCATCGGCGTAAATGTCATAACAACAAAGTGGCTGTCGGCACTTTCTATGGATAGCTCCACATCACACTAGCAAGCATTTTTTTTCATTTGTACCAAAATGGCTATGCGATGCTGCCGAATCATACACACATCACCGTTTAAGAAAATAACATTGGAGAGCAAAGTAAATACACCGTGAGCGTGTGCTGCTGGTGGTGAAAGCAGGGATTGATCGGCAATATGGTGTTTTGAAAATAATAAGCAATTAAAGATTGCTCAAATATGCATGAATTACACTAATACAACTTTGAGAGGGTAAATAAATTAAACACACAATTTTGCATAATTGATCTGCTTTAAATGTGAATCTATTTTGTCAGTTCAGTTCAGTCTTTTACTTAGTTCTTCAGGATATGTTTTAAAATTTTAACTTTGAACAGAATCTTATTAAAATATAAATAGCAAATCGCAGTTCCAATGCTTATGAGCTTATGTCTAAGTGTCTAAATTGTCTTGGCTTGGTCTTTGAAACAAGCATTACCAGGTAGTGCCTTTAGGGCTTGTTTGCAGGTCTAAGGTGCCAGTGTGCAACACTGAGGAGTTATTTACTGTGTCTGCTGAAAAATGTACCAGTTAGTAGTTTAAAGTGAGAAGCAGGTTCACTGATGAGACCGGGCGGGAGCAAGAAGTCATCAGTGTAAATAACATGTACGTTAGTAAGATGCTAATGCTCAGCTGAAACTAGGGGCAAGAGTTCATTATAGTGACAAATATCTATCTGGTACAGTATCTTCATTTGTCAGTCACATGGTTATCAGATGTGAAGAGGAGCAGAGTTAGTGCTTTTACCCTTTGGTACTAGTGCATTAAAAAAAGTTTACTTACTGAAATGTGAAATCTTATGTTGAGGTAGTTAAGGAAACAGGAGATATTAAAGATCAATTGTACTTGTGTCTTCTCTATAGATAGGATAATTAAGTTTTGCACATTTTAAATAGTAATATTCATTTAAAACGACGTAATAAAAGAAATAAATCCACTGAGTTCCATGTTAGTAAACTGCTGTGCCCAATGGGAGCTGACGTCACCATAAACGACATCACTACAAAGAGTCAGCATGTCCGATGGATACCTGAGGTCCTAGTATTACATAAATCAGAATCAGAATGTCTTCACTGTCAATGGACAAACTGCAGAATTTTAAAAAGCGCTCCACAGTGGTCTCAGTTAATCACACACAGGACAAAATAAATTAGTCGGACAGATAATAATATAGTAAGACAGATAAATGGATCAAAAGACAGAGTAAAATATATTGCAACTAACCCAAGTACTTTGAATAGAGAGTTGTTTCTGAGTGGTTGAAGAAGTACTCAATTTTGTTTCATAAGTAAAATTAAAATGTACATAAAAGTTCTATTTACGTAAAATTATTAAATTACTTGTTTAAACATGTACTTAAAGAGGAAAAAGTAAAAGTATTTCATGTAGGTTTTGAGGTTTTATAAGGCTTCAAATGTAGTGATTTTGATACAGGTTTGTGCTGAATTTTGTTCACAAAAAACAATTGAATCAGTCATTTTGTTTTTTCATTTTACCTGTTGCTTTCTATATTTTTGTTTGCTCAAATTGTGAATGTGTTTAAAATACACCACTCAGCCTTTTCAGCAGGTCTCAGACAATAATACAACAATAAATATACTTTTACTTTCCTGTCCTGTTCCAAAATGTAGTGGAGTAAAAGTAAAAACTAGCCACTTTAAAATTGACTTAAGCAAAGTACAGTTACCAAAAATTTGTACTTAAATTAAGTACTTTACTACTTTTACTTTGTTTTTTTATCAGTTTGTAGCTTTTTGACAGTTTTCTTATTATAGATGATATACTGCATATTATAATTATGATAAAGAAGGACAAAGAATTGTAAAAGTATCACTACATTTGGACTCGGTGCTTCATGCTGTGTTTTTAAAGCACTCTACTGACCACTCTGCACAAACCGTTTTAAATTAACACCCTTATGCACTATGGAGATCACAGCAGCGAGCTTGTCCCTGACTTAACACGTTCTCTTTCATTCGGCCTTCAAGGACCTGACTTCAATCCAAGGCCGGAACATGCTCCAAGGACAGCCCCGTGCGGACTCTCTCTAAACCCGGCCAAATGTATTCATCAGCCTTTAAACAAGAGATGTCCTATCTGCTAACAAAGTCCCGTTTGATACTCCTCCGTGCATCCTCCTCTCTGCTCCTCTTCACATCTGATATTCTCCCTGGCCTACCTCTCCAGTTCAGTCAATATCCATCTGGGCGAGTGGCGGCGTCGGAGAGAAGTTGCTCTTGCAGATCAAATGGTCGGAAATCAAGATGCCTCCTCAGCATGTTCCCCCGGCTGGTGACTTTGAAGGAGATTGGGCCTCTCGCTGAGCTCACAGAAGCACCTCCGATTTCTCCCAAAACAACAAGCCCGCGGCATGATTGCGTCCGATACAGTGACAATGCGGCAGGTTGGCTCGATGGAAGCCACAGTTTGGTTATGTAAGAAAAACTAGTCCTCACTTCCCCCCTCCCGCTGCGACCGACTGTCTCCAGAAACCCGCCGGAACTACTTTAACCACCTCCCTGCCTGTGTCCCACCAGTTTTCGCACTATAGTTGTTTTTGTGTCTCTCTATGTACTATTTACACAGCACTATGGGCGTATAGGAAAACAGAGCGGTTGGGTTGTTTTATTTACAATGAAGAACTGTTTTCAGACAAATCTTTAGAGGATATTTTTCTTTCTGATATACTCTCCTGGTACACATTTTGCTTTTATTTACATTTAAGAGAGAGTTTCACATGGAAAAACTAACAATTGTACCTGTTGAGAGGTACGCAGGTAGAGATGAAGTATGGCAGTACTTAATATGTTTGTATATACACATTCTAAATCGTGTTATAGTTTTTGACACAGAAAAATTATGTCAGTAGTAATGAATATATTGTAATCTTTTGCATACCTTACTAATAGACTAACAAGATAGTAAAGTTACACATTTTTGCATTTTAAAGTTTTTTGGTTTGGCTTTTTTGACTTTTTGTTGAAGTCCTTGGCAGGTAGAGACCCATCTGTTGCTACATTAAGATTGAATCTGGATATATTTTGAAGGCTGAAAGTTGAAAATAAGTTCATTTTTGGAGTAATTGTTCTCTCTTAGCAGCCACCAAATTATGCTTTTAGGAATCAATATAATTTGTAGTAAACTAAAGTGCAGTTTACAAGGTTGCCAGTAGTACTTCATAGTAGTAAGAAAGGTTTTTAAGGAAGTCTTCTGCACAAGGTTTTCATCAATTTATGTGGTAATATTATATTCAACTTCTCTTCCCTTGCAATATTGTTGAATTTAGGATAACACAAATCTGCTTTTACCCTTTTTAACAAGATCCTTTGCTACCTCAACACCTACCTGTGAAACACAAGATGAAAAAAAAGCAACTAGCAAAACAAACCAGTTTCTTAAAACTTGTCATTATGATGTTAACAGGCCCATAGCCTTGTACTGTTTTTGACCAGCTGTCTGCGTCACTCCTGCTGCTCTCTTCGATACAGTAGCTGTTTGTGTGGCGTGTTAATGAACATCTCCCCCAAGGAAACACAGTGCAGCCACAGGGGTTCCTGGGTATCGACTAAAATGAGTCCGTCTGCTTTCCATTGGCGCCCTGTTTTATACAAAAAACACCGTGGCATTGAGCCCTTTAAAAAGAGCTGTAAAAGTAGTGCCCGTTAAGCTGTTGATTTTTCGGCTTGCCTGAGATTCATCCATCCCTGCTCCCCAGTTGTCCTTTGTACCTAAGTGGCTTGATTGTTTCCGTGTTCCTATTTGTTTATGCCTTCCGCCAGCCCACACGCTTTCTTTTCTTTTGTGTGTTTTGTAGCCATGCACCTTTTCGGCCTCAATTGGCAGCTTCGGGAGTTGGACAACCAGCCGGCGTTTGAGAACGGAGGAGCGGGGAAGACGGGAGGGCCCACTCAGACGAGTATTGTGACGGCTCTGGCTGTGGATAATGGTGAGGAAACAAAGGCACTGCACTCATTAGCATGTTCAGAGCTTACTGGAGTACAAGTGGATTTATTGTTATAACACATTAACACATCTCAGAGGAAATAAGGCATGGTTTAAAAAGGTAGAGAGGCCAGTGCAGTTACCTTGTAAAAAGAGTGTTGGGTGTTGCTGCTGTGGGGCCATGGTATGAATAGAGTTTTGATTGAAAGTGAGATTTAGATTGATTGATAGATTTTTTTATTTTTTATTTTTATTTTTTTTAAGATGCTCGCCTCTTTACAGATGTAACCTGTAACTTCACAGATCTGATCCTGGTGGCGTGACGAGATGGAGTGTAATGCCATACTGTGGAACATTCCAGGCAATGCAAAAACACAGCTAGCTAACCCTTCTTTTTAACTTAGAAAAAATGACATTAAATGGTGATAGATCAATATGAGGAGAAAAGCGTGATTCATCTTTGGCCATATCGCCCCTGCCCTAGTTCCTACTCTCCACAGATCTGACCTGTAACTTGCCCTGCTGGCGTCACTTGCTTGTCTCAACAGGGATACTTTTAATGCCATATATTTCAGGCAGACACCCACATCTCTGTCCTGGAAAAATAACATTATCTTTGAAGAGGAAGAGGAAAAACATAATTCACTTTTTTTCTACATCGCCCAGCCCTAGTTCCTACCCCATAATGTGTTTTCAAACACAGACCGATTAATATATTATGGTAAATGGTAAGTGGCCACATGATATAGCACTTTTCTACCTTCAAGGCACTTAAAGCACTTTACATCAAGGAACCCTCACCCATTCATACACACATTCATACACCAGTGTACACAGACACGAAGGGCGAGGTGGGTTAAGTGTCTTGCCCAAGGACACATCTGTGGGGGCTGCCAACCTGTGGGCTAGTGGGTCTGACCGCTCTACCACTAATGTTTATGTCAAGACAGTGATTTGAACTACCAACCTTCGGATCAGTGGACAAAAAGCATAACATGCATTTGCAGACAGTAACGAGTCAGCACAATGGGCTTGTAAAAGCACTGTTGGTAGTTTCTACTAAAGCTGTGCAATGAATAGAATTTTGATTAAATTTGAGATTAGAAGGACACGTTTTGCTCACCTCTTCACAGATCTGATCTGCAGTAACTTGCCATGCTGGCATCACCTGTGTGTCTTCATGGAGATAGATAAGTTTAATACCATAAATTCTGGGCAACACAATAACACTCCCACCCCTCCGTTATACTTATATTTTTATAAGAAGAAATAAAATTGTGTTCGATCAATACGAGGAGATTCACTTTTTGCCATATTTCCCAGATCTAGTTCCTACCACATGAAATGATTCAGAGACCAGCTCATTTATTATTTATTAAGTAACAAATTTCATCCATTTCTTATGTTGTAGAGTCAAAATGGAAAACAATGATTTACCAGCAGTATTTTTCCACATTGGGGGACAGCAGCTCAGTTGGTAGTGTCAGATCCACTGATCCAAAGGTTGGAGGGCCGAAGCCCACTCCCATAAAAATGTGACCAGAAAAAAAAATGTTGTTTGAATACATTTGTCTTATCTCTTAATGGTTCAATTTTGTAGCATTCTGTAAAAAACATTCAAACTAAAACCAAACAAAGCTCTGACAAAATTTCACCATTTGAATCTCGTCCGGTTGTAAACTACCACTGTCATCAAACCCAATGCTAATTCCAGCATTACCCCACCAGTGGTCTCAGTCTGAACACATGTTATATCAGTGTGACAAGACTGATCTGTGAGAGTTTGTCTGTAATGAGAATCCAGCTGCTGTTCAGAGCAGGAGGACGATCTGTTTTTGTAAATGAGCCCTTTCTTATTTGAATCAACACTGAACAAAAACAGCTGCTTCTTCTGTTAGCGTGGATTCAAAACATCCATTGTGTGCACTGCATTAAACATAAGCAAAGACAGCTTTTACTAAGACTCATATTTTAGATTTGAAAGTTTTAAATACTTAGAACTAGTGAACTTAAATATATATATATATATATATATATATATATATATATATATATATATATATATATATATATATATATATATATATATATATATACATACATACATATATATATATATATATATATATATATATATATATATATATATATATATATATATATATATATATATATATATATATATATACATATATATATATATATATATATATATATATATTATATTATATATATTATATATAGTTCTTCTGTGAAGTATTTTAGAAGCTGCAATTGTCACATAACCAATTAGCACATTATAAAGGTGTTGCAGGAAAATAAAGATGACTGCATGAATCACAGACTAATCCGAGTTCCTTATACTCATTATAACATATTGTATTAAGTATTGTAGTTCATTCTCTCTAGTCCTGTGGTACAATGTAACGAAGTAAAAGTAGTGAAGTATAAATTTTATATATCTGTACTTACACATTTTATATGAATGGAAACACAGTTTATGTAACATTTCAGCTATTTAGCTAAATAATTGATAGTTATAGTCCTAAATTAGTTTCTCCAACCCATTAGTTCTGACAAGACCAAAGTAAAGCTCCAAGGATCCTTTACGCTCTGAAACACTAGTTAATTAAATCACATAAAAGTTCAAATCATTTTGAAAAAAAAATGACAGATTGACACAGTCCCACATTTAGCCTTCTGAAAGATAAAATGTAGCTCAACACATTTTGAATATTAATTAACTGAGTCTGGCTTGTAAGGTTGAACAATATTGGAAATGAAATATGAAATTAAAGTATTCTCTCAATTGTGATTTGATTTACAAACTTTGTTCTAAAATTCCCAGTTTTCACACCAGGCGCATTTCAAACATGTCCAGGAGCATTCACTTTTGAGAGAAGACTGAAATATTAACTCCTAAACTAATACAAGAATCCTGAGGTCTAAACTGTTAGCGGGATATCAACCTCATACATACAGGATCTTTTGTTTTTATAAGGCATTACATTGTTATGGTCCTTGCAATTTTCAAATGTGCAATTACGATTTAATTATAACTTTAATCTTGTTGCCCTATTTGTTTGATTAGTGCGGTCAAAATATAATCTTGGACTACTTTGTATTCACCACCCAGACACTGCTTATAGCTTTATAACAGCAGCCACCAAATGAATCTCAAACGCACAACAAGCGCACGACAACAAATAAAACTGGGATAGATTTAAATACTATCCATCCATATATCTATCTGTCCATCTATCTAAAGAGGAGTTGTAAAGACAGCCACCAAATATGTTCAAAACCAGTGGAGGAAGTACTGAAATAAATCTCAAACGCACAACAACTGCGTGTTAGTAGAACCCTCAGCCTTTTCATCAGGTCTCAAACAATAATTAAAAAAAACAACAACTTATTTAAAAAATGCAGTGGAGTAGAAAGTAAAGATACCCTCCCTAAAATGTAGTCAAGTAAAAGCCAAAAGTATCCACTTAAAAACTTTCTCTAACGTGCAGATACCTAAAATGTATACTTAAGTACAATACTTTACTACATTTACTTTATTACGTTCCACCACTGTTCAAAACACATACACATACAAGGTCACAGCTTTTTAAACTGTTTTCAAGCTGTGTATTCTGGGTAGCCTTGAATTCTTTTTACTAGCAGTGGACATTTAAAAATAATTTTCCATTCTTTTTTTTTTGAGTAAACCATAACAAAGATACAACAACTTGTGAGATCTAGAATGAAATCTCAAAATACTGAGATTGTTGTCTGGCAAATACAGAGTGAAATCGCTCTATATTTTTTATACTGTTTGATATCTGACATCTCAAGCTCAGTCAGACGTGATTGTTAAATGAGATTTTTTTTTTTTTGTGACACATGTGAAACGAAGGAGCTCATTGATCACCTATGATTTACAAATAAGATTAAATTATCTCACCACAGATTAACAGAGTTTAGTGTTTCACCCATTGATTCTGCAGAAATCCGCAATGTTTTTCAGCCCCATGTGATATTTTTTTACTTTATTATTTACGATATGGATGGACCATGCGGGTCCCTAATCGCTAATCCACCTGTCAGTCACGCCCATTTGAAAATGGGGAGATTCATCAGTGACCAGACTCTTAATAAAACTAAGAAATGTGTATTCTGGATTCCAGGCAACTAAGATAGGCAGTGTACCATGTGTTTGGCGGCCTAACCACAAGGCCATTTGGCTGAAAGCACGATTCTGTAAATAGATTTCAAGCCTGCATTGCAATTAAAGATTATAATGAAGGATTTGTTGACACTGGTGGTGGTGAAAAGAAGATGGAGAGGCTGAGGGGGCGGACGGTTATGCTGCCGCAGTGAAGGCACATATAGCAGGCTGTGATTTGCTGCAGTCATAAGCCCCAGTTCTAGTATGCTATGTTCAAAAAGCTGTGCCAATTTGAAACATTTTAGGATCACATTAGCATATTTTCAAAAGCAGAGCACACAGAAAGCCCAGAGCAGCAGAGCGCTACCACTGGCTGAGTCCCGACCTGTAATGCACTGCTCCAGTTCAAATACTATTCAGAAGAAATGGGACAGAAAATATTTGTTTAGTCCGTCTAAAAAGTTGATAAATAACAAAAATTGTATTCTGTAATCTGTATATAGCACTTTATTGAACATCACTTATGCTCAGATTTTAATCAAATTTGCCACAATAAAATTAATTGACATAAATCCAAAGCATTGTTCATCTTGTTAATTAATAGAGAATTTGGTTGAAGGGAAAGAAAAACTAGCACCTGCTTCAATGTAAATTATGCAATATCATAGTGTGAGTGTCTATATAGATTACCACAGATTACCTGTACATATTGAGTTGATTTTATTCAGATCTTTGAATAAAATTGATTTTCCTTTTTAAAGTGTCCAATGCAAAATGATGGAGAACTTGCTTAGTTATTACACTTTTGTAGTCGAAGGACCACCGCCTATTTGTTCCCATGGAGATGCTATTGCTTTGCTTAGAATATTCCACAGTAATAAATAAAATATATATATCTCAATGGATGATTCCAATGAGATAAATAGATTATTGTGAAGCAGCAACCGCACTCACAATACGAATGCATGTTTCTTCCAACAGTAAAACACCTCTAATGAAAACAATGCTAGAAAGATCAATTTAATGGCATTAAATAAAAAATACATATAAATACATAACATCTGAAGACGAGTAGGTCACCATAAAAGTTAGATAGTGCCCCTGGGTGACAGTAGGTCAGTTACTGATACTAAGGTTGGTGGGTTGAATCCCACTCTTGACGTACATATCATTGGTTGAGCGGTCACTGATCCACAGGTTGGATTCCTGCTCCCACAGAAGAATGCTGTTGTTCTGTCCTTGGGCAAGACACTTAACTCACCTTGCTCCTCTCTAGTGTGTAAATGTGTGCGTGAATGGGTGAGTGCTTCCTTGATCTAAAGTACTGTGAGTACCTTAAAGGTGGAAACGCTCTATATAAAAATGTGACCACCATCACCACCTGTAAATCATGAATAGTCAAATTGTTCAGAGGCAAACACTTCCCCAACATTGCCTACTTACAGGGAGGCATCTAGTCTAAAAACTGTATTGCTTTGGTCAACCTAAAAAGGAAAAGAAAGAAGAAAGTTATCAGAATTTGTAGACCCACTCAAGATTCTGTCACTCCACAGCTTATATAAGAATGTCCGAAATGTGCTAGTACAGTGTTCTTATTTCTGTCCCCCTCTAACTCCTCTGGACATGGGCAGCAGAACTAAAAATGGAAGCTAGCGCGCTGAACTGTTCGTGCTGCTTCCACCCATTGCTGAGGAGAGAATTACTCCGCTGCATCATCCTCCTCTAAGAGAAAAGTTATTGCCTCTGAAAATTAAACAGTTCCATCTTTTCCTGAGCAGAGATTTAGCAGCGCGGAGCTTGAAAACACTTTTCCGATTTGTCTTCTTAACAGTGGAATCTGTTCTGGTAATAGCATATTGCCGTTTGCCAGTTTTTCATTTGGATCACATTAAAAAACCACCATCTTCCCATTTCTGAGCAGCGTTTACGGACATCATTCTCCAAATTGTTTTGATTTGTCGCCATTTTCTTTCTGCAAGGTCACTACATCTGACAGATTCCATTTAGACCTTATCTGATACAAGGCCTTACAAGTCACCAGGAAAAGAAAAATATGTTAGCGCTTGGAGTTTTCTATAAAAAGCCAATTATATCTGGTCTTATTTCTTTTAAGGCGTGCATCAGGGGACAGTGGGGAGCCATTATTTTAATCCTGTAGAGCCTGGCCAACGCTCATTTAGCTCAGATATGACTATGGTGTTGTTAAATCTCTGCTGGAATATCGTCTGCGATCTCAGCATGGCGCCAAAAAGATAGAACGTAACATTTACTACAACTAAAAGATCAAAGTAGTGCTCGCAAGGAGGAGTCATATTTTCTCCATAGAGATAAAAAAGGTTTTGGGACTGGTTTGAGCTGGCTAATTTGTGACATATCAGGGTAGAGTTGTCAAAAGTATCAAACATCAGCTCCCAATCGATACTAAAACTAGCAAGTAGTAGCATGTCCGATACTACTTGAGTAAGTATCAATACTAAAACAATCACATTAAGTGGACAATACGTGTTGCCTAGCAAATCCAGAATGATATCAGTCTGGTAACCTTTCCTTCCATCACGGCTCCTTGGTCATCTGTCATTTAGACCAAAATAAAATTTCTCTCTCAAGAGTTCAGAGCTTTACTCATTGACTCATTGATTCTGCAGAAATCCACCATGTTTTTCAATACCTTGTTATATTTTTTTCTTTTCTTTTTGAAAATAATTAACCAGATTGGTTAATTCACCTGTCCATGACGGCCATATGAACGCGGGGAGATTCATCAGACTCTTATCTTCATAAAGTAATGGAGCTAGTATAAGATCGCATGGTATAATAAAGAAAATAGTATTATATTGTGTGTTTTCAGCCTATAAAAAAAGTGCGCCATTGTGGCATTGAAATCAGTATTGATCAAAATCGAGTTTGAAATGTTAGTATCAGGGCAGCACTAAACCAGGGTGGGGATGTGCTTTTGTCTGATTGCAGGACGGAGTGGCATGATGCACCAGGAAAACAACTCCATCGACACGGGGCAGGTGGAGGTGGGAAAAAGGGCGGGTCAGAGCCTTCCCCCTGGTGTGTTCTGGCGCTCACAGCTCAACATAGAACAGCCACGGTTCATAAAGTTCAACATCTCCGTGCAGAAGAACGCCCTGATCGGAGTGTACGGACGGAAGGGCCTGGCACCATCCCACACACAGGTAGAGCATTGGATATTGTCTCACACATACACACACACACACACACACACACAAAAACACACACACATACACATTAGGTTTCCATGCCCTTGGGGACTTCACATTGAGTTATAGTCATTTTGTGGAGAATGATCTTAACCTTACAAGTTTGTACTGATTACAAGGTAAAAAAAAATCTAATTTCATTATTATTTAAGTTACAGAATATTGAACTGCTCCAGGGTCAAAGATGCAATGTTGTGTTTGCCGTGAAATGTAAAAAAAAAAAAAAGATAAATACATTGATCACAATTCTTTGATCTGTTTCAATGCAACCATCATAGAGAAATTACTGTTATTAAACATGTCAATGACTGCACCGGAGACACATCAAGGTGTCTTCAGAAAATAAGTTGCATTTCTACAGTACAGCTGATTATTAATGTGTCCTACATAATCATGGGTTCAATGCACAGGCTGGACTAACCTCTATAACCAAACTCCTCGCTGTGTCAGCAAGTTATCAGGAAACTACATAATTTTAATATAGTTAAACAAATGTATTGATTATATGCTAATTTTGAACAGAAGTGAACAAACTCACAGCAGCTCTGGGACTTTGACCAATTAGCTAGTCTGCTTCAATGTGATGCATCGCACAACCCATGCATCACTGCAGATAAACACATCTGCAAGGCTCTGTTTGTCCTGGCAGGGGCTATAGGGAAGGAGGGGTATCTGCACTGAGCCTTCTTGAAGTGTGTGAGCCCACTAGTCACACCTAAACCTCAGATAATGTATACGCATTGTTCTTTGTGTTAGCCATGACAAACTGATCATTGAGCAAGGTGTAAATCATGGTCCATCATGACCATAGACTGTATAAAGAAGGGGAGTAAAAGAGTGTAACATTACCCATAGCGTTCAGCTCTAGCCAAATGAAGCTTATCGAGGCTAGCAGTTATAGGGACAAATTTGGAGCCGACCGCAAGTATTATAGCAACCAAAGGAACCAACCCAGATCCAGGCTGTTGAATGAACTGTCTCTTCCTGCCCGCACCACTGTTTTAGAAGGGAGTGGGTGCTTCTAATGCTGTCACACCTGTTGCTAATGGTAGAAGGAGTGACCTCTGGGAAACAAGATGGTTGGATTTGTCTTTTATTAATATTAATAGCTTGATTTATGGACACAATAGTGAAATAGCAGGATCATGTAGGTTAATACGAACATTTTAAAGACGAAAAGTTTCTACTAGCATACTAACTGCACACTTTCTGATTATCATACTTTTTATACGCTTTATAATTAAATGCAGACAGTACACAGCTAGGCCTGTCACGATAACAGATTTTAAAGTGCAATATACAAAAAAGTAAATATAGATGATGAACAATATTGAAACCAAATCATATAGCATAATTATCTTTTTGTTTTTTGTTTTTTCATTAGTTTGTATCTATAATGAGCCATAGTTATTTATTCAACCTTTTATCAAAAATACCCCACTACTACAGAGAAAAAGTACCCACAATAAATATTGAGCCCCAAAAAATATTGTTCCATCCATCATGTGTTGAACGAAAAGTCACTATAGTATTTATCATTACAGGCCTATACACAGGCCTCTCACAGGACTCTTTTAACTGTAGGAGCTACCTAAATAATATATATATGTACTGGGACAGCACAGATTTTGTTCAAATACATGTAAGAAATGGGTACAGGCCCTTTAATATTGAAGTTACTGACCTGTGTTTATTTCTTTGTGAAACTGACTCAAACGTGAACACTCACAGTTTTCTTACAGTAGTGCTCTAAAGCTGTAAGTACACTTGTGAACCAAGGACTATTTGTTTGTCGAGACTTGAGCTTCTTTTCAGCTCCTTCTCATGTTGTTGCTCTTTTGAACATAACATGTTCACTGTATGAGCAGTCATCTGCCACAGCTGGGCTTAATGAATTATGCAAAAAGTGGCATTTCATTTAAAAAACGTGACTCATTTATTCAGAGCAGAAAAAACTTGGCATTTTATTTAGCTACAAATAAATATCAAAAGTAATGTCAATATGCATTTTATATACTGATCTAATTAAGCAAGCATGCATTACAGTATTCATTTCCCTTTTCTGTTTAAAGATGCTGTACCAGTTTTTTACCGGCTTAAAAACTGAAAAACAGAAATAGTTCCTTTAAAGGGTTTGTAGTGGTCTTACTTTATCCTAATTATTCACCGTGTGACAAAGTGGGCCTTTGTCCCATTAAACCCACAGCAGTTTTATTTAATTTCACACTTTTGTTAATTTCATTTCCCATATTTTTCCATATCCAACTAAACTGTTAGATACAACTATTCCAGGTTTGTTTTGTTATAGTCCACCTTTCAGTTAAATATCACACATACACCAGTTACTTTAAAGATATTTTATTTGGATTAAATGATATAATTCTGTTAAACATATCCATTCTTACCTGAGTCTCCACATGGCTCAGATAAAGAGAGGAACATCAGTGCAGTTGCGTTGCAGATGCAGATTTAATTTAAGTTGCTTATTTTATGTCTATTTGTGTGAACGGCTTATATTGTTTCCTTGAGGTATTTTGCATTCAACCGGAGTCATTTTTTAAAATAAATTCCATCTGGTAAAACACACTTTTTATGCAAGTCTGCCTCCTACTATCACCACATCAAGCCAGCTTCCCCACACACTCCAATGAGTTTCTAAGTGGTTTTCACAAGAGACCACTGCAGATTCTTGCTATGATGGTAAAGCTAACATCAACTAGCATGCTAATGCGCATTTCTCTCTTTTGACCTTAACAGCTGCTTTCAATATATCTGTGTTGAGGCAAAACTAATTTTGCTGAAATACATGTAGAAAATCGAGCACAGGCCCTTTAATTTATGTAAAAAATGAACAAAATAACAACTGAGATCTTACACAGATATTTTGCCTAATCATTGGTACACATTTCTGCTCATTTTTGTTTGCAAGGTCACTTCTTTTGTTTTATTTTTGTTACAAGCTAACAATTACCCAGCTCATAATGGTTACTCAAGGCTCCCCTTAGTAGCAAAATGTCCCAAATGTACTCCTCCTATTACCACGCTGCAATGCTACAAGTAACTGGCATAATATCTAGATAGAGAAATCCTCTGAAAAAACACAGAGATTTATTTTTGCTTTTTGAAGGACCATAAACACAATCCAAAATGCATTATTATTTTTACAACATAACCATTAGTTGCCTAAAATAAACTGTCCCCTGTCCCCAGATGGACTGCTTTGAAAAGAGCTTCACAAATCCACTCTCCCTTCCGCTTCCAAATTGTTGCAGAAAATGTCTAAAAAGCTTTTCTACAATATGAGATTTTATTTGATCAAACATAACATTGGCACTGATTTTTAGATGGACTTTTGGCGTTGAAACTGTTTGCTTTCAGTACGTTTCTCCAAACCTTAAAGACGCTGTAGCTGATTACTGTCTTAAAAACATGAAAAACAGAACTAGTTCATTGTAAACGTTTTGTAGTGGCCTAAAGTTATTCCTCATTTACCATTCTGAATGATTGACCAGGATGAGTTGATAAGCACTTTCCATAACTCTCAAAGCTAACAACTACTAGCATGCCAACACGCACTTCCTGATTATCAGACAATAAAATGCTTTCTAATTAGCATGCAGCAGACGTTTTGTCCTCAAGAGCTGCTTATACATTATATCTGTACTGGAACCAGACAAATTTGCTCAAGTGCATGGGAAAAAAATTAGGTACATGACCTTTAAAGAGCTTATATCACTGAATATCCTGATCTTTGTTATAATGTTGTAGCCTTATTAAAAACATAGCTGGAGTTGTGTTCTGTTTATCACACAAGCCCTGCATATTTAGGCTGAGCTCTTCTCTCAAACAGAAAACACTCTGTTCCACCTTTTGATGTCATGTGGTAATACAGGAAGTGCTCCACTGTGTTTTTAAACTCCATACACCTTCACTAGAATCATTTGGATAATTTCAGCACCGTATTTGCCAAACTTTGAAGCTACAGCTATTCTTTTAGCCTTTCTGAAATGTCTTAACTCCTCGGTGCACCACAGGAGATTGTCGACTTTCTGTGGCAATCTCGACACAACAAAAGGTAAAACAAAAATATGAAAAGGCAGCAGCTTATGGTTATCCTAGTATATTGTAGAGTAAATTAGTTCAGTTGAAGTCAGGAAGTGCTCCACTGTGTTTTTAAATGCCATACATCTTCATTAGAAATATTTGGATGATTTCAGCCCTGGAATTGTCAATCTCTACTGATCAAAAGGTAAAAGGAGCTGTTAACTTAAAAACTATGGCTTCATAACATCACAAGGTCGAGCAAAGCATTTGGAGCTTTGGAGATGTAGACAGACTAATAATAAAGAGCTACTCAAACATGTGTGAATGAAACAAAACTCAACTTCAGGTATGTTTTTGAGGAGGTAACAGTTTTATGACATGACTTAAAGCTCACAAGAGTAAATTTTGTGTGATATAAACCTTTAAACTGAACAATGTGTTTCTTACATGCAATTGGGGCTAAAAGCTTACAAGAGTCAAATTTGTGCGATATATGATGTTTAAAACGAATGAAAAAACACACAAAAAACGATTGGGCCTATTGATTGGTAGATAATAATAATAAAACCTTTTTCATGAAATAGATGCAGGTTTTGACATATCTTAGTTCGGCGTGAACATCATTCACACTCATGGAGGTAAATTGCAGTGTTTCTAAAATGTCTGTGTCACTTGAATGGCGTTTGTGTGGACTGTCCAAAGTGTGGCTCACTGATGGAAGCACTCAGACATGCCTTATTTTCCAGCACACTTGACTGTGAAAGCTCTTAGCCTCACCTTCTTGACATTCTCTGCTTGTAAAGATGGGCTTCATTCAAGAGGAGACAGTTAGGGACACTTTGTGAGGGAACAAAGTCCGACGTGAGTGACACACTACCAGGGAGGGTGCACTTCAGGGTTTTTCAGCAGTGTTATCTAGGCTAAATTTTATTATAATATGAATAGTATGCATTTCAGGTCTTATTACACAAAATAGTCTATTGTGCCCATTTTGTGTTCAAGGCTTGTGATAATGTTGTCACTTTGTCAAAAACATACCTGGAGTTGTGCTTCATTCACACATGTTTGAGTAGCCCTGTATTATCAGTCTGTCTACATCTCCCAAGCGCAGAATTCTCTGTTCCACCTTGTGATGTCATGAAGCGGTAGTTTAAGTTGACAGCCTTTTACCTTGTGTTCAGAGTATGGAATGTTTCTCAGTATATCATTAAACTTTTCTCTTCCATGTGTTAAATTACAGACGTTTTAAAATAAATTTACCTTGAAAAACATCCTCCTGGCTATTAGTGCCACCTGCTTGTCTCCATAGAGAGTCTCCATTTGCGACTTATATGTGAAATTATTAAAATATATAATTTCACATTTTCGTTATTGTCACACTGACAACTGGGCAAGGGCACTCTAGGTGGAGTTATTCAGAAGTGACACAGAGGATGAAGAATTCAATGGATTTAGTGATTTGGAGTGAGTATACATATTAGCTTGTTTTTAATGTTTTAGTTATCTGATTAACTGTTAACATCTTATGTTAACATACCAGACACATATTCAGTTCATTGTCTATGCTTCATGTAGTTGAATAAGTATGTGTTAGGTAATGGTTGATTAAATATGTTACATTTCACTTTTTTGACCAATAGATGGGACTGGTGTGTTTGTAATACCTGTAAGAAAATTTACTTGACTCATTTTCTTTTATACATTTCATATTTAATTTTCCCTTATTTATTGCCCCTTCATTTATAAGACCATAAAGGTGATTTTTTTTTCATTTGGAATAATAATGTAAATGTTTAGATTCACATAAGTCTAGTTTAAAGTCATGAAAACTACTTCCCGTCTTCCAGTTCAGCCTTTTTTTTAATGCAAAGTCTTACCCTACAGAGCACTATTTAAGAAACAATTGAAAAGTAAAAGTTTACTAGCAGGCCAAAGTGGTATGTATATTTTCCATGTGTTCATATGCAGTTTTGTGTGTATATGTAATATGAGCCAGAGCTTATGTTATATTTTATGTGTTTATACATTGCAAAAACTACTTGGAATATGTATTTCCATGTGTTTCATATGCAGTTTGTGTGTGTATATGTAATATGAGCCAGAGCTTATGTTATATTTTATGTGTTTTCTAGTTCTACAGTGCAAACTGTGATGAAGAAGTAAGACAGTAAACATCAGTGAAAAGAACTCTTGTGTCGATCATGTTTGTGGACAAGCTTCATATGTTACATTAGTGTAGATATCTGATTAACTCTTAATATCTTATGTAAACATACCAGACACATATTCAGTTTGTTTATGTGTTATGTTAGCGTGCTCTACTACTATTCAGCCTGTTGTTCTCACTTTATTGTTATTATTATAACTTGCCTTTAAAGATACAATGTCTGTTTTTGGTCTCACATTTTGTAGAATAAATTTCCTCCAAAAATGCGACCTATAGTTCAGTGTGACTTGTATATGTTTTTTTCTTCATTATTATGCATTTTTTACGCTGGTGCGACTTATACTCTGGAGTGATGTATAGTCCGAAAAATACGATTGATATGTTTTATGTCATGATGTGGAACTTTCCAGGCAAATTAATAATATCGCCATCGAGTGTAGTAGGTGGTGGATCAAAAAAGTTGCATAGTGCATCTTTTACCTTGCAGAGTTTTTTTTGCAGTATTTTAGTTTGAGTGCACTTTTTACTCCACTGTCAGATGACAAGAACAAATACTCTACTGCCACACATTATACCTTATTTTTGCATTTTATTCATCACCAATCCAAATAGAACACTTCAGAATATGAACAAGCTGGATCCATTTTACTTGGGACCATTTTGTGAGCAAACAAAAAAACGCACATTCACAGGACACATTAGAGTAAGGGAGTCGCTGTGCACTTTCAACACAAAGAAAAGAGGTAAAATCAAAGTGAAAGGTTGACTAATTAACAACACTACTTTTGTGTCCGAGCCAATCGCGGCACAGACACTCAAGCTTGTCAATGCTGGACACGCTGCCCATTGTGAGCTGCTCTAAATGAGATTCTCTTCAGGTACTGGGAGAGGGGGGGCTGCCAATCGATGCATTTACTTAACTGAGCATGAAAGACCCCAATGAGAGATATTGACTACTCATTGCATTCGCCTTTCAGAAGACAAGACAACATTTAAGTGAAACAGCCTCTCCAATCCTTCTCAAATGCGTTTCCTCCATTTTCTATTGAGTGTCCAAACAGCTTTGCAGAAATGAACTTTTTCTTGTCTCTGCTCTTTGGTGGTGTTCCTTGTCTCCACAGATCTGACTTGTAACTTGGCCTGACAGTTTTGATTAATTGAATTAACTTTATTGTCCTCAAGAGGCAAATAGTCTAGGGCAGAGTCCTACAGAATTGCAGTAGACAAAAAATTGAAAAACACACTAGAATGATTAAAAACACTTTTCACATTATAATGAGATGGATATGTTTAAAGACATACTGTGGAACATTCCAAAAATTCTAAAGCAGACGGCGTAACCTCCACCAAAAAAGTTACACTATGCATCTCAAAAATGGCTAATTCAGAATATTGTCTTGTTTTGAGTAATTTTTGACTTGTTTTTAGTTTGCATGGTATATATACTCATGCTGGGCGACAGTAACTCAGTTAGTAGAGTGTTTGTCCATTGATCTGAAGTTTGGCAGTTGGAATCTCACTTTCAATGTAAACATCATTGGTAGATTGGTCAGATCCACTGACCCACAGGTTGGTGGTGCCTCCCACAAAGGAATACTGTCATTG
The DNA here is from genome assembly GCA_019594935.1 of Periophthalmus modestus. NCBI lineage: Eukaryota > Metazoa > Chordata > Actinopteri > Gobiiformes > Gobiidae > Periophthalmus > Periophthalmus modestus. Next base: position 4,734,771 of record JAIEZT010001368.1, on the reverse strand, counting down.
TGTCCTTGGGCAAAACACTTAACCCATCTCATCCCCAGTGTCTGCGTGCACTGGTCTATGAATCTGTGAGCGGAATGGTGAATGATGGCTTAATATAAAGTGCTAGAGTTTGAGGGCCTTGAAGGTGGAAAAGCTTTATATAAAAATGTGACCATTTACCATGCTTACGTTCCAACACAATTTTCTTATATCACGCTGACTTAACTTGCAGTGAGTGTTCTTGTATTTAGTGCATTTTTGACACTACACGCTCTCTACTGTCATAATTTAGCACACATTACACCTTAACCTTATTTTTGCTGTATATTCATCATCAATCAAATCAAAATAAAACAGTATCGAGTATCAAGAAGATAGATTTTTTTTTAAATTTAAATATCTATCCCCAAAACATTTGAAAACAGACACAGTAACAATAAAATACATCAATACAATTCACAATTTATTCTCAAAATATATGGACACAAAACATCTCCAAAGACCAGAGACAAGAAAAAGTCTCTGGTCTTTGGAGATGTTCTGTGTCCGAATGCATCTTGGCCAGTCCTCTCAGTGTTGCCAAGTATTTCTTAGGCTGTGAGCATGCCTCCTCTCGTCTTTCTTCCACTCTGTTATTGGGTCTTATTGTTGGATGGAGATGAGTCGGGCTCCTTCACAGCAGCTAATCGTGATGTGTGCAGTTGGCCAGCAGGGTTGGAGCTTGTGGAGTGACCCGTTTTATTGCTTCTTCCCTGGGCCAGGAACACAAAGGAGTGCACTTCCGCTAGGTTAATATCTCGCCCGCTGGTTTAAGCAACACTGTTGACTTGGCCTGGCCCTTGCTTAATGTGAGCTTACCTGATGTTTGCACTTCTGTTCAAAACTTTCCTGGATCTGTGTTATAATTAAACACAGCTTAATACTGATTTAATGAGTTTTCAAAATTTGTAGTTCCAATAATTTTGTATGATTTTTCTTCACAGATTATCAACTGGGTTAAAAAAAAAATGCCATTATTAAAGAAGACCTATGATGCTTGTGTCTGCTGTATAGTTATAATCTATGACACCGTGGATCATTGTGTTATAATTTGCACATTTTAAATTGCAATATTCATCTAAAATGACTTAATAAAAGCAACAAGTGCGTTGACCTCTTCGTTAGAAAACTGCGGTGCCCAATAGGAGCTTACGTCGCCGTAAACGTCATCACAACAAAGACTTGGCGCCTCCGATGGATAGCTGCAGATCACACTAGCAAGTAGCAGATTTAAATTTTTTTTCATTTGTACTAAAAGGACTATGTGACACTGCCAAGTCCTATGTGTATCACAGTTTAAGAATATAAAACTGCAGACCGAAGTAAGTACAGAACAGTAGCCGTATACTGGTGACGGTGGAAACGGGGATTGCTTGGCAAATCTTGAAAAGCTTGAAAAATCCTGAAAAAGTCTTGAAAATATGTGATTAAAGACTGCTCAAACATGCACGAATCAAAAACAAAGTTGAGGGTAAATTGTGAGATAAAACAACTATAACACGGTTAAAAGCTTTAATAATTCAATCTTGCATAAGAAGTCTGCTTTAAAGTAAACTTTCCAAAAAATCTCTCTACGGACAGTGTGATCTAGACTAATAAGAATACCTATATCGATACCCGACAATATGCAGTTTTCCTGTTATATCTGTAATGATATGTTAGTCCCAGTTTGCCCACATTGGCTAGACTTCTGACTTTAAATGGAAATAGAAGAGCAATTACACTAATCAGTACCACAAGTAATACCAAATGCTATATATAAACATACTAAACAAAATTTGCTTTGCTTGAGAGTTTTTATTAAATAATAATATAAATATATTTTGGATATTGGCCAGAACAGAGGACATATTATGGATAATGATATCAGCTGAAAAAAAAAAATGCAATTAGATCAAAAACATGAAGACTATTATGAAACAATGGATAATTTATGCATAATGATCTGGCTTTGTGTAATAGGAAATAGGATTCTTGTTCTCCACTTGAAAATGTTCTTCATTCCATCACTGCTTTTAGACTGAATGCATGGAATTGGAACAGTTTAGAAACAATGAAATACAATGTTTATAATTCTAAAAGTTACACTGCGAGTTTGCTTGTAAAAATGTATTAATCCACAGGGGAAATTAGTTGGCCACAGTTGCTTGGCTGAGCTCAAAACACAATTATACCAAGATAATAAATGATTTGCATTGTAAGAACAAGCATTATTTATTGAGCGATTGGTGCCAACAAGCTATCATCTTGTCATAAGCTTGCAAATTAGCTCACAAACAACATCAGAGTAATTTTTCATTACTAATTGTGATATTACAATGGAAAACTTCATTAATCAGTGTGCTGGCCAAGTTGTGCTTATGTTGGTGATTTGAACTAATAGCATACCACTACAATTTGAGATTTTTTAATTTCTCTTAAAAAAACAAGTAAGTCAACTTAGGTCTGCATTTTTTTTCCCCAAGTAATTTAGCAAAATTTGTCTTGCCCTTACAGATATACAGGGTGTCCATAACGTCTCTTTAAAAATGTATTATAAAGGCAATTGATAAGATATCTTAATCAGACTTGTTCTATTGTACTCTGTGGTTTTGAAGCACCTCACGCACAAAGCACATCAAGACTCGATTTCTTGCCATGTTCGCTGTAGCATAGTCTCATCAGTGATTTCAATCGCATCTGTTATCTTTTGCTAAGTTCAGTAATGTCCCATATCTTTGTTCGATACTAGATATCTTCAACATAGCCCCATAGAAAGAAATCCAGAGGTGTGATATATAGGTGTTAATATAGCTTATCAATTGCCTTTGTAATTAATGGCAGACTTTATGGACATGCTTTATTGTATAAGCAGCTCTTGAGGTCAAAATAAACCTGCTGTGTACTAACTCTATCTAATCATTAAGTCTGAATTATTGTCCAATAATCAGGAAGTAGGTGTTTAGCATGCTAGTTGATGTTAGCTGTTGTTGTGCTAGTTGCAGTGATGGCAGAACTGGTCTCTGAGAGTTGTGAAAAGAACTTATAAACTCATTGTGGTAAATTATTAGAATGATCCGAATGCATACGGTAAGTGAGGAATAACTTTGGACCAGGGCAAACCAACTAGGTACAGCACCTTTAATAAAATCCAAGTGAAAAAAATACTACACATTATATTATATACTAGATAAAAACAAAACTTGAATTTTCATTTCTGAACTTAACTACAACAACCCGCATGGGGCAAGAGCCAGATTTCCCCATAGATTAACTTGTACTTTGCAATGAATTAGCCAAAAGGTAAACTCACAAATGTTTAATCTGATCGTGTCTATTTGTGACTAGACCCATTAACAACAAAACATAAAAAACTAAAATCATCAATCAGTTCTCACTTTCAAAATGTGCAAATATTGGTAAATGGGGGTAGGAACACTCCACTTTCCATACATAGGACTGGGTTCTGAAAGGGCTTTTCTGGTGGCTCTCTGCCCTTGAATCGGTGTATTGTTGATATGTTTACATGTCCTGGAGTGTACTTTCTGGCTGCACGGCTGATTGGTGCGAGAATACCATTACAGCATGCCCTCAGAGCTCCCGGTCCACAGGGATAAGGATACTGAGGCGAAAATGAGCTTCCAAAACAAGAGCCGTTACACCACAAGAATTTAAAGTGCCACACTGTAGGGTTGTTTAGGTCCAACTTAAAATGTACAATGTGGGCTATGGTAGAAATAGAATGTATCAATCCTTTTTTAGGACAAGTAGGATATTTTTTTTTAACAAATTATCCTATATTTTGAATGATGATAAGTTGTCAAAATTTTGCTAAAACCTATCAAGAGACTCCTAGAGATACTACTTTTCACAGCAAGCACCACCTGATCTAAAGCAGGCCTATAACAGGGTTAAACCAAGTCTAAACTAGAGCAAAACCATAAGGTCCCTGCATCAATTTCCAATCTTTATTCCAAGTGAATAAGCCCCTTGAGGTTAATCCCATAAACTTTACCATATGGGTTTTTCTTATAGAGTGGTGGATAGGACCAACACATTCTTATTGAGCAGTAAATAAGCAAACAAAATCCTTCTTAGTACTCCACTGTGTAGAGTTGTGTACCTCGGCTTGAGAATCACTGGCAGTATTTAGTCACTGAATCCACAAACTGTATGCATTTTTTCCCCTTTATCTATATGTTTTAGTACATTTTGATGGTATTCTAGTCAAATTTAGTCCAATCCAACTACATTTTGGAGGAATCATTTTGAAGTGTACCTTTGCGGTGCAGAACGGCTCCCAGTGAAACAAAGGCCGGCCGTGTCCAGTTCCCCGGCAGGTACACGCTGGCTGAACTTTCCTCTGTAGCCAGCTGCCATCTTTGTTTGTGTGCAATTTGACAGGCACAGCTCTGCAGGGTCACTATGGAGCTCTGTGCTGTAAACAGCTGCTGCTGCAAGGCGAGAGCAAGCCATGGTAATATGCACACCCTCCAGCAAACAATACGCTGTAAAAGGCTTTGAAACCGTCTCTAGGACGCAGATGTGAGGAGAATTTGATCTGCAAGCACTTATGTTATAGGAAAACGACAAAAGATGAGACTTTCCATGTAGAAGAGTTCCATGTAGAAGCATACTGCACTGTACATAGTTTGTCTATGCTGTGATGAGTTTCTGCTGAGTATTTTTTCATATGTCTTTATTTATACAGGAGAGCCCATTGAGAGCACCAGACACTACACTTTTTTACATGAGCACAAACAAAACTAATAACTACATAAGTCCATTTAAAACACACAAAAAAACTGGTGCAGGTGTGATTATAAATGTTTATCACCAGATTATTAAAATGCATTAGTGGCACCAATGTGTCCGGTTTTGCATGTCCTTGAAATGTATGCCATTTTGGGAAGCAAAATAACTAAACTCTTTTTTCCCCGTTTCAGTTCTAGTGCGGCCTGTTTTTAGACGTAGACAATCACGAGATCTTAAAAGTTCCCGTACCAAAGTTCAACAAGCATGTGTGATAGTCAGTCTACCAAGTAGTCCATTATAAATACATTTTATACAGTCTCTTCTAACAAGTGGCGATGGCCAGCCTACTTTTTCATAGAGTGCACAGTGATGAGTTTTTAATTCATCACCTGTTATAAAACAAAGGGTTGAGTGAAAGAGTAAATTTAAAGGTTTCAAAGTAGAGGCTGAAGTCTGCATGTATATTATATGTCCATAATCTAGAACAATTTATTTTCTTTAATTCAGTGGGATACAAGATTTGTTTGTTTATAGAACTTATAATAGCTTAATCCAATAAAATATCGGCTGGTAATAATGTTTGAATACTAGGTTCTGAGAGGGATCTTATTGTCCTCCAGAACTCTGCTGAATTTCTGTGACTCTTTCGCTGACATAAAGTAAGAAGTGTTTGCCTTGATAACTTTTGATAAACATCTATTTCTTTTTTTTTTTTTTTTTTTTTTTTTTTTTTTTTTTTAAAAAAAAAAAGTGGCCACTAAAATCCAGTAGGAAAACACCATTTGCCTTATAATTGTGTTTTTTTTTTGTTTTTTTTTTGTTAAGATTATATCAATGACTGTGCCTTTATTTCTTGGGTCAGGTGTACTCAGAATAGAAATTAGTTGTGTGAAATTCAGGCAATTGTAGGTCTTTTAAAGTTTCAGACTCTTGCTCCAGCCAGTTAATATTTATTTCGCTCATTATTAGGACCTCGTAATTTTCCAGTTTGGAAAGCATCATGAATAGATCATTAAGAGAATGTTTTGGCACTGAAGGAGCACAGTAAATACCAGCAATAGTCAGCTTTTTAATAACGATCATTTACATAACCAACAGGCAGAGACAGATATTCAAAACATTAAGGCCACAGACAGGTGATCTTTGACATAAATGGCAACACCACCTCCTTTAGATTGCCTGTCACAAGAAACAACTTTGGAATTTTCGATATTGATTTCCTTATCACTTATTTTATTTGATAGCTAGGTTTCAGAAAGTATGAATATATCTTCATCTCTTTGATTTGCCCAGACTTTAATATGAGATTTTTTATGATAATTTTTAAGTATAATATAGTTTTATAATACATTTTAAGTGTAATATGTGTAGGTTTTGCATATCAAATAGGCCTAATCTTTAGGGATACGAGACCTATTTGAGTTTGACAGGGATCGATTTGATGCCTGGAAATTAGGTTTGTTAGTAATATTGAAATCAACCAAGTTACACAAACTGATTATTTCTTTCATCTCTATGAGATATTCTAAGTGAAATCTGCCCTATTTCAATGAATGCAATTTTGGGGTAAATAGATTATTCCTCTTTCAGAATCCACAAAAAATATCCACAAAAGCAATTCCTAGAGCACTGCAATAACCCTTCAGCCAGACAGATCCAACTAAACTTCATGTTGCCGAAACTGAGAGGTGGATTTGAACCAGAGATTACTTATTGTTTTCCTGCATTTAGCCTCGTGTCTATAAGTGATTTGAAGTCACTTTCCAACACCTCGAACTGTTGTAGTTTAGTGTCGTTGGAGCTGATGTGCACTATCACAGTGGATATGTTCGCACGATTGGACTGTGTGTGTGTGAGTACTGTGTTTATGTGTGATACCTGAGCTCCAGGATGGCATTTGGTTTCAGCCTGCGGGATGACTACACGGTGCAGAAGAACCACAGGTCTTATTCAGTGAAGGACCTAATCAGGACATGAAAGTAAGCACAAAGATTAAGCATCTGTGTCTCAAAGTTAACCATATTCATGATCCAACTCGAGTGTTTTAATAGACTTATGTTATTATTAATTTTACTTATATATGTTTTTGTTGCTACTTATCTATACAACACATCCACTTGAGGCTAAATGACAAAGTATATTATTTAATTTGGATTGGACCAACAATCTGACCAGAACTGAAGAAGCGGCTTGGATGAGCAGCAGAGCGTCTTCACTTCTATAACTTTTTGTCCAGCTGACAAATTTGAATTTTTCATTTACCACCGACGACTGAGGGATTACACAGACAATTGGATTGATAATACTTTGTTTTGTTTTGTCTTTGCTGTGGCTAATTGAGGCGTGGCTACAACTTGGATACTGTGTGACTTAGAAACTGTATCGTTTTTGTCCAGATAGCGCAGATTTCCACCGCACTTGAAAATCTTTTAATCGTGAGCTTGTAATTGTTGTGCGTGTGGTAAAACTGAATCTTGTGCAAACACATTTAGATCACAGTTAAGAGAACGTGCTGCTGCCAGTGAGTGCATCCACTCTACACAACGATGCGGCGGGGATCGGTACATCTGCTCTTGTGTCTGTCTGAGGAGGGGGGGGGGGGGGGGGGGGGGGGGGGGGGTTGTTATAGGCCCTCTGCTCCAGGCACAGGCGGGCTCACACAGCCTCATACAGAGGCTCAGGTGTGGAGCAGGTGCACTCATACACACACTGTAGTCACGGTTTATCATCTTTATGCTCTCAATGACTCTTGGTTACTTACAAGAAGTGATAAGGCCTTTCAAAGTACTTTGTACGCAGTTGTTAAAAATGGGTTGTAGATAAAGAGCTTAGTAGCGAATGTGAAAACTTAACGTTGGTTAAATTGAATGTCAAAAACTCAATTTATTGGCAGCTGTGTCAAATGTTCATAGAGAAACATTACCAGAAAATATATTTAAAAAAGAAGAAGAGGCATGCTCGGTGGTTACTTTTAAGCACATTTTACAGTGTGAGTACATTTTAATGATTGCAAAATTTTGTATCAGAAAAAGAATCCATTGGTTTAGCATTAGGCTAAGTGAAAATATTGAGTTTCATAGATTTGGAGATGACACTTTAATTTAAATATACATTCTGTCTCAAAATCAGCATTGCACAATTCAGCTGTGTATTCCAAAATTATTTTCAGACTGAAAAATACATTAATCAAAACAATATGGTTTATGCCTCAAAAGAAATCACCGATACTTTATTTCAATAACTTTTTGCCTCATAACCAATAACAAAATGGCTAATATGATATGACTGTAGTTGTAACAGCCACAACCGTAGGCTGTATATATAAATAGACATAGCTAAACTGCTAGCTAACTACTGTTGTCAAGCTTGTCATTTTAGTCTTAAAATGTTTGCATTGGTCCACTCTACGTGATCTTGGTATTTTTATTTCACTATTTTGTCCATAACGCAAGATATGAAAATTAATAACAGACAAATCAGGTGCCATCTTCCCCAAAATTCACTCCCGCCAACATTAGCAGCAGTTTTGATTGACAGCATTGCTAAGCACCCGCTTCCTGCTAAACCAGCAGTGCGGGTGGGAACCTTCAACAGCCTTGCTCCGGATTGGCTCTTTGGTTGCTATGATACTTGTGGTTGTAATTCCTAATATGTAACTTGGCTCCAAATTCGGCCCTATAACTGCTAGCCTCAATGCACTTCATTTGACTGGAGCCGAATGCTATGGACGACGTCACACTCCCTTAGCCCACTTCTTTATACAGTCTATGGCCACAACCTAAAATGTAGGCTAAATTTCTGCATGTAACCAACCATAAGCCACTGGGTCACACTCACCAAGCCTAACTCTACACAAATGCTCTGCACAGAGAAGAGGAGATATATCTGTTTACAATGATGACGTTTCACACTAAGCACAGCAGAGGAATAACAACCACATATCTCAACACTCATAACCTGAAAAATGTTGTATGCAAAAAAAAAAATAGTAATAATAATAATAACAACAATCATCATCATCACATATTGTAGTGTTTCTGACTTTTGGATACATCAGTGTGTGGATGTGGGCATTAGACACTCAAATGAGATGTATCTATCTCTTTCCTTTATTATTATTTTTATTATTATTATTATTTTTTTTTTTTTCTGCATTTAGGAAAGTCTTAGAAATTATACATTTAACAGATCTAACAAAGACTGATATCACAGTCTATGGATGTCATTACTCTTGCCTGGCACATCCCAAAATCTGATTTTAAATAAACCTTCTCATACTTAGCTAACCTGCTAGCTGCCACATTCCAAATAGGAAGTGAGCATGGGCGCGCTTCCGATTCCATTGACCCTGGCTCCAATTCACTTTACATTGAAAAACTGTCACCCTTCTCTCTGTAATTGCTGCAGTGAACCTTGTTATTTTTGCCTTAATAAGTTCGTACTAACCTGCTTTACATGATCCTGGTGTTTTTATTTCACTATTTTGTCCAGGACTCAAGATATGAACATTAATAACAGACTAATCAGGTGCCTTCTTTCCCCAAGGTTGCTCCCATTAGCATTAGCAACAGATTTGATTGACAGGGTTGCTAAGCTTCCTAGACAAGTGGTGTGGGCAGGAAGGGGTGTTGCCTTGAACAGCCTTGCTCCGGATTGGCCCTTTGGTTGCTATGATACTTGCGCTCACAATTTCAAATGTGGAGCTCCAAATTCACCTGTATAACTGCTAGTCTAATGAGCTTCATTTGACTGGAGCCGAACACTATGGGTGACGTCACACTCCCTTAGTGTTCACTTCTTTATACTTTATTTTGTTTTTATTTCCTATACTTTGAACTTGTATTGAAATTTCATGCAGGTATCCAAACATTTAGATATGTGCGTTTACACAGTGTTATTCAAGTTAATTTACAAGATTACACAGCGCACGTTGCCCAAGTGCGTCTGCCATCACAGTTAACATTATCTATTTTTTGAAACATTTTAGAGAAATTGCCCCAGAGCCATATCGGCTTCATCAGCATACAAACAGCTCTCCAAACAGCGTCTAGAACTCAAATAACTGACAGTGAAAAATCAACATTTATCATAGTGCAATATTTACTGTGAACACAAACCTGCTCCGGCAGAGGCTTGCATTAAGACTTCTCAGGAGTTCTGCTCTCATTACCTTTGAAATGAGGTTTGGAGTAGCATGTAAAGTGTTCAGCACAGAGAAGAATGGGGACTTGTATGACCTTTTCATGCTTTATAAAGTATATAGTGCATACAGATCGTGTGCAAGTAAAATAATCTAAACACCCACCATACATTCACACCCACCATATACTGTGTTGATGCTTCAAAACTGATCAACATATTCTGTCTTGGTGTCTACATTGCACATTTCTGTGACATTTTTGCCTTTGACAGATTTAGTGGTGCTTTGCCGATTACGCAGAATGATATTGGCAGATTACAATTTGTATTATTTATTTATTTCAGGAATAATGCACGCTAAAGCCACTGCATGTACCTTTTTTGCCGAAAAGTACGCTAAAATAAAAGCATGTTTTATTCATTTGGTTTTGTCTATTGCACTGTCTCCACAAACCTGACAAATATTTGGCCTGCAGTAGGGCCACATCCTGCTTGTCTCCATTGAAATGTTAAATGTTCCTATGGCTGTTGTCCCCACAGTAAACTTATCTCCATCTCCACGGAATCATGCAGGTGTTGTGCTACCTCCTAAAAGTTATATACTGTCAATCAATAAGTCATGCATTCTAAACTGCAACTACAAATACAGTATAATAGGCAAATTGTTAAAATACGTTGTTATCTACATTACACGCTGAATATCAGAATTGAGTGTCAGAATATCAGAAATCCAGAGCTAATGAAAACATACAGTAGCTAGAGAGTGACAGTAGCTCAGTTGGAGTGTTTGACCACTGATCCGAAGGTTGGCAGTTCGAATCCTGCTCTCGACATAAACATCACTGGTAGCAGTCAGAGCCACTGAAGGTTTGCGGTGCGATTCCAGCTCCCACAAATTAATACTATCATTGTGTCCCTGGGCAAGACACTTAACCCACCTCGCACCCACTGTCTCCATACGCTGGTGTAAATGTGTGTGTGAATGGGTGAGTAGTTCCTTGATGTAAAGTGCTTTGAGTGCCTCGAAGGTGGAAAAGCGCTATATAAAAATGTGACCATGTTACCATTTACCATTGAAACATTTGATAAGTTAGTTATTATAACAGTTACTCAACCTCCTCTCATGTCCTGTGTTTACTAGTACGACTTTGTGGAACTCCTGGACGGCAGCCGACTCATCGCTAAAGAACATCGGTCTGCCAGTGAGCCGGATACAAGGGCACGCCTGGAGCACCCGGTCAGCGTGCACCAGGCGGGCTTCATTCAGTATATGGACTCAGGGGTGTGGCATCTGGCCTTTTATAACGACGGCAAGAGCGCAGAGGCTGTGTCCTACAACACCATCATCCAGGGTAAGACGGAGCTTAAATTAACTGTCAAGAACTGTTTAAACTTTATCTGACCTCAAACACTGGAGGCTGTGGTGTTATTTTGGATTAGTCAGACAGAAATTAATATAGCTCCCTCCAAAGTTTTAAGTCAGCGATTTGTAAAGCTCTTGTAAGTTTTTGTCCATGCATATTTTCTTGTATTTAATTAGGTTTGGCAATAAAAAACAAGACAGGATGGCAAATAAGTAATTGTTGAATGACATTTTTATACATGATCCTGAGGTATGCGAGAACAATAGATGCTTAAGGGACATGTATTTAAACTATGGGAAATAGTAGAGGAAGCTATGCTGAAGGCACAAGTAGTAGTGAGCAGCTGTAAAATTTCGTACCACGAAAATGTAAAATAGCTGCCTTGAGGATGCTGATAGAGTGGCACACAGCAAAAACTGAACATGTATAATATATGAGTTAAAAGTACTTGAATTCAGAGTATTTGTTTTGATTTGAGTATCTTGGACCATTCTGATTTATTTTTAAGTATAGATATGTGGACTGTTTCTGACTACTTTGTTTTGTTTTTTCTGAAAAATATCTTTCTGTAGGGTCAGACTTTTCATTTAAGTTTACAAATTAAAGTTGCTTTGCCATATTATAGTTTAAAAAACAGAATCCTAACTAATTACACTTTTCTAGTATCCCTTGTTTTTAGTTTCGTTAGGGTGACCAGATTTTCAAAATAAAAAAATTGAATAAATACAATTGTGAAAAGAGTGCATAATTAATTGTGACTGACTTGTGGGTTAGCCATAATCTGAGGGACTTCTGTCTGTTGCCTTATGCTCACTTTCAAACACAGTTTTCTGTATTTTGGCTAAAAAAAAAAGATAATATATTGGCCATTTTACTGTTGGTGAGAATCAAATTGGTCAAAAATAGGGGCACCCGGGACATGTCTTGTATAAAACTGGGACAATGGTTTTGGATAAATCTTCTGGCACGGGGGACACAGAGTTCAAAACTAGGACTGTCCCAGGTAAATAGGCATGTCTGGTCACCCTACGTTTTGTTGTCCCACATTGCTAAAAACAGCCAGCTCGCTAACAGTGCTAGCAATACAGCACCACTTCTGGATATGCAATGTATAAAAAGGCTTTGTAATTAGATGCAGACTGCACATAGTGGTCTGATATACAACATATGAGATACTTTTACAATATAACCTAATGTACTAGGGCAAAACAGACTTAACTCTATTGCATGAAAATCAGGTTATCTCACTCTGCTGATAAATTACTATTAGTGAAACAAGCCCAAAAGTCTAGTCAGACTAACTGCATAACTCAACAAATAAATTGTCAAAATTGTGTCTGCTGTGCTGCTGTATACATTGTGTCTCTGTTGATTTAATATAAGTAAAGGAGCAGGGAGGATCTAAGGTGTTGTCTGGGAGAATGGAGCAAGTTTGTTGACAGAGCAGTCCAAGGTGCAGGTGGGACTGCATCAAGATCCGGCCCTGAACACTGGCTTGTTTGCTCTAGTGATGGACCGGCTGACAGTTAAGGCCAAACAGGAATCTCCATGCAATATCTGGGCTGGAAGGACAGGCTAGTGCTGTTTGATAATTGAGTATTAGAAAGTGAAAGAACAATGCACAAGGCAGTGTATAGACTAGCATTGTTGAATACTAAACACGCTAATGGCTTTAGAGGTCAAAATAACTGAAGTTGGCTAATTATACTGATGGCTTTAAGTACTTTAGAGACTAGCACTGCAAGATTAATTGCAATCATACGAAAATTGCAGTTTGAATATTCCCAATTAGCAAATCATAATGACTGCAACTAGTTCGGTTATATAATGTCTATAGCAAATGGACTATGGATCCTACCTGGCTGACTAAGGGATTACGCGGACACTGATATAATGACCTCTGCAAAGAACAAACTGTGTTGTCTTCATGCAGTCCTCAACCCTTTATGAAGAGTAGGCCTCTCCAAACATGTGGACAAGGTAATCCCTCAGAATGTGTCAAAATGTGCTGCCTCAACTGAAACTAGATCTTTTTTATCTATACATATTGCCCAACGACAACATTTGTTTTAGAAGGGTGGAATTTTATGTCATCTCAAATATATGTTGTCTCAAATTAAATGAAGAAGATTATATGAACACTGATATTTCAGATTTTTAATTGGCTCTGTGCACAACGGTAGCCCGCCAGTTCCAATCAGAGGGACAGTCAGCGCGACCATTTCCAGCGTAATATAATGTCTGGGGTTTTTGCCAAATCGTGCTAAAATCTCTCAATCCAGACAGATCAGGCAGGGGACACAAAGCTGCGGCTGGATGTCAATGACAGTGTCTTCAACACTTTATGTCAGGAAAAGGACACTTCCATGTCTTTGTGTCAATCCTAATGCTAATGCTAATTTTTGAGTCTAATAAGTAATTAAATAATGCTACAGACTGAAATAATCTATACTGCTACACTCTACTAAAAATATTTGGGTCATTCTTACAACAAATTCAATTGTGTTGTTATGTTGTATTTAACATTTTAATAGGAGTTACCATCTGCATTGACAAAGCTGTACCTTTGTAAAAGCAGAAGTGTCCTTTGATAAAGTTTTCCTCGCATTTGTAAAGTGTTTAACTTATTGTCAGTGACATCCACCTGCAGCTCCCTGTCCACTGCCTGATCTGTCAGGATTTATTGATTTTAGCGCCACTTGGAAAAACCTCATAGACATTACATTATGCCGGAAATAGTCAAGCTGACTGTCCCACTGATTGGAACTAGCTGGCTACTGTGCACAGAACTAATTATAATTATGAACATAATTCAAAATGGGCTTTTCTTCCATTATAATTCTCTATAAATTCCCTAATCAAAAACTGAATCGATACAAAAGTATCTTCCCCATCCTAGTATTTCATGTTAGTTCACTTAAAGAGGGGGTATTTCACTCTTGTGGGGTATTAACTGCTAACACATTATGTATTTAGATCAGCCTGTTACCTGGTATTGTTTTGGAAATGCTATATTCCTAGAAAACAACTTAGTTTACTATTATTTAGTTTCAGTTTAGTCTTTGACACTCTGATTCAAAGAGTTTCCAGGAGAGAGTGCTAGATTACTCAAACATGCACGTATGACATTTAAGACCACTTCAGGCATGTTTTGAATGAGGACATAAAATTATAACACGGTAGAAAGCTCCAACAAGTTGAGTTTGTATTATACCCCCTCTATAAGGTAAGAAAAATGTACAGAAAATATTGATGTGTCTATAGGTAGGCAGTACATGCTCTTTGACAGAAAAAAAACAAAACAAAACTTCTATGACAGTAAAAACTGAAACACATCAAACTTTTCTGCCAACTCTATGGAGACTTTACAAAATTGAAAGTGAGCTGATTTCATAAACAGTTTGTAACGTAACATTCAGGCATCGAGGAACAAGGATGTGGTGGGAATAAACGTATTGAGTGTTTGTTAGAAAACTCCAGCTTCTCCAAGTGTGCGCCTGGCAGCAGATATACTGGATTATTGCGCTGAACGTCTGAACACAGCCCATATCAAGCATTGATCCCACTTTTTCTCTTCTCCATTGGTCAAAAGTCTATGAAATTTCTCACACTTTAATGTTTTTTCCTTTCCTATTTCCTTTGGGGGGTACCATTGATCCTGGCCTACAAATATGAAGCTATTGACGTGGGAGGTCAAAATTGCCTCAGCTCGATGAACATTCAGTACAAGCCATGCGATACTTCAAAAAAAAAAGAAAAATGTAACTGTGTGTTGAAAAAAAGAAATATCAAGTAGTTACTAGTTAAAATTATTTGAATTTAGATTATTGGCTCATTAGTTGTTGGACCTTTTTTTCTTCTTATTTCAGCTCAAATTGTTTTCCAATGAGAAGTTAATTACACTTTCCAACGGGCATAGTGTGTAGTTTTTACTACAAGATCATTTTAAAGAAAGTTTTATATTGTAGGTAGAGGTGGGTGAAATTTGTTAAGCACAATTCAAAGTAATTCAAATTGCTTTACGGAATAAAAAAGACATTAAAATCATGATACAAACAAACTAAAACATGAATAATTATAAAATGAACATTAAAAGAGAAGAGTCCAGAATATAAACCTTTCAGTCATATTCACAGCTAAACAGAACAGTTTTGAGCCTGAATTTAAATATTGTCATTAGAGACCTGTCTCACATCTTCAGGAAGACTGTTCAAGATGTTAGCTGCATAAAACTGAAACGCTGATTCCCCATGTTTAGTCCTGACTTTAGGCACCAGCAGGAGGCCAGTCCCTGAAGTCCTCAGAAAGCGAGATGGTTCATGTGGCACTAACATGTTAAAGATGTCAAAAATCGCTATTGTTTTAGAAATATGACAAATTTGAATGTCTAGTATATTATCTATATTTAAAAATCTATGGGAAAAAGTTACAATATGAGTGTAATCTTTCAAATAAAGGTGTAGAGTGATATTCCTACACGTTTGCGGTTAATTTTACAGTTAATTTGACTCTTGAACTTCAACCAAGGTAATTATAATTTCAACAATGATTTCCTTACTAAACAGACAAAATATCCTTGTCAATTCATCTGAACATGTGAACTTTTTACAGAATCCTATTATTGAAACATAAATTGAAAATCTAATCACAATCACAAAGCTTGTCAGAAAAATAATTTGAAATTTTCCTAAATCGTTCAGCCCTACTCCTATTTGTATATCATGTAATCAATTCACCTAATCACCTAACTTAGTAAAAACTCAAATCATGACTTATATACTGATTTGAAGTAAATTTAACCAACTTCAGATATGACATTTTTACTGTGTGGGCGTTTTCCCCCTTTATGAGTGATGGTCTGCTGAACAAAACTTTGCGATGCCTGCTTCGGATATGTCAGATTAACTTCAGCTCCGGGAGGATTGCTGCTGTAAACACTTGGCCTGTTGCGTGGCTTTGGAGGGCAGTCATTCACAAGCTAAGGAGACAGGATCGCAGCAGAATGTGTCAAGGAAATGGAATTATTTGGTCTGGTTTCAAATGCTTGTGTGGTTTTTTTACTTAGCGAGGCTTAGCAGAGCGTTGGGGATGCTACGCAGGCTTAGACCTTAGTGGGACATGGACAAATAGTTGTAAATGTATGCCGGCGCAGATAAGGGGTGCTCAGAAAGCCCCGATTCTTGTCAGGAGGGAAAAGAAACTTGTCTCCAGTCCGTGCAGTATTTTTAAAGCGTACACTTGTCAAATCTTATGAAACAGGAGGAGTAGCATGTTGGGACTAATGTGACGATGGGAGCTATTAATAGCTTGCTTTTCTTTGTGTTTGTCTTTTCGCAGAGTCTGTCACTGAGTGCACTCACAACTGTTACGGGAACGGAGAGTGCGTCGCCGGCTCGTGTCACTGCTTCCCAGGATTCATAGGGCCCTACTGTTCCAGAGGTATAGCCACACTTTGTGTTGCAGGGAAGTGAGGGTTAATCAGTTTTTAAATCAAATAAAAAGCAGTTATTCTGTGAATATCAGTATTCGTTTGCAGACAGAGTTCCATCAGAAATAGGGAAACATGTCTGTCCATGAAGATAGATAGTCAGACTCTTTTGAAGGAAATTCAAAGTTAGGGAGTGGCAACATTATTTTGTCAGACCAAGGTTTAGTTTGTTTTCATACCTGATTCGACTGCTCACTAGCAAATAGGACTTTAAACCGGTACAAGAAGGCCTTTTTACTCTCACACACCTCGTATATTGTCCTGAAGAAGTCAGACTGCAGATGGTGCTGTCATCCTGCCTCCACCTGTTTAAATCAGCTGCCCAGAGACATCACAGAAACATCACATGACCACTCCAAGGAAGACCTTTAGTGAGCAGTTGAAACTGTCAGGTATGAAAACAAACTAAACCTTGGTCTGGAAAAATAATCTATTGAAATAAAATAGTCAGTGGTGCATTCTATTGACGCATTGCATGTGGGACAAACAACACATCCTGTTTGACCTATTTAGCCTTTTAGCAAGCAAATTTGCAAAGAATGGTAAGTTTAATGAGCACTTAAAATGAGATGAAACCATCAATACAATGCAGTGTACAAAATAAGACTTTCTCAAAATCATGGCTTTGTTTAAATTTGGATTTATTGTGTCATCCACAATAATATAACATTGCAATAACTTTAGACCAGCATAGACCAGCAAGGCCACTTCAATCCACACCGAATATTGAAAATCCCTGTTTTTTGATATCTCTTGTATTGATTTAATAATAAAACGGTCACATAAAAAAAAAAAAAAAACATGCAAAATTCAATTCTTTGCCAAGACATGAACATTACTTTATTTTCCTGTGAACTTTACTTCACCTGACTCACTTCCCAGTGAAAACTCCTCACAGATGTTGTCTCTGGTGTTGTCTGAAAAGTTTCAATTAAAAAGCTATAAGTCAAAACTGTAAAAATTAAATTCAAGTTTATTTATATAGCACATTTAAAACAACTTCAGCTGACTAAAGTGCTTCACACAAAAGCCAACAAAAAAACAAATATACAGATAACACGATACGTTGGAAGGGTACAATAAAACACCAAGATATCCTGTCAAGCTAGTGTTTAATGCCAGGAAGAAGAGGTGGGTTTTCAGTCTAGTCTTAAACTGTGTTAAAGACTGAGAGGATCTGAGGGAGGCTGAGGGAGGCTGAGGGAGGCTGTTCCATAGTCACAGAACGCACTATGACACCTCTGGTCTTGAGCCTGGCTTTGGGCACAGCCAGCAGGACCTGGTCAGCTGACCTCAGGGCTCTAAGTGGAGTATAGGGCTCCCTCAAATAAAGAGGACCTATAGAGTGTAGACATTTAAACAGAATTAATAACATTTTGAATTGCACCTGATACGAAACAGGGAGCCAGTGCAGGTTCACAGCACAGGTGTGTTGTGCTCTTGTCTCATAGTTTTTGTCAGCAGACAAGCTGCAGCATATGAGACATTCTGTAAGCGCTGCAGGGAGCCCTGGTCCAGCCTCATGTACAGAGAATAGCAATAATCCAGATGTGACATTACAAATCTGTTGATTGCTTTTTCAAAATATGCACTACCTGGCTTTAATAAAAAAAAAAAAAAAAAAAAAAAAAAAAAAAATATATATATATATATATATATATATATATATATATATATATATATATATATATATATATATATATATATATATATATATATATATATATATATATATATATATATATATATAGTATGAGTAATGAGTAAGTAAAAATGATGGCTGATTGTAATATTCACTTTGTTTAGCTGATTTAGCAGCTAAACAAGCAGTAGTTCAAGATATAATGACTTGTTTGAAGATATTTTCTTTTATTAAAAATACTTTAGAAGATGAAAACTGCAAAATTGTAAAAAGATGATTTTTTCCTGATATAAAAAGTAATCAATGAATCAAAACGACTTAAAAACAAGACACAAATATTATAGCAGAATTCAAGCCATCTTCACTGCATAGAATCTGTTAACAAGCACATTTTAAACTTAGATGCCACTGTTTATGCGCTGACAAAAGCTGCTTCTCCTTGTCTCCACACGAGCCCCTGTGCCTGTCCCCGGGGCCCTGTGGGTATGAGGAGGTTCAGATGGCACCAGCTGTCACACATGGATCTGTTTGGTGATCCGTTAACACATTTATACACAAGCCGCAAGCTCAAATCAACTCCCCGACAGGAAGCAAAACGCTCTTATTTTTAGCACGTTTTACCCCATCAATGAACCATGCGCCTATACTATCAGAGTACAAAAGGGACACAACCGGCTGTAATTGCTGTTGCGCACAGAGCTGACGGCGTTGATTTGGACTGGATTCTGTGAGGCAAAAATAGAGAATAAAAGAGTAATCATTTGCTAATAGGCTCTGTGCACAGCAGCATACTAGCTAGCCCACTGTATATCTCAAAGCAGTCATTTTAATCAAAACCGGACAACATAAAATAAAGACCATAAACAATCTATTAAAATATTTTAATTAATTAATTAAAATAAAAACTACCAGATTATTTTTACATGTAGAATGCTTCAGTTTGTGGTGTTGTTTTAATATTTATTATGCTTCAAAATTTGCATCAGTGTTAGCATGGAGACACAAACATCTCTCTTTCTAAACACAGAAGTGTCTGTCTCTGGTGAAGTATTCATTTTATTTGTGTAGTGTTTAACATGTTGTCAGTGACATCTACCTGCAGCTCCTTTTCCACTCCCTGATCTTTAAATATTTATTCATTTTAGCACGACTCTGCAAAAACCTCATAGAGATACAATTGGACAGGAAGTAGTGACGCTAACAGTGAATTTTCCGGGTGCTTGTGCACAGGGCCTATTGCGTTGAGATGTTAGTAGTGTTAAATATATTGGCCAACAGATGTGAGAGTGTAGCCAAAAATTTAATTTGGATTTCAGAATTTAGAAAAATTAGGACCATTGCCATAAAAATCTGTAATTTAAAACAAAATATTATATATTTTGAATGGTGAAAACAAAGTCCTCAAAAAACAAAGTTGCCTATAACAGGACTGCTGATGGACGCATTTGGAATGTTAAGGTTAAAGTACACTCTCTGCACGTTTGGCAGCAGGTAAAAGAAAGCTATCACTAAGAAGTTATTGACAAAATTAACAGTCAAAGACTGTGCTCAAATAACAATGGATATATAAAATTTAAAAAAATACCTTCTTATTGAATTTGTGAGAGCACTGAATATTTTTTCTGTGTTGTGTTTTCTGAAAACTGAAAAACAAAGAATATCTGACACATTTTGTTTCCTTAATAGCTGCCTGTCCGATCCTGTGCAGTGGTAACGGCCAGTACACCAGGGGGCGCTGTCAGTGCTACAGTGGCTGGAAGGGCACAGAGTGTGACGTGCCCGTGTCCCAGTGTGTGGACCCTCTGTGTGGGGGCCATGGGCTGTGTGTATCCGGCAACTGTGTGTGCAACACCGGCCACAAGGGGGCTAACTGTGACCAAGGTAACCACCATCACAACCATGGACTGTATGTAGAAGGGGACATAGCTAACCTGCTAGCTGCTGTGTTCCAAATAGGAAGTACGCTTGGGTGAGAATTGGCTCCATTGAGTCTGGCTCAAATTCACTTTCTATTGAAAAATCTGCAGCCTTTTCTCTGTTATCTGCTGCTGCCAGGCTCGTCATTCTGACCTTAAAATGTTCTTTTCAAACCGCTGGTGTTTTTATTTAGTAATTTTGTCTGTAAATCAAGATATGAACAATAATAACAGACCAATCAGGGCCAAGTTATTATTATGCTGAAGACGGCTCCAGCTAGCATTAGCAACAGGTTTGATTAGCAGTTATGAAGCCTTGTTGCTGAGCGCTCTCTGCCAATCCAGCAGTACTGATGAAGTGACGAGTATCTTTAACAAGCTGGCTCTGGATTGGCTCTTTGATTGCCATGAAACACTCACTCGGAATCCCGAATATGAAACTCGGCTCCAAATTAACCGCTATAACTGCTAACATTGATTAGCTTCAATGGCAGGAGCTGAACAGTATGGTGTCCCTTAGTCCACTTCTAAATATATAGTTTGTGATCACAACACGCAAGTCCCAATGCACCAGAGCACAACATTCTGTTCTACCCTCGGGGGGACGGGCACAGTCTAATGCTGCAACAATAGCTGTTTTCAACTCCACCAAGCGGATAATGCATCCGATTTGCTATTGATACATGTGTATATATCAGCTGTGTGTGTGAAGGTGGAACAGACTGTGTGAAAGTAAATTGAAACGCTCACAGCTGAGGACACCTGTACAATCAATGAGTCAATAACACGGCTTTGTCTTTATTGAGAGTGTACAGAACACTTCCCCTCTCGACCTGCTGCCCCTCCCCCTCCACTTTACTACATTTAACTTTATTGATCTGCACCACACCAAAAGGCAATTATCAGCTCACATTTGCATGCTTGGGTCAGCGGACTCCTATGTAAAGACTATTGACCTCGCCAAATGAATATGTTGTGGTTTTCCTTGATGTGAAGTGATACAAAGGAAACACAAACGGGGGAGGCCGCGCGTTTGATGAAGTGGCCCAGGTGAAGAATCAATACCATTTTCAGCAGATATGGAAATACAACAATCAGCTCCATAGGAAATTGCAAATGATTCCCTGTTTGTAATGACTTGATTATGCTGTCTATAATTGGCAATTACTAACCTGGTGCAACAAGTGGGTCCAAATAGTTAATGGTAATTGATTCTATCTATCCCGACACTAATTGTGCTCCTTTTGTGGGGCCTGTAATGTGCATAATTATGCTGTCAGTATATTGCCGTAGCCTATAATGTACTCCAGAGGAGGAGGCGCCACGTGGGTGGGAAATAACTACCAGTGTACAGGGGAAACTTACAGATTGATTAGTTTTTTGTCAGATTTAGAGCAGAATTCTGAGTTGTTTTGAATAAAAATGTATATGCACTGTTAGTAATTATTAAGTGCATGTTTAGTGGATCAGCACTCTTGGTTTTGTACAGGCATACCTGGTTGTGCCACTCTTGCATTAATCACAATGACAGTGATGGTCAGCCATTACAAATTAAATAAAACATGATTATTAAGTTCTCATAGAATTAAGTACCAGACTGTCTTTTTTTTCCTATCATTTTATTTAGTCAATATTGCCACATCGTCTGTTTCCTTTTTACAGCAAACACACACTAAATGATGCATTCAAAACCAACAATATTACATTTTTATGTAAAAAGTGTAAATCAAGTATTTATAATAATAATAATAATAATAATAATAATAATAATAATAATAATAATAATAATAATAATAATAATAATAATAATAATGTCATTTGTCATGTCAATATTGTCCTTTGCAAGCTTGGCACAAACCCAAACTGTATGCCTGCAAACTAATGGCAGTCATTTTGCCAATTTGTGCCATCACCTCCTCTGACAACCACCACCAACGTATATGCACTGGTCAGAGATGGGATTGAACCCTGGTCATTTGATCATTGGTGAAGTAACTCCAAGCCACGGCTTACATTCTGCCTACATAATTGAGAAAGAAAAGATAAAGTTGTTTTAAGGGTCAGGGAAAGGAAGAGTGTAAGTGCACTATAAGATGAAAACTCCACTCCACCTTTGCAGAGTTGAATGATAGGTTTGTGTAAAAGGATCGATAGACTGGAGTGGTGAAGCATCCCTTTATATAGCTACACTCCTGATGTGTGTGACTGTGGCTGTCTCCTGCAGTGGAGTGTCCCATGCTCCCTCTTGCTCTATGTCAGAGTATTTAAACTGTCCTTGTCTCCTCTTCAGTTGACTGTGTGGACCCCACCTGCTCCGGGCACGGGGCCTGTCATCATGGAGAGTGCCACTGTAACCCGGGCTGGGGCGGAGTCAACTGTGAGATCCTGAAGAGCACGTGTCCTGAGCAGTGCTCCAGCCATGGCACCTTCAGTACAGAGAGCGGCACATGTGTGTGTGAGGCCAACTGGACCGGGGCTGACTGCTCTATAGGTGAGGACACACAGCTATATGCACCACAAGCACTATAGCCTTAATTTTTATTGTTGAACTGTAGGAAGATTAATAGAGCATTTTAATATCAATTTTGATACTATGGAAAAAGCTTGTTACCAATTTTGATAACACAATAAAAAATACAACCTTTTAATAAACTTATGTACTAATCTTATATAGAGAGCTCCTTTTATCATCTCCAAGATATGATCCTAAATTTATGAAATTGTTTGCGCCCTCCAGTAGTCATGGTAACATGCTTAGAGTTGACATTTTAAACTTTGGTAACATTAATCTTGTCTTTGTTTACAATAGTTATATTGGTTTTCTTTTCAGTAGCTCAATTGGTAGAGTTTTTTCCACTGATCCAAAGGTTGAGGGTCTGAGTCCCGCTCCCACAGATGAATGCTGTCATTGTGTCTCTGGGCAAGACACTTAACCCACCTTGCCTCCAATGTCTACGTACACTTGTGTGTGAATGTGTGAGTGACTGGGGGAGTGGTTCTTGTTGTAAAACGTGTTGAGTGCCTTGAAGGTCAAAAAGCGCTATATAAATGTGATAATTTATTTTAAGCAGGCACCTTTATCAGTGAGATGTATTCACCTTGACATGTTTCGACTTATGTTTAAACTTACAAACATACATGGAATATTTGGATTCATTCATGCTGGTTGATGATAAATTCAAAAGCTACATATCTGTTTGGATCATGTTGATAAAAGCCATGCTGCTAATTTGTCCACCCTTGACAATCATTACATGTGTAACAAAAAAAACAACAAACAACTGAGGATTATTCAACCACCCATTTTCTTCCACATATCCCAGACTTCCCCCACCCCAGACACTTCCTTCAGCCCCTCCGGTGGGACCCCAAAACCTTCCCAGGACAGCTGTGACAAGTCCCAGCATTATTATTATTTTTAATTTCAAAATGCGAAAATACGACTGAAAAGGTTTCTGTAACTAATTTTGAAAAAAACACGAAACACGGAAAAGATCTACTTCAACAATACATCTTTTTAGCTGTTTAATCTTCTAAATGCTCAGTTATTCAGTCTGATGTGATGTGTGATGTGTGATTTTATACCTCTTGGCCATTTTTTGCACAATATGTAAAAACAAAATCTCTGTATTGACTTTATTTAAAAAACAAACAAATCAGTCACACTGCTGTGTAGACATTTCCTGAGTCCACATCATGGAGCTTTTTATTAGTCCTGTCACGTTTTACAGTGAGTTTCTCTTTAGGGCACAGACATTTCTCATCCTTCCCCACGTGAAGCAAACAAATGGATTCATCTTGAGTCGCCCTGATTCATAATCTGAAGTTACTCCTGCCATGATGAATAGATACAAACTGACAGCACTTTTTCATCCCTGAGTTATGCGCCACTTCAGTCAGCACTTTTATTTTCCCTAGGCTGCTCAGGGACTGTTTTTCAGCAACACCAAAATACCTAATTGAATGCTGGTTTGAAAGTGAATACATTTACAGAGTAATCCGACTATGCTTATTGTCAAATTGAAAATTTAGGATCACGTTCATGGGTTGTGGAAATTCATTTTGGCTATACATATAATCAGTTTTTCTTATTCATCAACAGAATCTTTAATAAATTGCTTTCATGATGGTTAGAATGTGTGACTTTCATATGTTAACTGAAAAACCTAGTTAGTCAGTGGCTAAAGGCACAGTATATTACTTTTCTGGTGGACTGTCTACCATCGGCTTGTCTTTTCTTCCTTGGCAGCATACATTGTTTGCATGCAGCAGTTATCCACGTTATCCAGTTGTTATATTATACAGATTGGCATGGTGTTGGCATGTGTATCTCATCTGTGCTTGTGGGAGATGGCTCTGGTGTGGTGCTGGTCAGGTTCCATGTGCAGCTCACTTTGTCAGAGCAGAGTAACAGGATCCAGAGACAGGAACCAGCCCCGGTGTGAAGGAGAAGACAGGGGGGCATCACGCAATGAGACCTTCTTAGAAAACAGTTTATAGACACAAGCGTTTATCATTTTAATATGTGATTGTATGGATGCACTATTTATAAAAAAAAATATCATACAGTCATTTTTTTTTACCTTTTATCATCAAAAACTAAACTAAACCTACTAATATATATATATATATATATATATATATATATATATATATATATATATATATATATATATATATATATATATATATATATATATATATATATATATATATATATATATATATATATATATACAACAGATGTAGGTTTAGTCAAAATTGACTATCACAATGAAATGTGTGAAAAGTATGCAGCACTACACTCATTTGAACACAATGTGCACATGATGGATGGGCTCTGTTGAGACTGTCATGTCAGCTGATGTGTACAGCAGATGTTTTGTGGAGCACAGGCTGTAGCTCTCCACGGTCATTTCATCTATCCTCCTGTGTGCATGCCTGTTCTGTTCATACTGTAAAAATAATATATGAATTGCGGAATTAAAATAACTTGAATTCAGAATATCATTTTGACTAGATTTGTTGACTTGGTGGTTCTAGATTATTTGGCCTGTTTTGAAATGCTTAGTTTAGTTATTTAATGAGACAGGGACAGTGTACAATATGCATTAACCTTAAGAGGAAAGATGACGTGTTCCCATAGACTGTGTATGTAAATGGGCATAGCTAACGTGCTATCTGCCACGTTCCAAATAGGAAGTGCACTTGGGCACACTTCCGGCTTCATCAACTCAATTCATTTTATACTGAAAAACTGTCACCCCTTTCTCTGTAAGTGCTGCTGTCAGGTTTGTCATTTTGGTCTTAAAATGTTCATTTTAACCCGTTCTTCGTGATCCTGGATCAGATATGAACATTAATAACAGGTATGAACATTAATAACAGATAAATCAGGTGTCTTGTTTCCCCAAGGTCAGTCCCACTAGCGTGAGCAACAGGTTTGATCGACAATGTTGTTAAGCACCCACTATCTGCAGGGCCGGCGTGAAGTTACGTTACCTCCAACAGCCTTGGCTCTTTGGTTGCTATGCTACTCACCCCTTATAACTGCTAGCCTCCATGAGCTGGCTGGAGCCGAATATTATGGGTGACATCACGCTCACTTAGTCCACTTCATTCAGTCTATGATTGTACCAGGTTGTTGCACTAGTGTTGATTTCCACCTGAAGTCCCTGGGGAGGCTGATGTTATAGGTCATTAAAAAACATACAAAGAAAACTTCTTTACAATGACCGGACCATCATAAAAGTTCTTTAACTCCATTCATATCCACTTCTCTCAGCAGCTCATCATCCATTATCCAAAAGCATCCATCACTTCATTCACTCCAGAGCATCACACCCTCTCCAGACACACATCAGTCCACTTTATTGGAGCAGGTTTGGTTTGAGAGGAGCCAGTGTTTTGCCAGGCATGAAAATGTGCCATAGTGTGTACGTTATCAGCTCTGTTGGTAGCATATTCCACTGATGGATGGCCGCACATGAAAAGGCTGAGGTTTCAAATGCTGTCCTGCATTTGGGGATACTGCACTTGCCTTGCACAGTTGATCAAGTGGCTCTTAGAATGGTTTGAATACATTACTTCTTTTTTAGTGGATGTACATAAAAAGAATATAAGAAAGAATATAAACATACATATAAACAAGCATGTTATTATTTCATGTTATATTTAAGCAGCTAAATCTAACCAAGTTAAAATCTAGATTAACACTGTGAATTTAAATTATTAAAGCTGCACTATGTTTGTTTTTGTTTTTTTGGTTGAGGGGTACGCCACACGCTTTTTTCCATGGAGATGTTGCTTTCCTGGAATATTCCACAGATCTTTTCCTGGATTGTTCCACAGATTTTTTTTTTCCTGGAATGTTCCACATTAAACATGACAGTCTCCATGGAGGCAAGCTGGCAACACCAACAGGCCAAGTTATGGGTCAGATCTGTGGAGAGGCGAGCATACTCACATTGAGAATACATGATTTGCGAAACACTGTAATTAGTAAGATGCCATGCGTGAATGAAAAGTCGATTTTGTATACCATGTCTAGTTTAAGTTGTGATTTTTTTTTATTTTTTTTTTACAGTGCACAGGTAGGACACATAGCTCCTCCCACCTGTCACTCGGCCTGACACACTGCTGATGTATGCACTGCCTCCTCTCTCTGAATAGACTCACAGAACACAAGGGGCATGCAAAGTCAAACAATTAAAAACAGCAGTGCTTGGTGCGCGCTCTGGTCTGAATGTGAATGAAAAGTGAGGCATACGGAGAGGGGACGCTACGCCAGACATGAGTGATGTGCTGACCTTTCATCACAGCAGGGGCCTGTTGGACTGGTGAGCAAACACATAAGTCAGTGTTCACTTAGAAAACAAATAATCCCACACTATTGTTATTGTTACAAGCTAGACACGTGGCTTCACTTATCCAGAATACAAAAATACAGTGTACAAAAGGGTTTGGTCATGAATAAATTTTGATCGAGATTTAGTTATTTCGAATTGTCAGTGATCAGCTTGAATCTTTTTAATGGTGCTGTACCTGATTTTCACCTGACTTAAAAATGTGGAAAAAAGTTCAAAGTTATCCCTCACTTACTCACTTACCTTACAGATTCTGGGCTTCCTAAGTATTCACTGCAATGAGTTTATAAGCACCTTTCGAAACTCTCAGAGGCTAAAACGGAGTTTTGCAATCACAATAATGCTAACAACAGCCGTATGCTACCACCCACTTCCTGATTATCCAACAATAAAATGCTTTATTAATTGCATGCAGACGGCACGCAGTGTACATATGTTGACCTGAAGAGCTGCTTCAGTAATGTATCTGTACTGGGTTTTTTTTTTTTGTTTTTTTTTAATCATTTAATAGTATTTTTTTCCAATAACCATATATTTTAGTAACAATATAAGTAGCAGTAAAAGTATTTATATTCACTACAGTAGAAACTTATAAATAGGTGTACTGTTTTCACTAATATGTCTTAATGATGACTCAGCAATACTGCATATATCTGAATGTTATTTCCACTTTATTTTACTCTCCATCCATCCATTTCCTTATCTGCCTATCTACCTGCTTATCCGTTGGCGGGTCCTGTGGGCAGCAGTTTAAGCAGGGACTCCCAGACTTCCCTCACCATAGACACTTCCTCCAGCTCCTCCGATGGGACCCCAAGGCATTCCCAGGCCAGCCGAGAGACATGTGTCCAGTGTGTCCTGGGTCTATTACAAATAATTTCTTTTGTTAAGTCTAAAGTTAGCAATAAAAAGTAAAAGCTTGGAACATTCACTACAGATCTTAAAATTGTGTGAGGAAGTATAAAATAGTAGAAATATAGTGTACTGTAATTTATCTGAGAAACACTAAAACACATTTAGCTAATTAGTTGTTAAAGACCATTTAAAGACTATGTTAGTAGTGCTCTTTAGTGCTTGTACAAACGTGTCAAATTTACATTTTCTGTAGCTGTGGAGTTTTCGCACCTTGGCAAACGTGTGGGCGACTCCCCTTAATTAATGCCGTGGTTCTTCTTCAATTAAATAAACTTTAATTAACAAGCGTGTAGCATGGATCGACCGCCCACCCGCCCATCCAGCTCGCCCAGCCCAAGTCCGGGGCATGTTAAAGGCAGATAAACACTTTTGCACTAATGAAAAATTGATTGCATAGATTCTTTGGGAAGAAGGGGTCTCGCTTTGGAATGGACTGACTCCCCTCCAGAGGCACGCTTAATATTCTACAGTGTTGGCTTGACTTAATCACAAGGATCCAAGGTCTTGCAATCGAAGAAAAAGTCGACAAACAGCCTTTTAACGAGATGGGAGTGGACAGGGGAGTGGATGGTACCATTCAAAAAGGCCATCTGCACAAGTAAATTTGGTTCTGAATGTTGTAACCGTGTTTTAAATTTTCAAACTGCAAAAGGAGGAAGTATATGTAGATTTAAGTAGTTCGTAGCTCTCTCAAACCCTGTGGAACATCACTAGTACTCGTTCACATCTGTTCATGGTTTTTACATGGAGTTTTTTAGATTTTGGTTCTGAATTTTGTATCTGTGTTTTATAGCCACATTTAAGCCTTGAATGCAGGACAATACACAATTGCACTAGCACACATCAAAAATACAACTAAACTAATGACAAAGGAGCGCCTATAAAAACAGTATTATAAACTCATAACATTTTATTTTCCATAATATGTCCCCTTTAATATGGTTTTATTGACGTATGACATAATAATCTTGGTGCCAGCTGCCATGACATAGATCACTCACTCACAAACCGCATTTTAGTAGACAAGGGACGACAGTAGCTCATTTATTAGAGTGTTTGTCCACCGATCCGAAGTCTGTCAGTTCAAATCCCACTGTCGACGTAAACATGATTGGTAGAGTGGGCAGATCCACTTGACCCCTAGGTTGGCGGTTTGATTTCAGCCCCCATAGATGAATGGTGTCGTTATATCCTTGGGCAAGACACCTGACCCACCTCTGCGTACACTGGTGCATGAATGTGTATGTGAATGGTTGAGTGGTTCCTTGATACAAAGCGCTTTGAGTGTATTGAAGGTGAAAAATATATAGTAATGTGACCATTTACCATTTTCCCTAGGACACAATGGCATTATGCACTTTGTTTGAGTTGGGATGGAACTGCCATCCTTTGAATCAGTAGGCAAACCTTGCAAGCACTGAGCCACTGTCACCCTATAAGCAATTTCAGCAGTGGCATTGGGTTTATACAAATCCATGCAAGAAAATATAGCTTGTTTTTCATTTGGTTTATTTGAATAATAAGATGATTTACTATTGTTGTCCCGTAAGTACTTAAAATACTGTGCTTGAAAATAATAAAAGAATAAAACAATCCCTTCTGATAGAATTGACCTTGCTTTGCTATTGCGGTGATAAACACCAAGGTTGTTAGTAGGGTTGTCTCATAGCCAGAACAGGTTCAATATTCACTCTAGATGCAAAAGCCAGACCATTTGCATACTGTCTTTGTGCCCGCTTAGATATGAACGTCAATTTACCCTTCCAGCTACCTGAAAGCAGTTTCTACTTAAACCAAAATATGTTGCAATCATCTTCTGAGTAGTTTAGTAATAGGACTCTGATCTTAACAGTGACTTAACTTATCATTCTATTATTTGTCTGCTTATTATTATTATTATGGTGAGCAATATGACAGTAAAATGGGCCAAACTGCAAAGATCATTCTGTTTTATATACATGCCATATTTGGTCAGCTCTGATTGAGTTACAGGCGGATTTAACCAATCAGAGTAAAGAGAAAGACTTTTACAGCTACTGAGAGCATTTAAACAATGACTTGGCTTTCCTAGCAGTTATAGGGACGAATTTGGACCTGAGTGTATATGTATATATTATATATGTATATATTATTGTAGGCCTATTAATATTGTAATGATCTCATATTTCATGTTTAGTTGAGAGTTCACATTTTTGTTATTCTTCTGTTTATTTGTTATTGCTAATGTAACTGCTTTTGTATGTGACACTCGCTATGCCAACACGGTGAAGCAAAGTTTGTATTTGTCAGTTACTGGTCTGTTTTTGGGAGACTGGCTCTAGTGAGTTGAGACTATTGTTGTTTTGCTCTTGTTTTGGCGTGAGTTACAGCCTACAGCAGCCCTTGTGCTCAGAAAATAAACAACCAAAAGAAATTCAGTGTGTTTCCTTATACCAGAACTACAATATTATAGAAAGAGGAGGTTTGTGGAGATGCAAGCATGTTCACAGTAAGGGCACATTTTTGTTTATTTTTTTCAGTGCAATAAAAACATTAAGAATGGGAAAAAAAAGCTTTTATTTTTTTGTCTGTTTTTACTTACATTACATTGTGGCACTTTATAATAGCCTGCCCACACTAAAACACATTATACCTTTTTGCATGCAGTGGAAACAAGTTACATAAAAGTTACTCTCATCTGAAACATTTACACTGCTTAGTGAAACCAAGAACTCCAAATGAACTATTCAGTAGTATTTCTCCCTCACACAATTATCAAAAACCCTCTCCTGCAGTCTGTGCCATGCCAACCCCCATGGCTTGTTTTGCATTAGCTGTACCTTGATACTGACTGATTATCTTAACCGCCCGTGGATCCGGGCCTTGAATATTCTTTTACAACATGTGTGCATGCGTTCTTCTGATGCTATTTTCTTAGAGACAACACGCTGATCAGATGTGCTGGAGAGGCCGGACATAAGACCTTCTTCAGATCTGTAGCCGGCTTCACTCTGCCAAAATGCTAATCAGCTTTACGTAACTCTCCACTCTACTTGTGTGCTGGATAGACTGAGGAATCTAAAAGTGCCAAGTTAACGTTTGATGCTTACGGTATGACATTATCACTTCAATAATAATGATAATGCACTGAATTTATTTGAAGCCTTTCAAGATACTCAAAGCGCTTTACGGTGCATTATTCATTCATGTCATATTTGGTGGGGTAAGGTACTATTGTAGCCACAGCTGCCCTGAGGTAGACTGATTTAATTAAGACTGCCAATTTGCGCCATCGCCATCTCTCATACACAACTTCCATAATGGGCCATGTGGGTGAAGTGTCTTGCCTAAGGACACAATGACGGCCCTCTGACCTTCAGGTTGGGGGACACCACAGTAACCACCAAGCGACAGTGGTACAATACTACTGTAACACTATATTGTAGAAGTACTATTCTTTTAAAAGATAGATTTTTCAAAAGATTGAACAAATTAAGGTAATTATGATAATTCCATTTTGATATATTCACAACACTGTAGAGCATGTGTTACCAGTATAAAACGTTTATTTGTGCTTTAATTACTTTCTAATTTTCAGTAGATGTCTGAAGAACGCACGAAGTATGAAAACCTATGAAGAAAAAAAAATTCCACTACCAGTATTGTTGCCAAGCATTTTGCTCTACAAGGAGTACTTTAACTTTTTTTTGTTTGTTTTTTTTTTCAAAACAGCCCAACAACTCGGATACACTACGGATAGTGTTTCATCTCTGTAGCACTAAAGCTTCCCTACTACTCCTTTGTAAGCTTATATTGGTCATTGTAAGCTTAGATTATTTCAATACAATTATGACAAAAATACAACAATATACAAGAGTGAAGCTTTGGTGCTATTTTGGATGCGCCTGATTATCCTGCTTGTCGGATAAGATAATTAAAGTTGTTAAGAATGTTGTGCCAAAACAGTTGAACAGATGCAGATATCACCCATCAAACAAACAGATTTAGTGTTTCCTTTTTTGTGCACTCCAAATCAGTCATCTCCAGTGATTTGACGTCGTCTAAGCTGGGGTTGCATTGCAGATCTCTTACATTGTCTTGGCTAGTCACTGACAACCAGAGCTAAGCTAGTGCTATGTGAATGTATGACTTGGTGGAATTGTATAGTAGGGCTTGGAAATTAATCAAATCTTAAATTCAGATTTTGGAGGAAGAAATTGCTATGGCAATGACTATTTATATGGCTATTTTTTATGTTAAATGACCATTTGTAAGATTTTCAATTTCATAAACTTGACTTCTCTGTGTCCCTAGATATGAGGTACACATGTTCAAATCAAATATACCTTGAGAACAATTGTAACACTGATTTATTTTTAATTACAAAAACATTGGACATGATTGCCCATTTATTTATATTTGTGGTGTTTTGTTTCCAATCAGAAAGTAGAATGAGCCTCACTCGAGGGTTTCAGTGCTGAAATCTAGGTGATTTGATTTAAACCTAAAATGTCTCTGATGTGAATAGCCAATCATTAATCAGTGCTAGTGCGTTAGTGCTAGTGCACCTCAGTGAGTGAATTCTGAAGGTTCTGAGCTTTCACATGAGACACAGCCCGCCCATATACTGAGAACAAGACAATAAATGTATTTTTTACAGAAAATATAAAATGGAATGTATCTAATCTAATCGAGATTGAACAATGTATTGTGTGTATGTATCATATTTACAAAAAATACTCAAAACTCTCCACATTTGTAATTTTGCAGGCTCCATTAGAGTTGATCCTCTTCAGTATTTCCCGTAGTAGTAGGCAATATTGACACAAGTCAATATCTCTGTATTTTAGGTCATTCCAATATCTTTGGGATAACCTAAAATATCCAAAGATATTAGGATCATTTTGCAATCCATCAGAGTGGTAAATTGACTGTAAAACCAACCATAAAACTGCCAAAATATCTAGGGCTAGTAGTAAAACAGTAAAACAAGTAAATTGATTAACTAACAACTAATCTATTATTGAAATTATTCAAATAAACCAAATAAATAAATAGTCAAATGTATTAAAAGCCTCATTCACAGGCCTTTCACTATCTAGACATCTAATCGATTAATGTACAAATAAACACTAAATTTATCAATTATCACAATAATTGTTAGTTGCAGCTCTAGAAATATCACATACACCACATGGAAACAATCCTATATGTTTCTATTGTTTTCAAGTGCATTTTTTTTTAATTAACAAAGATATTCTCTGTTTGTTCTCACACAACAGTAAAACTTTAGTTGTTAAAGTAATTCCTCTGCGAATGTTTGATCTTTTCCGAGTCCGTGTCAATATCTTTTCATGATTCACGAAGGCCGTCCAATCAAATGTGAATATATAACAGACCAGAGCGTGTGTTTGCTAACTAGCCATATGGCGGCTCTGCTCAATAAGCAATCTTCCATGTAATATTAACAATGTTTGCACAACCATGTCTGCGTTATCCAGCCAGACTTTACAACAAATCGCTGTACAATAAAAAAACAAAAAAAAAATCACATTGCTACAAGTGTTGTTTACTGTTAAACTTTCTGGCCTTTTATATCCACGGGAGACACTGCTTCTCAACAAAGATCCAAGCAATTGTGGCTCCTTTCATATCCATCGTACAGAATAGAGAAACGCAGCATCAACAAGAAGGCTTTTCACAGACTACAAAGCTTCTGTCCCCGCGGTTCTGTTTGGCTGTGAGTTGGCGAGTGCGGGGGTGGTGGGTGTGGCATTGCCTCCCCTGGTGGATAAAGTATGTCACTACATTGTTTGACAAGTAGGTTAAAAAGCAAACTATTAGAGGAATGGTATGCAGTGCTTCCCCTAGGGTTACTGATTTCGCAAGAGAGCCTTGTGCACACTGCAGGTTAAAAATATACACTTAATATATACATTTATGGCTACAGTGGCTCAGTTGGTAGAGTGTTTTGTCCACTGATCTGAAAGTTGGCTGTTCAAATCCAGCTCTTGCCATAAACATCATTGTTTGTGTAATCCCTCAGTCGTCCAGGTCTGATCCATAGTAAAAAACAAAGTTAAATCTGTCAACTGGACAAAAATATGATTGATGATTAAATAGCTTATGCTTCACTCTAAACAATTTGAAATGAGCTTTATCATCCTTAATGACCTTTAATAGACAATGACAATGAAGGCAACAACTGATAAAAAAAAGTAATGAAGTGTTTTATAAAGTAAACTCATGAAAAATAGTAAGGGACATGTAGATGGAGGTGCATCCTGGTAGATGTCTGGGTAGGGTTTTCTGGCTGAAGGCCTACAGCCAGACTCTCTTACCCATGCACAACTCAATTTGGGAAACATATAATGCGATATCTAAACTGCTAGGTTTGGCTTGCATTTTGTCTACTTACAAAGTGCTATTAATATTCATTTTATTATTTACTGTTGCCATGACTATAGTGCCTCTAAGCAACAGCAGTAATGCTACGTTCTATTCTATAACTTTTTCTGTAAGTGGAAAACAGGAGCAGTCTATAGTCATTGGATGATCGCAGCTCTTGTGAACAGACACAAAGTGAGAAGGAGAAGTTTTCAGCTGAGAAGCCACTTGTTGGTGAACTCTAATACACACTTAGCCTAAACCTACTGTTAAAAATGTGAAGAAGAAACTGTTCTAGAAGATTCAATGGTATGGCCCTTAACAACAACTATGAGGTCAAACAGTCCATGGTCCATGGGTGTGGTCCCTCTACCACAGAGGAGGACCTAGCTTTTCACGCAAAACCATGGCATTCTGCAACAAGGGATGTTGACCGCTTCTGGTTGAAAGTGCCTGATGACAAATCAGACGAGTTCCTCTTCAGACCAGTCAACAGTGTGGACTAGGGGCCCAGTGAGGAGCCCCAGACGCTCAGACCAGAAGCCCCCCTCCCATAGCACCAGATCCAATTTTGATAGTGACCAGGGATCCCCAAAGTCCTGAGAGGTGTCATCTACACTTGAAGACACTGAGCCTAGTGTTGAGGTGGTGGTCACAAGTAGAAAACAACAAAAAACGAAGTGCAGTTCAACAAAGACAAGCGTTTGCTGTTGGTTGGATATGCCTGAGGTCCCAGACAACAAACCAGAAGTGGAATTCTTGTTTGGAGAAAGCGACTGGTCATTTTTCAAGACTTCTTTTAACAAGTGCACGATGGGACACAAAGACACTGGCAAGAGCACAACAAAAATTAGAGAGGAGTATACTATGAAGCTCAAAAAGCCAAGCCAATTGTTTTACATAACTAACTGGTTAATCACTAACAATCTGCTAAACTACTGATTAAGTCCTATGTTATATTGAACTAATAACATATTTCAGTGCTTACAAGCAGTGTGCAAGCAGGTTAAATTAGGCTAAATTAGGCAGGTAAAATTAGCTGTTAGCTTCCAAGTTGAGCTCAAACTTGGCTATTTTATGAATTGAATGAAGATGTATGGACACAGAGATGTTATATTCTTTTTAGAGAAAGATAGACAGATAGGCAGGTAGATAGTAAAAAAACAAACAAACAATGAAATATGTATATATATATATATGTGTGTGTGTGTGTGAGTGTGTGTGTGTGTGTGTGTGTGTATATCTATCTATCTATATATATA
Organism: Periophthalmus modestus; assembly: GCA_019594935.1. Classification (NCBI taxonomy): domain Eukaryota; kingdom Metazoa; phylum Chordata; class Actinopteri; order Gobiiformes; family Gobiidae; genus Periophthalmus; species Periophthalmus modestus. Next base: position 4,699,061 of record JAIEZT010001368.1, on the reverse strand, counting down.
TATATAAGTAACTTATGTATAGTATATATATAAGTAACTTAGGTCATATCTATGAAATAAAACTCTTATCAGTGTAACTGTCTCCAAATAAGAAGTAAGCATGTTCAAATCCAGTATCTTTTTTACTGAGAACAATTGTGATGCTGATTTATTACAAAAACACTGGACATGATAGCCAAGTCGGCTTGTCCATATTCTGGGAATGACACAAACTTATATGTACTTTCTATATGCAGTTTATGAGATTATTAGGCATTATAGCACATTTTTACCATTTTATTATGGTTTTTGTAGTTTCATTTTTACAGTTACAGTTCTGGTTAAAACCAAAAAATGCCAGACACAAAAACCATTTTAACGAACAAAGTTGTATGACATCATGTCTTACTTACAGAGTTTCAGTGGGGAGCCAATTGACAGGCAGATTAACCAGACTTATGTCTTATCAGAGCAATCTTGGTGTTGGCTTGACACATTTTTAAATAAGTGAAAACCCAGATGTGCAATAGCTTAGGAGAAAAGGTTAAAAGTTTTTAGTTTTATTTTAAATATCAAATGTCAAAAAGATAAATGCTTTTAAAATGGCAAATGGATTAGCAAAATTCGCAGAGAAAACTGAGCAGCAGCACCTACTCAACAGGTGACTCAGATGCGCGGTAAACGCTGTTAATCAGAGGTGAGAAGGTTGGCTGTTATGGGAGGAGATGTCTTGTACATTTGAATGACACACTGCAGATATAAATGGCTGTAATTGGTTCATCTTGCCTGAGAAATGATTAGCTATGAGGCAGACAGACTATCAAGACAGTAGGAGGGCTGGAACTGGCTTATGAAATTGTATCTGAAACAGTGGTATTCACCCCAAATAACTCTGACCATTAATCTGATTTCTGCAGTTATCAGATTATTTAAATGTCATGTAAACCGTTACATCTGATGTGAGTAATCTGATTTCTTTCTGATTGTTCACACCTGCGCCAATTTTGACAAGGAAAATTATGCAAAATGTGGGAGAGACAAAAATGAAAGTCAAATGTTAAAGATGGTTTAGAAAAGTTTTTAAACATTTTGTCCTCCACATACAATGCGTAGTCAGCCGGGAATGTTCCACAGTTTAATTAAATTAAAACTATTTCTGTTTTGCATATTCAACGACAGGTTTTTATTGTTCAAAAGTACCTTGAACAACATGCATTCTCACTGCGAGCGAGGTCACCTCTCCACAGATTTGAACTATAACTTGGCCTGGAGGTGTTGTCCTGTTTGCCTTCGTGGAAACAAATCTATGAAACATTCTGGGCAAAGCATCTTATCTCCATGGAGACAAGCAGATGGTTGACCCTTGACCAAAAAGCTACAAAGCTGTCTGCATCTATAGTTTTCATTGGCTCCATCTTCAGCCAGTCAGAAAGATTTTGCAGTCATTTTTGACATAGGCAGTTTATTTCTGGATTTTCCTGAAAACTTTGAAAAAATGACTTAGGCAATTATAGTACCTAGTATTGCACCTTTAGCCAAGAAACAGACCAAAATAAAAGCTTTATAACACTGAAAACATAGAAAACCATGTGTCTTTACTGTGAGTGCTTTTGCATCTCCACAAACCTGGCTCTTTTGCCTATAATTTTCCTTTTCTTCATAAAGAATGTTCTGATGTATGGTTTTAACTTTCTATTTCCATGGAATCATGAAGGTGATGTGCCACCTCTAGAAAGTTACTGTGCCTTTAACTAATGTAGATTTTTTATTTTTTCAGTTTGAGTAATATCCCTGCTAAACTCACCACGACCCAATGCTTTGCTTCCTTCCAGAGGTGTGCGTGGTGGACTGTGGCCCCCATGGCTCGTGCATAGGTGGAGTGTGCCAGTGTGAGGAGGGCTGGGCGGGGCCTGAGTGTGAGCAGAGGGACTGTCACCCACGCTGCATCGACCACGGGGTGTGCCGCGAGGGCAAGTGTGACTGCCACCAGGGCTGGACCGGCGAGCACTGTACCATCGGTGAGAATATAAAACCATCACACTGGCAGCTCCAAACACTGTGTTAATGTTGGGATTCAGAAGACATTACAATCCATGTTTTTTTAGAGCGATGAAAATTAGCAACGTTGCCATAGGGATTAACAATTCAAAACCAAATATACCAAAAACGGTATACTAAAACCCATGAGTAGGCTGCATTCATGTTGCATCTCAACATTGGAGAATCCCTGGAGGACAGGTCAGCATTCTATGGTGCAATGTGTTGTTTTCCTGGCAGATTTGTTGTCCTGGTTTATGGTTAATATCTCTGTAATTACAGGGCCTGTCTACACAAATCAAAAACTGCCGCGAAGTTCATTGTTTTCTCTGTCAGTGAAACACAAACAAAATTATATCTTCAGAAAGAGGTGCCATTATTATTAGAGAGTTAAAACATCATGAAACTTTAGAATGCATGCAAGTTATTGGCCTGTAGTGGTTAACTGCAATAATAATAATATGCACTCACATTGTTCTAAAAATGAGTCTTGCCATGTGAAACAGCATCAAAATGAAGTATAAACCACCAAGCAACAAATTATAAGATATTTTATGATGATTTGATGCAATGGGAGGTTGTGATGTCATCTGAAACTTGTCCATAGTTAGATATTAGATTACTACTTAAATTAATTATCTTTATTTTCAAGAGAAGGCAAGCATAGGTATTGCAATAATGAATGAGTGAGTAAGACTACTCAGCAAGAAAAAATAACCACAAATGGTGTTATATGTTATTCATTTTGAGTTGTTCAAGATGTTTCTCTGTATTCTGTCTCATGTCTGTTCTACTTTACAGGTATTGCAAAACAGCAAGAAGCATAAGCCAAAAATACTGTAAAAGCACTTTAAATTAATATTTCTTTTTAAGGACTCGGCCAGACTGAAGCAAAGCACCTTGCATTAACCTTTTTGTTTTCTTAAAATGCATTGTGGCAGATTTAATACAACATACAGAAAATAGCGGTTCTAACAGCCATAACAGGAGTAATTGCTTGCGGTACCTTTTAGTTTACCGCTTGACTAAAGATGCAAGCAAACATTTTATTTTGCAATCCAATTAGTTTTGTTTTTGCCAGTTGGTCTGAAACATTAAACTAATATACACTGAATGTGGCATAAAGCAAGACAGCTACCCTAGAGTATGGTTTGTAATTTCTTGGTACATTTAGTGGTAATTTCTATGTACTTGTTAAGGTAATTAATAAGTACGAATGATTGTTACGTATACTATTCCTTGGTGCGGTGTGGTAATTACCGTATACTGCAGTCAACTGCAGTCAAGCCACAGCATGCAACTTTTTTTGCTAATAATAGACACAAATAAAAGCATGTTGTGTTATTGCACTTAAAAACATAGAAAAGCATGCACCCTTACTGTGAGCAGGCTTGCATCTTCACAGACCTGACTCGTACTCATACTTGACTCATCCTGTTTGTTTCCATGGATGAACATGTTGTTCCTTTGGCTATAATATTACATAGTATGGCATAAGACTTATCTATCTCCATGTTCTGAAGTATAGTTTTAACGTTCTTTTTCTATGGAATCATGCAGATGTAAAGTTCTTGGAGGGAAAAACAAAATACTGAGGAATTACTTGTAGAAAGTAGAAATTACCACAGTGAGTATATCTAGGATTTACCATTGTAAGTAACTTTTACAAATATGCAATACAAATAGGTGTAATAGATCTATGGGTAAGACTTTCAGACTGCACAAAAGATATATAGCCAACAAGGCAAAGTCCTTCACAGTGAATATGTTTTGTGTTAACTTGTAAATAGCAAGATTACATAATTATTAGAGAAACTAGCAAAACATTATGCAGTTTTAATGAAAAAAGTTTTGAAATTATTTTCAAGATTTTTGACGAACCTCTTTCTTTCTTGTTTTTAATGACAAGTTTGGACCTTTTCACGAAACTCCGAATGAAGTTTTAAATTGCACCAAAAGAAATTGCAATAGCGCTGTAGTCCAAATCCCCATAACATTTTCTGTGTTCTCTTGCAGCTCCAGCATCTCCTCTCCTGCTTTTCTCTCTCCCTCTCTTCTCTACGTTTAAGATATTCCACCGCTCTGCCTGCCGAAGTGACGCTGCGGTATTAGCCAGTCAAGGGCAGGCATTTAGGGAGCAGAGGAGGAATATCATTGTGGCGAAATGGCACGGCTCGAGCGGCCATTAATGAGCGTAACGAGTTCGGGGGGTGTCACTTCCCATTGACCTCCGATCCCTACCTCTCCCTCCGCCCCTCCGCCTCTGTCATAGGTCCCGTAGTTTAACCCGCCGTCAAATCCCATTCCCCGAGTATCATCTCTGCCCAGCGGTGATGCCACATCCCCCCCGAGGGAAGCACAGATCTCCAAACCGCCAGAGCTAATGATATATTTACAGGTCCTATCATCCAAGTGTGGCTGGGGTCAATTCCTCCCTCTCTCCCCCTTCTCTCCTCTTCTCTTTTCCTACTCTCTTGTTTCAAACTCCCTCCAGCAAAGGAACTCTATGTAGGCCTGTCACGATAATTACTATATCAACTCGTCGTTATTTTTTATCGTAGGTACTTTTTCTTTGTATCAGCGGGGAACTTTTTGATATTTTTCTGTACTACAAGAAGATTTGGTTGAATAAATTATTATTATGACTCATTATAGATGCAAAATAACTATTCAAGTGTTTCATTCTATTATTTATTCATCCCAGACATTCAGTTCCACTCCAAAACTCCTCTATGATATTCTACAAGGAAAAGTTTGTGTGGTTTTACAAATGAACTTCAACTTTTGAGTCTGGTCATTGTTTTTACCCATTTTTTTTTTTTTTTTTCATAATTTTGTACATACTGATTTTTTATCGCTTATTGACTATATTTTCTTCAGCAATATATCTCACTTCAAAATGTGTTATCGTGACAGGCCTAACTCTGTGTATAGTCCACTTTTTTCCTTCAGGAATCAGGGGCCTATTTCAGTCTCCCGCAGTCTGCTGTTGGCACAAAGCGGCTCTTAATCACATTACATGGATGCGGAATGAATGGAGGACTTCTTTGGACATTCTTTTGTGGCACACACCTAGATCCTGTTTGAAATGCAAGGCTTACACCACTGTCGGGCTTTTCTCAGCTGTGCTACCGCTGTTTGATTTGTACGCCGCTCCAAAATGTGCAAAACAAACGTACACTGCAAAAAGAGATGTCTAGATGAGAGAAAATGACTTAGTTTGAGTAGTTTTGTTTGAGTTGTTTGATGGGCCCAGATTGTTGTAATTGCCTTGTAATTGTCAAAGATGTTTTTGACAATACACTGCATCTTTTTCAAGTCGAATGTTATGAAGCTAAATGAATCCTACGTCACTAGATTTGAACTAAATTAGAACTCTCAAATTGCTATTTTGAATTTAACCAATTTTAATTAAGACTAGATATTCATTTTTGCAGTGCACTAGGAGCAAACGCACCTAAACTACATATTACATAATGTATTTGTTCAAAACAACACATTTAAATTGGTAAAAATTGATACCAAGATAGAACATTATTCATTTCACAAAGGATAAATAAATATTATAATACTTAATAATAATTTAAATGCCTAAACATATTGATTAAAATATATATTTTAAAGGTGAACTTTTAAATTGGTGGATGTTCCATCACCTTCTTATCTCCATGTTATTGTTTTGCCTGAAATAATCCACTGTATGGTATTAAATGTATCTATGCTACACAAATACCTTGAAAAACATGCCTTCTTACTGTCAGCAGGGTCAGTCACCTCTCCACAGATATGACCTTTAACTTGGCTTTGTGGGGTTACCTGCTTGTCATAATGTGGAATATTAATTGTATGGTAATATGTATTGATGTTATTGTGCAAAGCAATAACATCTTCATGGAGAAAAACAGGTATCAGATTAGGGTAACCACACGTCCCTATTTACCCAGGACAGTCCCAGTTTTGAGCCCTGTGTCCCCTGTCCCAGCAGATTTATCCAAAACCAGTGTTTTGTCCCAGGAAATGTCCCAGGTAGCCCTATTTTTGACTAATTTGATACCCACCAAAAGTAAAAAGCATTTGTTTAGCTAAAATACAGAAAACCACAATTTTATTCATACCAGCCTGCCAACTTTGAAAATCCAGTCACCCTATATCAGATCCTCTGCTAGAAAAGTTACATGGTGCACCTTTAACTTGATGCGTTATGTTAACAGAAAAATCACAATGTCAAATTAAGACAAGTAATGATGCATTCAACCAAAGTAATTACATTTCTAACTGCTTGGATAAGTATTCACATTCCGATGCGCTTGTATTAGATTGAAGGGGGAGTGGACAGACACAGCCACTACACTTAGCATGGGGCCAACACAAGTGTTAAAACGCTGGCATCAAGAGAAACAGTGCTTTTCTCTTAGTGTTAGCCTGTTAGTTTTGTGCTTTTCTAAGTGAAGCAGATGGAGGGTGCTAACAGGGAAGATTCCACTGCACCACTGAGGCAGGCTCATGTTATGTCCCCTGGGTGCAACTAAATCTGACCTCATTGTCTATAAAATGTATTATTCAGTAGACATTATTATTGGTATTTTTATACGTCATACTTTCTCTTTACTTTATTTTATATAGTGTCGTCCATGTTTATATAACTTTACACTTTCAGAAAATACATTTTTATAAGCAAATGGCCAAGCATATTCATTATATTTTATAAATTAAAATTTTCAGACTTAAAGCCACAATATGTAACTTTTTAAATTGAAAATAGACTAAAATAACGGCATGTTTTCATTTTTGGTTGTGTTTATTGCACTGAAAAACATGTGAGCTTACTGTGAGAGGGCTTACATCTCCACAAACCTAAGTCTTATTTGGCCTGGAGGAGGGCCTCTTCCTGCTTGTTTCCATGGAGATCTTGTTCCTTTGGCTATAATCTTCCACAGTATGCACTTATCTATAAAACTTATCCATCTCCATGGAGAATATTCCAAAGTATGGTGTTAACTTTCTATTTTTGTGGAATCATGCAGGTGGTGTATCATCCCCAGAAAGTTACATACTGTAGTTTTAAAATGAGAAACAATATGCACATTACCACCTATTCTTAGAATTAAACCAATTTTGCCAGTTCACAAGGGGAATTACATGGACATAGTACCTAGGCCTGTCACAATAACTATAATACTATTTTTTAAGTACAATATACTGCTGAAGTAAATTTAGACCTTAAACAATAATATTGAAATCAAACCATAAAGCAGAATTATTCCAAAAGAAACTATTCTAAATGTACAATATTAAAAAAAAAAAAAAACATGAGCTAAAATAACACACAAGTAATTAGTTTGTATCCATAATGAGCCATAGAAGTTATTTATTCAACCCTCTGCATCTCAAATCTCAACATATTACGAAAAAACAACCAAAAATATCCCAACTACAAATAAAAAGTACCCATGGTAAATATTGACCCCCCAAAAAATATTCTTCTATCCATCATATATTGAATGCTAAGTTGATGTAGTATTTATCGTGACAGGCCTAACAGTACCTAACACATTACAATATAATAACAAATAGCAAATATATTTTACCCACTTCCATCAGATATGTTGCGTCTATGCTGGAATATTATTGTCACAAAGTTGCCAAATATTAAGAAAAAAAAATGGAAAAAACATTCACAAATATCTTGCAATGTATTACATTTGTGTGAAGCGACAGACAATCACCTACCAACCACACTGAAACATGAAAGCTAACAATTCCTCACTAGTAACAACACTGCTAACTGTAATATTTCCTCCAGTTGCTAAAAAATTAATTTGTCACATCTTCTGAATTGCTTCCCACTGTACCCTTAATTAGCCTCTCTTATTTCCAGCGCATGAATCCTCGTTCAGTCTATCTCTTTTGTCTTCCTTCACAAACAGATTCTCTCCTTGTTGTTTCCATTTGCCTAACACCTACTTGTATCTCCCATGTCTTATGCCTGTCTGCCTCCCATCTCTCTCTCCCCTCTCCCCGGCTCCCTCTCGGCTTACATGTATAGCCCTGGATTCCCGAGTATCAGGTAAAAAACACTATTCGTTTTGCTTGAGAATGTTTTGTCTTGATCCGACATTTATTACGGGGATGCACTGATCCATGTTCGCTCTCCCGTGCTTTTACGCCGCAGCGTAGATTAAATGCAGTCCATGTTTATTAAAATCAAACCGTCTCGCAAGTCCCAGTATGTGCCCATGTGCACAGACGTCGTGAGTCCAAGTAAATAGTGTATTCTGTTTCTTCTTGGTGCAGACGTGTGGGCTGCGGTGGAGTTGGTGAATACAGAATTGTTCATCAAATTTTTAGGCTCTCAGATATATTTATTGAGAAATGCTGTTTTATTAAATTGCTATCTGATCAGTCAAGCTGGAGTTTCAGACTTGAGGTCAATAATACAGTATAGAGTAAGGGTTGAAACATATATTTTAGGACTGTGTCCCAATACAGTGTTTGTTAGTGAGGTTTTGAAAGTACTATTGAAAAGTACTGCCTATGATAATTTGGGCCCGTTCAGCAGGAGGTCTGAGAGCTGCCATTGCCCCCTGTGTTAATACTCGAGGGGTTGTGGGATCCAAAACATGTCATCTCACCCAAAAAAAATATTATCTGTCATTGGCAGTTCCTCATACAATTTATCTTAAAAAATTCAAACCTAGGGGTAGTGGCTCCAAGTTTTGCCCACCAACTCTATGGTTAGCTCTTTCAGTTTCTGCCCTTGGGCAGTGGTGGATGAAGTACTCAATGTTGTTAGTTTGGAAAAGTACTCAAGTAAAAGTATCACATGAAAATATCAACTTAAAAATGTACTTTATATTTCACACAAGTGTTGTTAATTTGTTAAAAGTGCTAAATGTAGTAAAATACACATTTTTCTTATGAATTTTGTGTATTTATTTTTGTTTGCTCAAAGCCAAAGCTTGAACTCGAAAACTTTAGTCAGAATGTTACCACAAACATGGTAAAAATAACCTCTCAAATCATCCTAAGCCCAAAAAAGTAGTGGAGTAGAAAGTACCTGCTGTGAAATGTGAAGAGTACTTCACTAATTTTACTTTGTTACCTTCCACCACTGTCCACGAGCAAGACACTTCACTCGCTTTACCTCCAATGTGTAAGAAAAATATATTTTTGTGAGCACAAAAGTGGAGCACAATAACTCCTAGCAAACTAGAATGACTCTCTAGTGCGGAATCAAACTGCACAATGTGACAGAAACTTTAGACATCCACTTTGAGAAGATGAGAAGTTATCAGAAACTAAAGACAAGACCATATTGCACACTGCATCCGTGCCACTCTGTGAAGGCTCAGCATGGGCTCTACTGGATCAGTGCATCCCCGCTTGATTCTGAAGGTACTACAAACTGCAAGTAGTCAGACGAAAGCGGGTGAGCTCTGAACGCCTCTGTCTAATCTCAGCCACATCCTGTCACTCACGCTTAGCAGTAGGACCTGTCGTACACACGCACAGACCTACAACGTCTCCGGAGCTTTAACTGTCTTCTACCTCCACCTCAGGACAAGTAATACTCTTTTAAACCATGTCGGCAGGTGCATTAGCTTTGACGGCAGCAGACCTCTCTTCCACTTATTTTTTGTTCTCCCTGTAAGTCAATGTGTTTGTCAGTCTTAGCACCGCAAGAGATAAGTAATTTTCTTTTCCAAATGTTTCCCTTCCCGCGGTTGTGTAAAAGGAGCAGTCAAGATAGGATATAAAGGTAAATCGAACCACTGTACTATATACACACCCAAGGGAGATTGTCACCAACAATCCCCCCCTGCTCTCTGTCTCCCTAGCACGGCGTTTATACACTTGTCCGTCCCAGTCGCCCATGATGTTGTTCCCCTGTCTGAATCCTCTGTGTCTGCCAGATTAAACGCCCCCTACTGGTGTGGTTTAGTCGTTGTTTTTGCGGCTCCCTGTCTTCACCCTCCACTATACAAGGAATGCCAACCCAGCAGCGATTGCTCTGTTCTTTGTAAATGTATAAACTCGAGAACCCCCTTTTCCCTATTTACATACAGACTTCCCTGGTCCTTTGATGTTACTTCACATGAGTGCTTCCTATATATGTGCGCTACCCAGGCTATGTATAGAAGTAAACGTGTTCTCTGGTAAAAAGGCTATATGTCCTTGAAGGCACACTGTGGGAGAATTGCATTAACACTAGAAAGGGCTCGCCATGATCAGAGGCGCGGTTTATTTTAGTGGATGTTACTGCAGTATGTACAAATAAGGCAAAAACAGATCAGCCCTGTGTTGGTATATCTAGTCTTTTGCTGAATGTAAATTGCGTTCATATATGACTGATTCTGCAGTTTGGGTATTGTTTGTTCAAAATAGTTTAAGGTGCTATATTCCACAAAATTGACTCTTGTGAGCTTTAACTCAGGTTAGAATGCTGTTACCTCATTGTTACCTCACATACCTGGAGGTGTGTTTTGGTTCATTCACACATGTTTGACTAACCACGCATTATTAGTCTGTGGACATCTCCAAAGCTCGAAATGCTCTGTTCCACCTTGTGATCACATGCAGTGGTAGTTTTCAAGTTAACAACTACCTTTTACCTTTTGTTCAGTAGAGATTGGCCAAATGATTCTAGCGAAAGTGTATGGAATTTAAAAACAATAGAGCACTTCCTGTATTACCACATGACATCACAAGGTGGAACAGAGTGTTTTCTGTTTGAGAGAGGAGCTTAATATGCAGGGTTTGTGTGTTAAACATGTGTGAATAAAACAACACACAACTGCAGGTATGTTTGTGATGAGGAAACAACATTATAACATAGATCAGAATACATCATAATATAGGTCCTTTAAGCAAGACGCATCTCAATCCCAACTATATAAATAAACATATTTAATTATTGCGTCCATAGCTTATGTTTAAATATGGGGCAGGTAAAATTGTTCAAATGTTTTGACATGCTAATGTAAATTTGTGTATTTTTCCTTTTTTGATATATATATATATTTTTTTATTTATAATGACTCCAGTGTTTCGTCTGGGCCTAGTGGCTTGGTGTAGCGGAGCTGATATCTGTATGACTGGGGGACTGCAGTGATTAATCTTACATATGTATTGTGTAAGATATCTAAGTGGGTCGTCTCCCCCACCACAGTGGTCATGAGAATTTCGAACAGAATCCAATTACTTCCCAATTACCTTTTGAGCTGATAATTCAGAAATCAAACTTCAGACCAGCTTCAATTTTTTCATAGTGCGCCTTTAGGACTTGATTCAGATATGGGAACATTTGTAATGCATAAAACTGATTGCATTACTATCAGCATGTACTTTTCTTCTTGCGCACTTGAAACTCATGTGAAACAACAACAACATACCCCTCCCTCACCCCTCACCCCTTGTCAGAGCTGTACTGTATGTCCTCCTATCATCTCTGATTGTCCTCCCTCTGAAAGCCCCTCCACTTATGTCTTCCCTCTTTCCCTCCCCTCCTCCCCTCTATCTCCTCATGTTGATTCTTTCCATTTCCACGTTCTCCCGTTTGACACGTACATGATGTGTTGACAGACGGCTGCCCGGGGCTGTGCAACAACAACGGGAGGTGCGTCCTGGATCAGAATGTGTGGCACTGCATCTGTCAGTCCGGGTGGAGAGGCCTGGGCTGCGACGTGGCTACTGAGACACTCTGCTCTGACGGCAAGGATAACGAGGGAGGTGAGAGAGACACAACGTTTACATGCACGCCAGGAAAAATGGATAACTGGACAAGACCACTCTTGTCCCAGTCTACATGTAGGTTACAGTGCCAAATAGGTGCAAACGGGAGACTATGAAACGTTCAGGGGTGTTTAGTAATTTAGCATTAATGCTAAAAGATTGCAGCTACAATTGCTACTAAAAAGGCTATCATACATGTTGAATAGACAAGCAAAATCTCTAATGAAAATCTCAAATTTACGCTGAGCGTTTGATTTTCAGAGATGATAGGAACTGTGTTACTCAACAGCAGTGGTGTAAGAAATACTTAATTTTGTTACTCAAGTTGAAGTACAGATACCAGAGCAAAAAAATACTCACATTAAAGTAAAAGTATCACATGAAAAAATCTACTTCAGTAAAAATATTAAAGTATCTGTTTCAAAATCTATTTAAAGAGTAAAAAAGTAAATGTATTTCACGCAAATTTTGAGATCTAATAAAGTCTCAAATGGATAGATTATTATAAAGATTTTTGCTGAACAAAAACAAATGAATCAATATTTTTTTTTAAAGATATTTAGTTTGTTCAAATTACGGATGTGTTAAAAACAAACCCTCAAACAATAAAAATACTTGTGGTGGAGGGACCGCAGTTTGTTATCACTGCTGATCTAAACCAAGCACATATGACCAAACATGACTTATATTATCCTACCTGTTTCTTACCTTGTGCAGTTGAATGCCACTTGAATGCTCACTCTTCGTCTTGCTCATGGTGTGCATGTAAATGTAGAGTCTCGCACTACTATGTTTACATGCCACCGGTAAAACCAGATAACCGGCCTAGTCCCATTTCAACTGAATTTTCAAAAAGCATATAAACCCAGGAACTACAACGTGTCATGGTTCGAATCTCACAGATCCCAACACAGATACTGATACTGGAGAAACTGATACATACTTGGATACCCGCTGCATGTAACAGTGCAGTCTGATTTACATTAGGCGCAGGCTAGGGGAGGCATTCAATTGCATGAGGTGAGAAACAGACACTCAAATATTAAACATGTGTTTGAATGTTTACTCATTTTACATCAGCTGTAATGACGACTACAGCCCCTAGTATGAGTTGTTTCATTGTTTTGGTTCACTTTGTTAATTTCTATGGTAGAGAGAAAATGACTCATAATCAGTTTCTATCATGTCTAAAAATAGAATGTTCAGTGTAAATTAAATATAGCTTATTTACCTATTTGATTCTTTGACCCGTATGTAGCCTGGGACAAAGGCTCGCTTGGATTTCTTTGTGCACGTAAATGTATTGAGATAGAGAGTGCAGTGGCTACAAATAGGTCCTCTTAGCCTTTTTCCACCACACAACGCTTAGCTCGGGAAAAAAAGTGGGGAAATGGGCTTTGATGTGGCTCCTCCGTGACAGCGCAAACAAACAAAACAAATCAATCATACATAATACATCAGTAGGAAGGGTATGCAAATGTGGCTGCAGCAGATTGTTAAACAGCATGCACCGGAATGTACTGGAGATCAATTATAAAGCACTTAAAGCTGTACGGGATGTGAGCTTTTTGTTCAAGTGCTGCTAGTGCGATTTCAGAGTTCACTCGAGGTCAAACAGTTCAAATAAATAGGTATTATAATTAAATATGTCATTATTACACGGTTAATCGACAATTAATAATGTGACTATTCAGTCCGCAATATGATAATGATAATCTTGACAATTTTAGAAACTTAAATAAGTCATTTTGATTCAATCTATTCTCCAAAAATGTTAAATGTACACTCAAATGTACAAATGTAACTTTTCTGATACATAACATAGTTGTTTTATTTTAGTATAGAATATGTCACAGTATAGTATTGCTCTATCAATGTGTTTTTATGCCTCAAAAAACAAAAAAACAAGAAACATGCATTGATGTGGAAGTGTGATTTCATTTCCACAGATCTGACATTTGACTTTGTCTAGAGGTGTAACCTGTCTCCATTGAGATAGATCAGTTTAATTCTATACAGTAAAACAGGATTTTGTTAATTCCTGGTGTAATTATGAAAAAATAACAATGTTTCTTCTCATAATAACACTGACATCACTAATATCTGATCTTTTGACATTCCTAATTATAATGTATTCATATGTTTCTGCCTAAACATTCAGCCGTGTTTAAAATGTCAGCATTGTGTGACTTTTGATTGTAGTAGTTTTAAATGGAAACACAATTACAAGGCAGTGTTTCACTTTTAAAAAAGCAAGCAATGATCCTGTATCTAAAACAGTTGGAGATCTTTTTTTTTTTTTTTCATTTATTCTGGACAATGCATATTAATGAACATCTGCAACAGTCGCTGTTGTAAATATGTCAAATTATAGCAAACCTGCTAGTATCCATCTGTCGTCCCGAGACATTTAACAAAGAATGACAATAAATAAATAATCAAATAAAGTAAACAACCTGGTGCCTCTTAATGCAACCAAAACTGAAGGAAAAAAAGGTCTGTGCTACTTCACAAGACATCTAGGTAGACCAAACAGCACTCACAAAATAGTACTAATAGATATTTATACGCAAGGACCATGCCCTCAGAACACAAAGTGAAAAATAAATATTGTATTACTTGTATGGTATATATATAGATATACTTTTTTTCCCCATGATTATTCACATTGTAGGTTCTCTCTGAAGGCATCAAAACTTTGAATGGACCATATGGAATGAAGTAAACAAAAATTAAACTCAAAATAACGCAAAACTTGTTTTAGAGTTCTTTCTTAAATAGCCACCGTTTGCTTTGTTCATTGCTTTGCACTTCTGGCACTTCTTGACCCTGACAGGGCACACCTGTGAAATGAAAACCATTTCAGGTGACTTCATCATTATATCACTGAGAGAAGGCCAGGGGTTTGCAGGATGTCAACAAAGCAAAGGGTGGATACTTTGAAGATTAGAATATAATATATAAAAAAATGTGTTAAGATTTTATTATATTATATTATTATTATATTATATTATATTATATTATATTATATTATATTATATTATATTATTATATATTATTTATTTTTACTTTTTTCTTTAATTAATTCCATATATTTTCATATATTTGATATTCTCTGTAAGTATATAAAATGTAAAAAGTAGTAGTAGTATTAGTAGTAGTAGTAGTAGTAGTAGTAACATAAAGAAAAACAACCCTTAATGAGAGGGTATCTCCTTCATTAAATTATACTTGATCAAGGAGACAAATCATTACTACTCACTAAAAAGCTGTACCTGAATGGGACAAGTAGTTTTCCATTTGTGTATGAAAGATTCAGGGATATTTTGAATTTGCTGAGAAAGTGAAAAAAGGCACTGAAGCCATTTTTGCTATACATTCAGTACATTATTAAATATTTGACATTATTAGGAGCCAGAAGCCTTGAGCATTATGATAATCTTTGGCCCTTGATACACCATTCATTTAGCGGAGTAGCCCTTGGTCAAATCAGGTCTGACACCTCAAGCTGCAGTCATCTTAAGAGCCGTGCCTTTAGCTCCCATTAGTTTTGGCTTGTACCGTTGGGGACCGCTGGCTCTGGACCTCGAGCTCTCAGGCTCAATCAGTGATACAGATACATGATAGACTGTGCCACAGTACAAGCTCACTGCCTCCTGTTGATTTAGTGAAGAGAAATGCCCTTGAAATACCTTCAATATAAGTTCTTTTTAAACATGACTTTACCTGACAAAAGAGGATGACTATTGTGCAAGGGGTTAAGTGTGGTTAAGCCTTAAACCCAGTGGGGGGTCGGCCACCTGCTTGTCTTCAGAGAGACATTATTGCTTTGCCTCAAATATTTCAGAGTAAAATAATCTCCACGAGACACCAACAGATCAGATCTCAGCAGATGTAAAGGAATACTGTGGAAAGCTCCTAACAAAGCAATCTCCAGAGATAAGAGGGTGGCAGCCCCTTATTACCAAAGTTACATATTACAACTTTAAATTGTATACTTTCAATGAATATAAAAAGTTAGGTGAAGAAAAATTACATAATGTAAAGTACAACTTTTATGAAGAGGGATTGTCTTTTATTGTCCAAAAATACCTTGAAAAACAGCATGCATTCTTGCTGTGAGTACGGTTGTTTCTCATAAGATTTGAGCTGTAACTTAGCCTGGTGGTGTCACTTGCTTGTCTCCAGGGAGATAGACAATGCGGTACTGTGGAACATTTCCATGGAGACAAACAACTGATGGATCCTCACCAAAAAAAGGTGTACATAGTGTACCTAATGTCAGCATTTTAATTTTGAGTGTAAGTACTATTATGTAACAAACAATTGAATACATCGAATTAGGACTTTTATTGGAATTCTTCCTCTGTAAAAACTGAACAAACCTAGAAACCCCAAATTATGGCTAAGAGACACCGGCGCTGAGACAGGATTTATAATTAGTTCTCTGTCCTCTGTAGTTACCAGTCAAAGTTTGTGCGTCTATCTGAGCCCTGTCCTGTCCCCTTCTCTCCAGATGGACTGGTGGACTGCATGGACCCGGACTGCTGCTCTCAGATGGCCTGTCAGGGTCAGAGCTACTGCCGTGGCTCCCCTGACCCCGCCGTTATGGCCGCCCAGCTCCAGAGCTCCGCCTCCCTGCCTGCCTCCAAGGGCTTCTTCGAGCGCGTCAGCTTCCTGATTGGTCCTGGCGGCAGTCACGTCATCACCTCGGATAACCCCTTCAATAGCAGGTAAGCATGGGAGAAGTGACAGGAGCTTAATTATAGCGGCTGGGCTGGATGTTTGCTGTCTCGTTTCCAGTGGGAAGAGGCACCTGTGTTTGTGCGTCCTCTTCAGAACGTCACAAGAATCACTTTGTCTTTGGGAGAAGAGCAGGCAAGTGTGTGCACAGAGCCCCAGCAGCTAATAAACAGGGGATCAACTGCCTGCCAAATCACTTCAATCTCCAAACATTAAACCGAAGATGCATTTTCACTATATACTGAAAGAGATTTTTACATAAGAGGATGATTCAGTGTATTACAGCTATATCAGAGCAATTTGATAAGCACAAGAAAATGCCATCTTACAGAGATTTGCCTTAGTTACCAGATTTTTTTCCTAATGATTTGAGCAAAACTTGTCTTCCCAGTACAGATATATTATATAAGCAGCTTTTGAGGTTAAAATATGTCTGCTGCATGCTGCCTACATCTAGTTAGAAAGCATTGTTCCAGTAATCTGGAAGTGTATGTTAGCATGCTAGTTGTTTTACCGTCTGCTTTACCACCGCTGCAAAACCCCACGCTGGTCTTGAGCATTGTAAAAAGTGATATGTAGGATGCATGGAATGCATAAGGTAAGTGAGAAATAATTTTGAACCATGTTTTAAGATAAGAAAAATCAAGTATAGTATTTTAAAATCAAAGATGCATTTTCTTTACATTGAAACAGATTTTACATAAGAGGATTATTTCAGTATATTGGAGCTATATCAGAGTGATTTGATAAGGGTGCTTTATTTAAATAGGCCTATATGTCAAGTGGCTCAGTTCAAGGTAAAGCACTTTGATTTGTCAAAAGAGTGTGTTAAGAAAATATGTTCATACAAAGATTTGCTCTAGTTAATAATTTAATTTGACATACTTACACTAACATACTGTATAATTCAGAAAAGAGTATCCATGGGTTTCTCAGTGATGAAAAACTGGATCCATTTCCAAAGCAATCCAAATGCCAACGTTAACCCCTCTGTATATGCTCTGTACACAACAGCATTCTAGCTAGCCCACTGTCAGTCACTTTTATTAAAATCGAAAAACATAACACAAACAATTATTTTTATATGGAGAATACTCTACTTTGTGGTGTTGTTTTAATATTTATTATGCCTCAAAATTAGCATTAGCGTTAGCATTGAGACACAAAAATCCCTCTTTCTAAACACAGAAGTTTCCTCTGGTGAAGTACTCCTTTTATATGTATAGTGTTAAACATGTCAGTGGCATCCACCTACAGTTTCCTCTCCACTGCCCTAATCTTTAAATATTTATTAATTTTAGTACGACTCAGCCGGACGTTGCTTAGCACAGAGTCTATTGAGTGGACAGTAAATTGTAGTTAATCTGCTTGCCAATGGCTGTCTCATTGTTTGGTTTTCTAATTCTTTCTGTTAGTTAAATCAACAATTTTGTGATTTTGGGCTCTACAAAATTAAATGGAATTGAAATGAACAGCAGTATATTCTTCTGAATACTAAACAAAAAAACAAAAAACTGGCACTAATAGCAGGGAAAAGTCATTTGACAGATAATTAATGAATTCATAAGTACTAAACACTCCTGCCAACAAATTCAAAAATCTTGTTGATTGTAAAAATGACATTTGATTTTTGAACTGTGATTGTCTGTCTGTTCTATTGCATTATAACTCCTGCTCTTCACCCAAGCTCTGAATACACAGTATGAATAAATCAATGGTTAGACTCCATCATCACCTCGTGCTCTCCACATCTGCTCAGAGCCATCACAGCGGCGTTTGTTTTGCTGCTGATGGAGAGAGGAGTGATTGCCGGCTGTGTGCACAGGGTTTGGGGAATATTTTCTCCAATAGTTTAAAGTAATCCCTATGTAAATAGCGTGCTTTAGTGAAAATATAGAATGAGGCAGTCCCACCCCAGCCCGCTCCTCAGTAATCCCCTGCTCATTGTCTTCAGCTTACTGTCGATTTCATGTCTGGCTCTGGCATTAGCTCCACGGCTCAGAATAGTCATTTGCCTTTTTATCTTTGTGTAGAAGTTAGTTTTACATTCAGAAACATGTTATAAAGCTCTGCAAACGTGTGCAACTATACTTTTGACTGGATTGATAAAGCCTTTTTGAACCCACTCAGTTTTCTATTTCTTGTATTTCCTGTAAGAAATGTTCAGACTACGATTCAGTGTTTTTAATTCCACCATAATAGATGTAGACAAAAAATGTCAGAGCACTCAGGCAGCCATTTTGAAATAGTTGTCATAGTAACACAAGTGACTGTGGCTGTATTTACATGCACTGATCGGAGTACATCTTGATAGTGGTGAAATTAAGCTCTCATTGCATCATGAAATGTAGTGAATATTTCATGCATTATATACAGCCACAGGGATAAATAGTGGGTACTCCGGATAATTGTCTTGACAGATAGAGGATGCTGTCTTAATGGTGCACTATGCATCGTTTCTTAGGGAGGGCCCAAAGCCTTTTTGTCTCCATGCAGATGTTATCGCATTGCCTGGAATGTTCCATAGTATGTTATGGAGACAAGCAGGTGATGCCACAAGGTTGTTTATTTATTTTTTTTTTTTTTGCAACATCCTTTAATTGAATACATGCATGATAGATAAGTGTAATCCCATGCAGTAGAACATTCTAGACAAAGCAGAAACATCACTATGAGACATGCAGCATATATGCAACGTATATGGATGCATTGATAAATGTTCTGTTCTAACAAATTAAATCATTGTAAATAGCTATTACAAAGTTGATATAGTAGTTAAAAAGGCACAAGAAGCACAATTATTACTGGTCCAACTTTACATCACATGAATTCTATGAATATACTTGTACTTGTTTAACAGCAGTAACCAAAGAAGGGTGATACATTTAGACCCAAATCTTTCAAATGTTTTATTTCAGATGTGTAAGCTGGATAATTCGTAGACATTCTTTGCGCAGTGTATATGAAGAATAAAAATAAAATAAAATAAAATATGAGTGAAGCTTGCAAACCAGAACTCGATTACTTCCAAACTGCATCCATCTGATATCTGAGATGGGAACTGTTACAGGCCACTCTTTTTTTCACTATCCATGAAACCATTGTGTTCACCAAAAGAATAGGCAGCCCATTTCACGGTGCGCTCCCTTATCTGAAGACAACGCTAAACTTGTCCCTTCTGCACCGCAGAGAATAAAACACGTGTTGTGGTTATAGTTTGATTTTTCTTTTTCACTTCCATCCCCGCGTGGCCCACCAGCCGTATCGCATGTCCGCACACCGGCTCCCCTGTTGGGCTTCCTGATCCCTCTGCAGCCTACGTCGGTGAAAAATGCATATATTTGGTGATTCATTTTTGGCCTTCCAGCAGGTGGTGTGACTCGGACTCGGCTAGCATCCGTCTGCCTCTTCAAAGATGAATAGACAGGGCCGGGTGAGAGGGAGCAAACTGCCAGCACGCTCTTAAGTGGCCTTGTTTGGCGAGTGGGTAAATAAAGAATCGGAGAGGGCCGTGCCAAGCGTGCAAGAAGCTAAAGTTGTTGATCATTCCTGTCTCATATACGTAATGACCCGGAGATAAAGAGAGGCGAAATAGGACACCCCTGCCGCACCCACTGACAAATGTGCTGGGGATGCGTTTAAGATTCAAGCCCTGTGCTCCGTAAGCGGCCATGATTAAATGTTGATGGAGAAATATAGCCGTGTCGTCTCCTCTCAAACAAAGACCTCGTTTAACATAACAGACACTATGGGACATACTTGTACAATAGGGTGCTAGGTAACGTGAAGTGTTTTAGACTTGATTAGAATTCATGGAGGTATTGAGAACAGGACACTCTCTCCAATAGTGGCCACATCTGGTACTGCTGCAAAAATGAAACAATATTTTCCTTTAGGTTACAATGTAAATAAACTAGTTTAAAAATTACTATGAATTTTATCTAATGGTCAAGTCAGTAACATGTTTAAAATTTGTCATGACACAAATTTTGCGCATTTCCTTAATGTAGTTAATAGCAATTTTCACTTAATATTTTAAATTATACAATTTATTTTTGTTTTTTGTTTTTTTTTTAGTTACGTCTGTCAGGTCAGTCCAAAACCTTGCGCTGTGACTCAAACATTTTGTATAAGTAATACGTTAATGTAGGTTAATATTCAGAAAGTTGACCATGAATTTCCCATTCAGTGAACCATTATCACAGTCGGCATAATACTAAAGTTTTATATTTTACAAAGGAAAATGGATTTGAAAATGTGGCTATGGTGCAAATAAAACACTTTACCTCCAGGCCCTGTTGCTGTTATAAATAATCCTGCTTTTAGGCTATAATGTGACTATGTATGAGGCTTGCATTGGTGTGATTCATAAAACCAGGTGCAGACTTGAGCACTTTAAGCACAGGCCCTGGAGGTGGACAACCTTTGGACCAGCGGCCGATCCATTAGCCAGCAGGGACATTCGGGTAGAGAGACTGAATGAGTAATGCTCCTCCATGCAGGACTAACTACCACAGAGATGCCCCTAAGAAACCCATTTAACCCAGCCGCTCCACTGCCACTGCTCTTTGCTCGCTAACAGGGGAGCTATATTAGACCGCTGCCAGGTGAGAGAAAGACGTTTTGTTCAACCTTCAATTTCATCATTCAGACCAAGCAAATCTAGTACATATCTTGGACTCGGATAATTTGAACTTTAAATTCATTTGAACTTCTGACACCTCTCTCCAAAGTACGATTCCGTTTATGTCGAGGCGTGCTAATACTTTCTTTCTGAGGCTTTAAAAATGTGTTTCCCCTTTGAGTCGGGTTGCCTGCGGCGTCGGATTTTGTTGTTGTGAATCCTCGACAAAGTGCGTCTCCTTGACACATCAGCCATTTTGGAGTACTGCAGAGCTTTGCAATGTCTCTCCACAACTGTCAAATGAGTTCTAATGTGATTTCACTTGATGTGCCTTCTTTCTATTACGGCAGACATGTATTATGTTATAGTTATAGCATTTCTTCAAGTTTTTATGGGACTGTTTCACAAAAACTTCCGCTGTCAGAAATAATACAAATAAGTTGAACTGTGAGTAGACCTGTCATGATTACACATTTTGAAGCACGATATATTGCTGCAGAGATATCTAACACAAAAACAACAAAGCGGTATAATCCCAGTAACCCATTTTAAATAGACATAGACATTCACATTCAAATGCATGAGCTGCAACAAATAAATGAAAATGAAGCATTAATTAGTGATTAGAAGTTATTTATTCAACTCTCTATAGCTCAAATCCGGCCTTATTACATAAAAATAGCAAATATATCCCCACTTTTGCAAATAAATTGTACACACGATAAAATATATTGTTTCATTTTTCATATATTGTGGCTTTGTTGTAAACCCTAATATTAAATTAAAAAACAATATAACATACGTGACACATTAAAGCAAAAGTTAGAATATTCTATATTACCGGTGTATTTTGTATTTGTATTTTACTTTTTCCCACAGAGCAGCAATTGGTGAAAAAATCAGACTGCTAACTGAGACTGTACAATTAATATAATGTATAATATAATCTCTAAGGGCAAGTTTTCTGACAAGCATGGTGATTGTGATTAGATTTCATTTATAAAGTTCACACTTTAAACGCATTTTAAAGGATGACCAAAAAGACTTAAATATGAAATGACAAATTAATACAAGAATCACAAATTGTTTCACACATTTAATCTACAGAGTTAGCAGCTTTTACACAAAATGAGACAGGATATCTTTATCTCTCTTTATCAGCTTTGATACTATTTGAAATCTTAAAGGTTGTTGGTACGATTAGTTTAGTGTTAAAGAAGAACAAAAAAAAATAAATGTACGTTTATTTATACAGGTAGATCCCGATGAGAGCACTCAGACTCGTGCACCCTGTTCAAATACAGAAAAATACAAACAAATAACAAACAAAAGTGCATAAGTCCTTTCAAAACGTTAAAGGTGTAGGTGAGAGTATAGCTGTTTGTGACCACATTATTAAAGTGTGGCATTTGTGGCACCAAAAGATCCAATTTTGCATGTCCTTGAAATATTTTTCATTTTTGGGAATTAAAACAGCGTTTTTCCCATCTCAGTTCTGGTGTGGCTAGTCCTTAGACTTATACTATCATGTGATCTTGTATTAAAAGTTCCCATATCAATGTTCAACAAGCAAGTGAAATAGCAGTCATGTGAGATAGCATTCTATCAAAAGCATTTTATACAGTGTTTTTCTCTTCTGACAGATAGCAATAGCCAACCTACTTTTTGTGTGTACAGTGATGGGTTTAAATTCATCACCTGCAATGAAACGAAGGGCTGAGTGTGTGTAAAGGTTTCAAAGTAGAAGCTGAAGTCTGTATATATATCTATAGAAATGTTATATAGCAAGGTAGCTTGAACAATTTATTTTCTGTAATTTAATGGGATACAATATTTGTTTGACACGTATCATGATGGTTGCGGGTATTAAACCATTTTTGAAACATGCTTTGGGAGATGCACCTGTCTAAGGCCCACAGTTTGTGAATCAGTCCTTAGCCTACTGCTGCTTGGAAAATGAATCTGAAATATGCATGTCTCCATAGTGAGTGGATGGCAGGGGAGGTACATGATTGTTTGTCATGACCCCTGAAATGAAACAACGAGCTGAAGGGAAAATATGCTAATTTATATGACCTTATTATTTGATAGATAAACTATAGATATAAAGCGTTGTTTTACCCAGTCTGATACAAAGCCTTCTATTTTGTGAGTTTTATTTCTCCTGGCGTCATAAATTACATTGCCTTAAGAGCTAAACTTGGCTTTGTGCGCCACATCTTGTCTTTGCATAATAGCTTACATAACAGCATTTTTATTAGAAATGGGGCTCAAGACTGAATTCAGCACATCCATTTATATTTCCTGAAGGAATAAAAAAAACAACACTGCAATAAATGCACAAGATGGTGCAGACGATACTGTAGCCAGCCCTGTGTTTCCTGTGGCTCATTTGGTTGAATTATGGGCTTTTAAATGGAGTAAATAGAGACAGAGAGGAGCTGTGTAAGGCAGATGTTTTCATGACTAACTGCTACTGACATGAGCGCTTTTATACATGGGTAAATTACAAGTCCGTGCTAATGCTGCGGGCGAAGCAACGACAGTTGGTAAGACATGGCACTACCTAGCTTGCCGGCAGCTGGAATTGTTTTGTTTGTATGTTGAGTTAACATAACATTCTAAACAGTTTAAAATTGTGTTGGGGGCAAGAGTTCAGTGGTAGAATTTTCTTTTTAAGGTGCAGTTTGTAACTTTTCTGGTTTGGTCTGGTTATTGCGTTACTTGAAATGTTCCATTGTGTGCCATTAAACTTAAGTATCCTGTATTTATTCAATTACAGGTGTTTCTATATTCCATACATACCACACTGAGAATGCCTGAGCTGGTTAGTACTTGGATATAGGGATGGGGACGATATAAAATTTAGACTAACGATTATCGTGACCAAAATAAATCACGATTCATGATATTATCACGAAAATTATTAATGTGTTAACATTCTGGCGGCCCGGGCCTACTTTACAACTCTACAGGAATGTACATGTACTTCTGCGTCACCCACGCAAACAATCTACACATCAAATAAAAGCTACAGCGCTCCTCGTTAGGTATATGCAAACAATTTTCACCTGGAATCACCACAGTGCTGACAGGAAAGACGTTTTTACAGAAAAGCCAAAAATGCGGATTTGGACTTCACTCACCTTTGACGCTCTGGTTCTGTCAAACATCAACATATTCCACAAAGTCATTCTCATTCGTTCCGTACAGGTCCAGTGAATATAATCCACTGAAGAAATCATGTCCACAAAATAAGTCATATTGTCCATGTAGAAACTGCTGCAGGAAAGTATTCTACACGCGAAATCTGCTCCGGCACTTTTTTGCATTTCTTTTCTCGATTTCAGGCATAATAAACTTTGGCCGTTTCTCAATTCACCAAAAATTCACCAAAGTGCCCTTAAGTCGGGCGGTATTTCGACCTGCACTTCGAACAGTACATGGAACAGTGCATGTGACAAATTGGGACACGGCCTTTGTTTCTCAGTGATAAGCACACGTGTGAGCTTCTGATTGACACCAGTGTTGTCCAATAAGGGGGAGGTTGTGTGTCACTGGAGCTGCAAACAGCGAATCAGTGCTACATGTGACTGAAAGTTTACGCCCCACTCTCCCCCGTGTAGAATCAACCAATCACATTACACGCGTTTAGTGACGTTTTCTCCTTACAGCCAATGAGCAGTGGAGCATGTGTGTGACATGCCGTGGTTTTCCGTAAACAGACGGACTTTACCGAGTAAACGAAGCATGTTAATGTGCGCGCATTCTAGGCGCTGTTGTTTTGCTTCTAAACGTGATGAAACGGACAAAACAGACAAAACAAAGGAAGTACGCGATTGAGGACACTGTGGATGTTTGTACAACTTAAA
Source organism: Periophthalmus modestus (assembly GCA_019594935.1). NCBI lineage: Eukaryota > Metazoa > Chordata > Actinopteri > Gobiiformes > Gobiidae > Periophthalmus > Periophthalmus modestus. Next base: position 4,674,074 of record JAIEZT010001368.1, on the reverse strand, counting down.
CTAGAGGTATCTCTGACCCGGAGTGGTTCGTGTCAGAGTGAAGACGGCTGTGGACTCAGGAGTAGAAGAGTTTATTTTTTGATGGATTGATGCTGTTCACAATCGGTGAGCGTGGTTTATTCTGCTATTGACATGATTGTAGGTAAATATATATGGTGTGTGTGTCTGTAAAATTCAGTTTAGCTAACTACACACAACACAATCTACATTCAATAGTTTATGTCACTTATGATGAATATTTTCAGCTCAAGTTTGTCAAACAATGCAGGATGTTTGTCTCGTAAATGTGCGTGCATGTTGCTCGTGTTTTACCCTCGGACCCGCAACTTTTTTTTGCCACCAGACTCTGCCACCAGAACAGGCAAAGACGCAACAAGTGTCATTGCTGTGACAGAGCGCCCCCTTGTGGGCAAACACCAAAACCAGCATCTAAACGTTGTATTGAAACCAGAAACAGGAGGCAGTCTGGCGCGATTTTGGAAAAATGCCACGAACGATTTATCGCGAACCGTTTCTATCGCGATTTACGATATTATCATATATCGTCCCATTCCTACTTGGATGGGAGACCTACTGAAAAGACCTAGGATACAGTGAGGCAGCACGGACTCGAGAGGAAACTGTTGTTGTGTCCATCGGCAAGATAATTTACCCTCTTGTGAGTGAGTGATGTGAGTGAGTGGTGGTCAATGGTGCAGATTGTCAGTCTGTCAGTCTACCCCAGGGCAGTTGTGGCTGCACTAGAAGCTTACCACCATATAGAGTAAAGTAATAATTCATCAGAAAGCACTTGGGATGTTAATGCTATACTCTGGAACATTCCGTGCCAAACAAGCTAAAAAAAAAATCAAGTTCAACAAGTGAGTTTTTCTGCTTTTATTTCTTTCTAATAATTCCCCATGGAGTTGTATAGACCGTTGCCTTCCACCTGAAATTATGACATCAAACTTGCCAACACCTTGATCACAGTGTCTTGTTTGTTTACCTGGTGTGTCTGTGTTTGCATGTCCATGCAGCCTGGCGTCCGTCATCAGGGGTCAAGTGCTCACAGGAGATGGGACGCCGCTGATCGGAGTCAACGTGTCCTTCCCACACTACCCCGAGTACGGCTACACCATCACCCGGCAGGACGGCATGTAAGGCCCACACTGCAGCCACTACATCTGTCAACAGGCATTAGCATGTCCAAACAAACAAGAGCCTTATGTACACTGGAGTTAGCCCTGGGTTAATCCATGCACTTTACATTATCCATGTGCATTGATTGGAATGGTGGCACATACTATATTTGGAAACACTACACATCAGCTAGAAAATACTAATTGCACAATTTGATTTTTGTTCAGTACAAAAAATAAGTGTAATATGCCATAATCTTGGAATAAAATGCTTTTATAAAATGTACAGAACAGGCATTATAGAACATCACTTTTGTTCAAGGTTGCTCTTACTGGACAAGGAGTACATAAACTACTAAAAATAAAGTTTATAATATATTGTATGTACATACATATATATTGTACGTACACACACACACACACATATATATATGTGTGTGTGTGTGTGTGTGTGTGTGTGTGTGTGTGTGTGTGTGTGTCCGTGCGTGTGTGTGTATAAAGTGTAGCGTATATAGTCCAAGCACAGACTGTATATATAAATGGACATAGCTAACCTGCTAGCCACCACATTCGAAATAGGAAGTAATCGCTTTCTATTGAAAAACTTTCGCCCCCCTCTCCGTAACTGTTGCTGTCAGGCTTCTCATTTTGGTCGTATTAACATGCTCTACATCATCAAGGTATTTTTTTATTTTGCAATTGTGACCGTAAATCAAGATATGAATATTAACAATACACAAATCAGATGCCTTTTTTCCCCAAGGTCGCTCCAGTTAGCGTAAGCAACAGGTTTGATTGACAGTGAAGCCCGCTCCCTGCTAAACCAGCAAGACAGGCGGGAAGGGACATTACCTTCAACAACCTCACTTCCGATTGGGTCTTAGGTTGCTATGATACTCTCAGTCAGAATTCCAAATACGGAAGTTGACTCCAAATTTGCTCTATAACTGCTAGCCTCCATGAGCTTCATTTGACTGGAGCCGAATGCTATGGGTGACATCGCATTCCCGTAGTCCACTTCTTTACACAGTCATTGGGCCCAAGGGTTGCTTATGAATGACTCATAGATTCTTATTATTTCAGAGTAGCCATTTTGAAATGTTTTATTTACTACAGATTAGGGATGGGACGATACAAAATTTAGACTCACGATTATTGTGAGCAAAATAAATCACGATTCACGATATTATCGCGAAAATTATTAATTTGTAAACGTTTCGACGGCCCGGGCCTACTTTACAACTCTACAGGAATGTACATGTACTTCTGCGTCACCCACGCAAACAATCTACACATCAAATGAAAGCTACCGCGCTCCTCTTTTCGTATATGTAAACAATTTTCACCTGGAATCACCACACTGCTGACAGGAAAGATGTTTTTACAGAAAAGACAAAAATACGGATTTGGACTTCACTCACCTTTGAGGGCTCTGATTCTGTCAAACATCAACATATTCCACAAAGTTGGTCTCATTCGTTCCTACAGGTCCAGAGAATATAACCCACTGAAGAAATCATGTCCACAAAATAAGTTAGATCCTCCATGTCCAATCTGCTGCAGGAAAGTATTCCACACGCAAAATCTGCTCTGTCACTTTTTTGCATTTCTTCGGTTGATTTCAGGCATAATAAACTTAGGACAGCGCCAACTTTGGCCGTGTCTCAATTCACCAAAAATTCACCAAAGTGCCCTTAAGGCACATTTAAGTCAGGTGGGTACTTCGACTTGCACTTTGAACAGTACATGGAACAGTGCATGTGACGAATTGGGACACGGCCTTTCTTCCTCAGTGCTAAACACACGTGTGAGCTTCTGATTGACACCAGTGTTGTCCAATAAACGTGAGGGTTGTGGGTCACTGGAGCCGCAAACAGCGAATCAGTGCTACATGTGACTGAAGGTTTTCTCCCCCGTGTAGAATCAACCAATCACATCACACACATTTAGTGACGTTTTCTCCTTGCAGCCAATGAGCAGCGTGTGTTACATGTCGTGCTTTTCCGTAAATAGACGGGACCTTACTAGTAAACGAACCGCGTGCATTCTAGGCACTGTTATTTTGCTTCTTAACATGATGAAACGGACAACATGGACAAAACAAAGGAAGTACGCAATCGAGGAAACTTGTTTGTACAAGTTAAACTAGAGGTATCTCTGACCCGGAGCGGTTCGTGTCAGAGTGAAGATGGCTGTGGACTCAGGAGTAGAGGATCTTATTTTTGATGGAGTGATGCTGTTCTCGATCGGTAAGCGTGGTTTATTCTGCTATTGACATGACTGTAGGTAAATATATATTGTGTGTTTCTGTAAAATGCTGTTTAGCTAACTACACACAACACAATCTACATTCAATAGTTTATGTCACTTACGATGAATATTTTCAGCTCAAGTTTGTCAAACAATGCAGGATGTTTGTCTCGTAAATGCACGTGCATGTTACTCGTGTTTTGCCCTCGGACCCGCAACTTTTTTTCGCCACCAGAACAGGCACAAACGCAACAAGTGTCATTGCTGTGACAGAGTGCCCCCTTGTGGGCAAACACCAAAACTAGCATCTAAACGTTGTATTGAAACCAGAAACATGAGGCAGTCTGGTGCCGTAAAGACTATTATAATAGTGCGCGATTTTGGAAAAATGCCATGAACGATTTATCTTGGACCGTTTTTATCGTGATTAACGATATTATCGTATATCGTCCCATCCCTTCTACAGATATAAACAACAAACATGCATGATCACATCAAGCCATATTTCTCAGCAGAGTATTCATCATGCGTTTTAACTAATACACATTCTCCCAGCATTTCCTGGTAACATACTTTGTGTTCTAAAGAGCAGCAGGAGACTCTGAATGTCTAAAGCAAAATAAATTAATTCACCACTAGGTATTAGTCTATTTTAATGGGACAGAACAGAGAGCATTGTTACATTTAAAAAAGCAACCAATGCTATGTCCATCTAGCCAATGGCTAATTTGCAAAACTGTTCCCTAACATATACACACAAACAGAGAAAGGCAGTGAAGATGAAAAGTGGAACTATCCAGTTTGTCCATACTTCCATTGGAAGTAGTATAGTACATAGGATGACACAGATCATAGACCTATTCACAAAGAAATCTCTGCATTTACCAAGCTGGAGGTGTCCAATATCATAATCCCTGCCACAGTAGTGCAATAAATTGCTGTAACATTATGTGAATGATAATAATACAGAGAGTTGGGTATGAATACATCCCTCAATAGTAAATACTAGTTGCCCGCCGCCCTTACAGTGCCCACTTACTCAGACAATGGATAATCTGCCCATCTAACAATGCAAGACTTGTACTGGTGCTTATCCCAAACAAAACAAATGAAAAGCACAGCACAATGTTCCCCAGAACAATTCCTCATGCAAATGTCAGCTTGGTGGAGAGGCTGTTTAAAATGCATTGAATCAGCACGGCTAGAATCAATCTGCCGCTGGTGTAGTAAAACATGGGATTACTGTCTGACCTTCTCCAGCTATTACTGTGCACGCCTCTTCAGTAATGGGAGCAAAAGTACAGAGCAGATGTACACATGTCATGTATTATACAAGAACAGTTCACCACAGGTACAAGCTTTAGACCACACATGTATGGAGCTGCAATTGTTATCATTTAACACTATAAAATACAAATTAATCTTTTTTTTCATTTATCTTTATTTATACAGGAAGACCCACAGTGAAAGCACACAGACTCTTTTTGATTAGCGCCTTGTGCTCTGTAAAACAATACAAACAAAACAAATAACTACTGTATTTTCCGAACTAGTCGCACTGGACTATAAGTCTCATTTTTGGGGAAATTTATTTTACAGAATCCGAGACCAAGAACAGACATTTTATCTTTAAAGGCAAGTTATAATAATAACAGTGAAACAGAGAACAACAGGCTTAACAGCAGTACAGCACGCTAACATAACACATTTATATGTATTCAGCTACATGAAGCATAGACAGAACTGAATATTTATCTGGTATGTTAACGTAAGATATTAACAGTTTTTCCAGATATCTACAGCATAAAAAACAAGCTAATAAGGTTACTCTCAATCTCACTCTAATTCACAAAATCCATCGCTGTTGCTTCCTCGTTGTCTCTTCCGAACTCCATCAACTCCAGAAGTAGATAAAGCTCCGCTTCCACGTGGCTGATACTAGTACACAAGCCTGGAGTGCCCCTGCGCGATTGTCACAGTGACAACAACAAAGTTGTGAAATCTGAGTCCGGAAAATACCGTACATAGATCGATTTAAAACATTAAAAACCGGTGCAGGTGTGATTATAAATGTTTAACGCCAGATTATTAAAATGCATTAGTGGCACCAATGTATTAATTTTGGCATGTCTTGGATATGTCTGCCATTTTTGGGAAGCAAAATAACCAAAAGCTTTTTTTCCCCATTTCACCTCTAGTGCAGCCAGTTTTTAGACAAGACAATCATGAGATCTTGTAATAAAAGCTCCTGTATCAAAGTTCAACAAGCACGTGAGATATTCAGGCAGTTTATCAAGTAGTATTTTATACAGTGTTGTTCTCTTCTGACACATAGCGATGGCCATCCTAGTGCAGAGTGTAGAGTGAAAGAGTGTATATAAAGGTCTCAACGTAGAGGCTGAAATCTGTATGTATATTATATTGCCATAATTTAGTATAGCCTTTTACTAGACTTATTTTTTGCTTTTGTACCTTAACAAAATTGAGTAGCCTTAGTCTACTTCTTCACACTACATAGTATCTGAGTGGTATCAGTATCGGCAAGTAAACTAAGGCCACGTATCAGATTGGAACAACACTAGTTAGCTCTATATAGCATTTTGGGATATTCACCAAAACCCAAGTCATCAAAAGTAGCTGTGAAATATGTCAACTTTCTGCAGTTTCCCAGAAAGAAACTCTTTAAATAGCAGGATAATAAAATATTAAATATTGTAGGTAAAACAGTTTTTTTAGGTTTTGCTTATGCGCTGTTAGCATGGAAGAAGAGACAGAGACAGTGCACAGCTGGGATGACTCACCAAGCATGGGGACACATATTCAGGGATTAGCTGATTCTTCTCCTCGATAGTCTTCCTGTAACACTAGTGAGGAGAGCGGGATAACTGGTCGGAGATCATCTCCCTTGGTTAGCCAACAGATCAGTGGTAAGAAGGTTCAGTCACAGCTGCCCAGATAGAGAGAGAGGAACCAAAATGGTAATTAGTATATTATGGGAGCTAAAATCTGAATACATACTCAAAAAAGAAGATAACACAGAAAGAAGATCCCCATAATGTGATCCTTTTTTTATTATTGCATCAACAACATAATTTAAATTTAACAGGCACATATTATTCTAATTTGGCTATGCTATATTATTATCTCCTCATCCACTACATACTCGAGTTGTATTTTACACTTGTTTCATTAGTCATTAATTAATCTTTTTTTTTTTTTCGTTCAGAACTCAAAAGTGCTTGCATTTTGCCTGAATTGTTGCATCATAAGTAAAAACCCAAACTTCTGCACAGTTTTAAGCCCATAAGCCATCACTGTACTTGTTTTGGTGTTCAGATTGTGTTCAAAATGAACACATGGCTCTATTAGCAGTTATGTTGCCTAATGGCTTCATTTATGTTACCTCGTTCATTTACTCGTTTAGTAAAGGTTTGGTAAAGGTTAGGCCTTAACTGTGGTTCGGGTTAGGATTGCTCTTCTGGAAATCAATGTCAGTGTATAAAGCAAGCCAAACCAAAAAGCATGGAAACCCAAAATGAGTGCGTGTGATTCCATGCAGTGTCACTGCGAACATGCGGTACCCTCCGGTGCCACTTGTGCTGAATATATAGAGCAGCACTTCAAAGACTTGCCCTTCATTTCCAAAGCAGCCTTTTCCCTGAGTAATGGGGCACTAATTAAAAGCAGTTCACTGGTGAGAGCTGGCAGGACCGCAGACCAAATGTGACCAGAAAGCCTGCACACAGCACGCCTGCTTTAACTACAGTCATGCATGAGACACACAGAATAATAAAGTGATAATAAACACTAGGGCTGTGCAGGAGGAGTGCTTCACTTCGCTTCAGACAGGAATCATTGATCCAGAAGTCAATGTTTATTTTATTAGGCTTAAAACCATCATACATGATCAGACAGAGGGATTTAAAGTGCATTGTTTTAGACCATGAAGTGTGCAAGATTTACAACTTATTTTGAACTGAAAGGTACACTATGCAACACTGACTTGTTATTGCTTTACCTAGAAAAGCATGAAACATTAATGTGAGCAGTGGTGATTACTTGCTTGTCTCTAAAGTGATAGATAAGTTTAATGCTATACTACGGAACTTTCCTGGAAAAGTAATAAAATCTCCATGAAAAAGAGTGGTACATCCTCCACCAGAAAAGCTACATAGTACACAATTAAGGTATGGGTATCTAATTATGGAAAGAAATAATGATTTTTGAAAAATTGGTTGCACAAAATGCACAGTGTTAAAATCAACAAAAGCAGGTTCTAGAGGTGACTGCTCTGTGCTGTTTAGGAAAATGCTTTTGGACAACTCTCTTTTGCTTATGGAGTAGGTCAGACGTGGAACACACTGCTGCTCATATACGAGAGCTCTCAACACTGGCAGCATTTCAAAAGTTTTAAAACAGTGGCTGTTTGGGGGCCAAATATGTCACCATGCATAAAACAGTAACATTTTTATACTGAGTATTTTTGTTTTAAATTTTCTTTTAACTTCTAACTTCAAATGAACTGTTCATATAATTGTATGTATAGCGAGTGTGTTGTATGTATAGTGATTGTATGCATTTTTAAATGTTCATTAATATGTGCTGCCCCTTTACAAATAAATAAGAAAAAACAAACATTAGGAAAACAACATAAATCAGAATCAGTATTCTACCTGCATGACTATCCTTAATATTTGCTGTTGCTAAAAGGGAAATAGCTTTCTCAGCTCTGGCACATCTAATCTAGTTAAACATACAAACAAAGCCAGATTGCAGTAAGATAAAATACAATAAGAATCGAAATGTATGTGATCTGCATATATAGTACTGTACAGTGATGCATGTAGCAGCTGTCTGACTACACCATCTCATACTGTGTTCAGGTTTGACCTTGTGGCCAATGGCGGCGCTTCCCTGACCCTGAGTTATGAGCGCGCTCCGTTCCCCAGCGTGCAGCGGACAGTGTGGCTGCCCTGGAGTGTCTTTCATGTGATGGATACTGTGGTAATGAAGAGAGAGGCCAACGACATCCCCAGTTGTTACCTCACAGGTCTGCTCCGGCCAAACCCGCTCATCCTGGCAACGCCCCTGTCGACGCTGTACAAGACATCAGAGGAGGACAGCCCTATCATCCCGGAGACACAGGTAAACTGCAGCATACACTTCTATGCATCTATGACAATTAGTATGTTTAATTACATATTTTAAATTGTGTCATGTGTAACTTTTAGTCTCCATGGAGATGGTATTGCTTTGCCTAAAATGTTGCACAGTATGACATTATATAGCTAAATTGCATAGGTAGCATTTATGTCACTGAAGAAGAGGTATTAGGCAAACTTTCTACCATGTTGTAACGTTGCTCCCTCATCAAAAACATGTCTGAAGTGGTTTTATATGTCATCAATGCAAGTCTGAGTACTTTTGCCATCTCTTCCAGGCACTATTTGAACCCTCCTTACAGTTAGCACACAAGTTTCCAACATGGTGATCTAAATATCTTATGTGTTAACAGTTAATGTGTTACCCTCTTTAAGGGTATTTTATTGCTCAACAAGACCTTGGAAAACAATCCATTCTTATTACGGGTGGGGGCACCTCTCCACAGATCTGACCTGTATCTTAAATTTATCTGTTCTGTCCATTGTCCACTGACAAAGAATAGATAACTTTAACTTTAATGTCATAATGTAGAATTTTCCAAACTATGCAATAGCATTGCTATGGAGACAAGCAGGTAGAACTTTGAAGAACTAATGTACTTTATCCCTTTAAGAATGTATGAATGATTGGACACAATTCAAGGGAAATGTTTTAGCTGGAAAACTGCCCGTTGATATTGGGGTCAAAACAGTAAGTCTATTATAAAACAATCCAACAGAAGTTATGTATTTATCTTTGAATTACTTACTTAAAAAGTAAGTTCATATTCTTTTTTGATTCACGACAGCTTTTTAATGTTTGTTTGTTTTTTTTTACCAACTAAGGGTTATATGCACTCCTAGACCACGTCACAAGTCAAAATAACTACCACTACTACTAATACTGCTAGTACCAATACCACTAATACTAGGCAAGGCAAGTTTATTTGTATAGCACAATTTGTACACAAGGTAATTCAAAGTGCTTTACGGAATAAGAAAGACATTAAAATCACACAAATCAAAACATAAATAATCACAAATAATCATCATAAAATTGACATTAAAACATTAAAACAAAAGAGTGCAGAATAAAAAGTCATATTTTCAGTCATATGCGCAGATAAACAGAACTGCTTTGAGCCTGGATTTAAACATTGTTAAAGTAGAGGCCTGTTTCACATCTTGAAGTAAACTGTTCCAGATTTTAGCTGCATAAAACTGAAATGATTCCCCATGTTTAGTCCTGACTCTGGGCACCAGCAGGAGACCGGTCCCTGAAGTCCTTAGAGTGTGAGATGGTTCATATGGCACTAACATGTCAGAGATGTACTTTGGACCTAGGCCATGAAGAGACTTGTACACAAGCAGAGCTGCTTTAAAGTCTATTCTTTGAACTAAAGGAAGCCAGTGCAGAGACCTGAGCACAAGACTTATGCGCTCGTACTTCCTGGTTCTGGTCAGGACCCGAGCAGCAGCGTTCTGGATGTACTGCAGCTGTCTTAAGGCCCGTTTGGAGAGGCCAGTGAGCAGGCCGTTACAGTAGTCTAACCTACTGGAGACAAATGCATCGATGAGTCTCTCTAAGTCTAGCTTTGACAGTATACCTTTGATTTTTGCAATGTTTTTTAGATGGTAGAAAGCGCCAGATGTTATTGATTTGATTTAATACTACTAATACTACTAGTACTACTACAACATATTGACTTTGACTTTTAAAAACCTTGTGCATACTAAATTGGTGGAAGCTACCTGCAGATAAGTCTTGGTGGATCACATTACACTGCCTTTTATGGTCACTTCCACGCTGGTCCTCCTATCAGATTCTTTTAAATGACTTCAATTTGACCCACATTTCTCAGGCATTAGATGAGCGACCGCTTTGTTGGAAATACACAGACAGTGGCTAATGATAAAGCCGCTTTATCTCCCCTCTTCACTGCATTGCCCACTTATTTTAAACAGACACATTTGCCCTTGCCTTTGAGCTGTGATTGAATTGCGCCGACTCCCCGAATGTTAAGCCATAAATTGTCTTTGATAAATTCTGACAGCCGGTTTCACGGAGGTCACTGATTTTCCGTTTGAGGCGCAAATCTTTGTTTGAAATCCCCAAAATAATAAGTGTGATGCTGAGTAAACAAGGAAAGGTTTCTTCTTTTTCTGAAAAGCTTAAAGAAGACATATTGTGCTTGAGCCTGCTTTATAGTTGTAATCTGTGACATCCGTGGATCATTATGTCGCAATCGCAATATTCATCTAAAATTACTTTATAAAAGAAATGCATCTGCTGACTTCCGAGTTCGAAAAATGAGGCGCTCAATGGGAGCTGACGTCGGCGTGAATGTCATCACAACAAAGAGTCATGGAGTCTTTCTTTCTTTCTTTCTTTATTCTTTATTTGACAGGGACCATGTACAAATTCATTAATCTTACAAGGAAAAGATGATTTGTACCAGATGTAGCTACTGCTAAATCTGCAGTCCCTGGGCAGGTGAACACACAATAAAAAACACATATCAATAAACAATTACAATATATGATTACCAATTTGCCATATAACTATAACAATTAAATACAGTAAAAAAAAAAAAAAAAAAAAAAATGACCCCATGTCCAATACAGTATGTCCCCCCCAGTCCAGACTAATATAAAAATCTTTAAGTGCAGGTATATAGGTATATACAGTGAGGACAGAACAGCACCAACTAACTAGACTGATGTGGACACATTTGATTATTTAAAATGTACTTTTTCAAATTTCTAGTAAAACTATTAAAATCCACAGACAATTCCACACTGTTTGGAAGCTGATTACACTGCCTAATGGTTTGACAGGAAAAAGCCGATTGAGCAAAGGCCGAGGATCTTTTTGGGACAACGCAATTTCTGTTCATGGAGGAACGAGTGGATCGAGTAGTTTGTTCAGAGCAAAGGACAGTACATTTTTTTAATGTAGGTGAAGCTGCATTATTAATAATTTTGAATAATTTTCTTAGATTTGAATACAAAATTAAATTATTAAAACTGAACATTTTATATTTACTTAAGATGTTACAGTGGTGATAATGGAGGGGTTTTTTATCAAGTGTCTTTACTGCCTGATTATATGTGGATCTGGGAGATTTTAAAGCTCTCTCATTGGCCTGAGACCAGCAGGACACACAGTAGGTCAGGTGTGGAATAATCATGGCATTAAAATATGTAAAAGCGGCCTCTACTGTCAGACTGTTCCTCATGTGTCTAAGAGAAGAGACGTTGTAGCGGATTGAATTGCGTACTTTTTTTATATGCTTTTTGAAAGACAAAGTCTTTCAAAAAGCATCTCTGTTACAATGTTTAGTTTTATTCCGTTGAAAAAGATGTTAGGCCTGTCTTTAAATCTATTAGTTTTGGTAAAATACATACCAACTTTTTACTAAGTTTTACTAATGTTTAATGTCAGACATGAAGATTGGAGCCAATTATCAATTTTGTCCATAGCTGAGGATAATGTGGTGGCCACTTTCTGCGCATCCCTTCCATGTACGTAGATGACAGCATCTGGAATAAGCGATTAAAGATTGCTCAAACATGCACAAATCACTCCATATACAACTTTGGTAAATGTAAATGTGGAGAGGGGAAACAACTGTAACATGGTTAAAAGCTCTGAAAAGTCAATTTTGTATAATAGGTCTGCTTTAAAATTTAAAATCTTTTTTATAATGGGGAGATAGTTGCCATTATTAAACCTGTGGATTTATACTTTTTTGTTCATTCCTTACACTCTTAGGTATGTGTTTAGATAGAGGCACAATGTTCTCGAAGTAATTTGGAGAAATTGTTGATGCCTTCTAAGTCTGACAGCAGCCTAATTTATTTTGCCTGACTGTGAGGGTTGAACTAAACAAAGAGAATACAGTATCGCCAATTCCCAAAATACACCTACGTAAAAACTTAAACATTGTAATTAGTTCACATTCCTCAAGACTTTAATTAGCTCTACACTATGAGTACATTTATGATTCTCATACATTCAGATGTATGAGAGTATATAAAGAAAAGCATTTTGATTTTAAATTTTATAAACATTTTTTTATAATCTGAGTTGCCAGCTTCAATGCTGAAACCTTCACTACCTAAGCCCCAGCACCTGCAGCCAATCATTAATTAAGTGCTAGTGCAGCCTCTGCAGCTCAGTGAGTGAATTCTGGAGGTTCTGACTTTTCACACAAGGCATGACCTGTCTATATAATGAGAAAAACTTGTATGTGTCCTCTATCTACAGGTTAAGGTTCAGTTGTGGTTGTAATACCTTTTTTTAAAACTGTTAGAGCACAGATGGTTTCTTTACAAAACCATATTTTTACTACTAATTGTTTCAGTATAGTATATTCTTCGTAAAAAAGAAGGATCAGTTTTTGAATGGTGTCTGGCCTGGTAGTTAAACTCTCAGAACATTGTTCTTGTCAGTTCAGTAGCTGATGGGATTGTGAGTTTCAGTTGTCTTTGTTACTGAAATAAACAGGTGGACTATAGGGGCAACAATGAGCCAACCCACAAAATAGCAATGGTTTTAGGGATCGTTTTCCTCTCCTTTTCTATTCAGGTAGGCTCAGTATGGACACAGTATTTTCCTTTATGTTCTGAGAATATTTTTGAGTGTATTTCTTCCACCTCTGGTAATGATCAGTTGGAGAGGTCCACATAGCCTGGGGGGACTTACAAAAACTGCAACATAAGAAATAGAGAATAGAGAAGTAGAGATTTTTCCTTTACTACCTGTTCACTTCCTAACATAAATCACTGTTAATAAACTGGCCTCCAGGTCCTCCATGAGCAAGTGGCCATCCCCGGCAGTGACCTGAACCTGGTGTACCTGAGCTCCAGAGCAGCTGGCTACAAGCCCATCCTGAAGGTGCTGCTGACCCAAGAGCGGCTGCCCTTCGGCCTGATGAAGGTCCACCTGATGGTGGCCGTCATGGGCCGACAGTTCCAGAAGTCCTTCCCAGCCTTCCCTGACCTTTCCTACACTTTCATCTGGGACAAGACTGATGCTTACGGCCAGAAGGTGTACGGGCTGGCCCAGGCTGTAGGTGAGTGTACCTGCTGGGGAGCATCTACAGGGCACGTGCCACATTTTTTACATAGCAAATTAATTCAGGGATGGGTAGTATTAAAGACGTGAAAGAGGGTTCTGTCTGCCATATAGTTATAATTTATATTTATATATTACTCTTTATATATGTATTACTTTTTATGTTGGACATTTTAAATTGCAGTATTGATCTAAAACAACTTAACAAAAGGAAGAAGTTCATTGATGCTGCTGAATCTATGTGTATCACAAATTAAGAAAAAACAAAACAAAGAAAGTAAATATAGAGCAGCAGCTATGTGTGGGGGGAATTTTTAGATACAGAAGGATGAAGATTACTCAAACGTGCATGAACTACACTAAATTTAAACTTCTGAGAGGGTAAATGAGAAGGGGAATGGTTCAAAGCTCAAAAAAGTTACATTTACTATTTACTACAAATTGTCCTATTATTGAGAGTTTGTATTTATTTATTTATTTTTACAAATGTTTTTATTATTTTTTACAACCCCCCCCCCCCCCCCTAATGTGGGATTGCATATATTGTGTAGCCATGTTTATATCAACACACACACACTGAGCTGCACGTCAGAAGGCACACACACCTACTCAGTAAATTGCTATTTACTACTTGAGTACTATTTTTGTTTGCTCATAATAAACCATATTTGTTAACCAAAAGCTCACAACCTTATTGATCCCAAACAGCCTATCTTTGCACATTCAGTTTCAAATAGATATTTTCCTCCTCTCCTGTACAGTTATCAGAGTATCACTTATGCCCTTTAGATTCCCAGCCCCCATGTTCTCTGTCAGATCCTGCTCAAGCCTTCCGGCGTTCAGCTCAGTGTGAACTAGAGAAGAGAGGACAGGAGCAAGAGCACGGCCTAGAACTATCTTTGTCTAACCTCGAGTCCTCTGTGAAGTCTGCCCAACACGTCTGATATAGAACCACTATGCACTGCTCATTCACATACAGCCAGCTCCCATTTGTCCTAATAATCGTGTTTGTGCCGAATAAGCAGTTTGCCTGGATAATGGCTCTCTGTCCATTAACACTGAATTGATGCATCACATTATAACAGGTTTTATTCTCCTCACTATTAGTCTGCTGACAAACAAGTCACCGCTCAATGGGACCTGTGCAGAAGAGAACTGTGTATACATTACACAGACAAAACTGAATGTGATTATCGGAAATATGTTTAAAGGTCCTGTATTACACCAAACAATACATTGTTGTGACCTTTAAGCCATGTTATAATGCCGTTATCTCATCAAAAACATACATTGAGTTGTGCTTAGTTTCATTCACACATGTTTGAGTGAGTGAGAGTTTGAGTCCTGCATTATTCGTCTGTCTATATCTCCAAAGCTAAAAATGTTCTGTTCCACTTTGTGATGTCATGAAGTGGTAGTTTTCAAGTTAACAGCTACACTTTACCTTTTATTTTGTGGAGATTGGCAATTCCAGAGCTGAAATTATTCACATGATTCTAGTGAAGGTGTATGGAGTTTAAAATCACAGTGGAGCACTTCCTGTATCACCACATGGCATCACAAGGTGGAATAAAGTGTTTTCAGTTTGAGAGAAGAACTCAGCCTAATATGCAGGGTTTGAGTGTTAAACCTTTGAATGAAACAAAACACAACTCCAATTCCTTTTGATGAGGACACAACATTATGACAGATCAGAAAATACCACCATATGGTCCCTTTAACTGTTTAGCGTCTGTGTAAAACCGCATTTGATATTTATGTAAGAGGATAAACCCATTTACCGTACATACAATATACAGTACAGAAGACAAAACATGGCATCTAAGACAACGGGCACACACACTCACATACTAGCATACCGGGCTCTCACAGTTAACCCTACCTAAACAGTCTACCACTACTAAATGCATGAATCAGGTTGACGCAGTAAATAAATAGGTATAAAAAGAATCAAGATTAGAAGCAGTTACAAACATGCTTAAGATGTTCTAAAACAGCATTCCTGAATAACGGGAGAGTCAGAGAGCAGATAGATATTGGGAGAAGGTTGCAGACAGTAAGGGCTTTGTGTTGAAATGTATGTTTACCTATTTCCTTGTTAATAAAAAGAGGCAGTTTGTATGGCAAAGATTGTATGAGGACATACATATTGTTTTAAGTATAAAGGGTAATGGAGGTAGAAGCTTTAAACTACATTGTAACCAGTGAGAGTGGCTTCTTGCTAATACAGAAGCTGATGGTACATAGCACAGTGGTGTGTCCTTTAGGGGCAGTGAAGAGGCAAGTGCAGCCTGTATTGAGAGTTGATGAGAGGATGTAGTATTTTCACATACAACAAAGCCGTTGTGATGGCTTTGTTGTATGAGAACATCAGGAAAAAGGAACATGAGAAACTAGAGAAATACCAGGGGCTCAAAGAAGAGCTGGAGAAGTCCTGGAAGGTTAAGGCCTCAGTGGTGCCCGTGGTCATCGGAGCACTCGGGGCAGTGACCCCCAAACTGGAGGAGTGGCTACAGCAGATCCCAACATCAGACATCTCAGTCCAGAAAAGTGCAGTACTAGGAACAGCTAAGATACTGCGCAGAACCCTCAAGCTCCTAGGCCTCGAGCGTGGAAAAGAAACATGTGAATACACCATAAATGTGTATGTAATGTGAAAGAAAACAAGAAACCACTATATATATATATATGTGTGTGTGTGTGTGTGTGTGTGTGTGTGTGTGTGTGTGTGTGTGTGTGTGTGTGTGTGTGTGTGTGTGTGTGTGTGTGTGTGTGTGTGTATGTATATATATATACACACACACACACACACATATATACATATATATACATATCACATTATCATAAACTAACAATGCACATATACACTACACTGTATGGCATCTACATAGGGTCAATCAGAATCCATCCATCCCTCCTAGCAATAAACCCTACTTCAACTCTCAGAGACTGTTTATTTGTGAACTCCATGTCTATGTAACCACGTGGTGTTATCTTAGCAGGTGTGAGAATCCCCCAGTGGTGCGTTTTCTGAGGGCCACTGTTCTTTTGCTGACTGCTTTGTTTTGCATGTATGACTTTTCAGCTCCCCTTCACTGACTACATTAATGCTTAAGGGAAAATGACCTGGAAAAAGTCCTTTCGAGTAGCGCTGTAGCAACAATAGAAAACCCATGATAAATGAACATGGAATGCCAGCTTTGAATTGTACATAGCAAAGTATCTTAATTGTATTCTTTTGTCTGTATTACCATGTCTACACAGCAGCAGGGTTGCGTTATGAAGATAAGTAAAGGTATTAAAATTCCACTCTTTCACAAACGCGATCACAGTAATCAGCTGCCACATCACGGCATTTATGATATTACAATAATGCGTCCTGTATGGGGGTTTTATAGCTTAAATATTTCATCTGATTCTACATGTGATTTTTATGTTGTATTTGCATTTACAGAGGAGGAAAACAGCCGTTTGGTTTGATATGTGCAGTCCCCCATGGGTTTGCTGAAATCATCCCAGCTGGAGGGGATTATACTGTCAAAGAGAGCACAGGCAGGGTAGCAGACGTGTTGTGAATGGTCTATGCAGGATAGGTTCAATTGAAATAGTGTATAATATGTGGAATTTTTGTGTGGTGTAGTAAGATCATGACCGCTAACAGAGGTGGGTAGAGTAACTACAAATTTGGGGAAACTAAGGAGTAAGGATATTGTACAATGATAATGCAAACTTTGAAGGGCCCATATTACACTATTTTCTGATGTATGTTGTAATGTTGTTTCCTCATCACAAACCTATCTGCAGTTGTGTTTTGTTTCATTCACACATGTTTAACACACAAACCCTGCATATTTAGGCTGAGTTCTTCTCTATTGGTCCACCTCTGTCATGCCTGCATAAAGATATGAAGAGTACATGAATGGTGATATTATTTAAATTGTATTGTGGCTCCAATAAATTCTTGAAAAATGTTTTGGCATAGGCTATCTATTACCACTATGTTAGCTTTAACATGAGTAGCCAATACACTTAAAGGTGCATATATCAGAATTATGAATTAAATTGTTATTTATCTTGTTTTTTTTAATTAAATTGTTATATTATTTGGCTATTCATGGGTCTCCAGCCATGGCAATAGCCCTCCGTTGCTATAGCAATGAAGCAATTCAAATCTAAATATTATATCTTTTGAATAGGGAAAGGTCCTCACAAGCCTTCTAATCAGGAAGGAATCTGAAACCCAGTAGTAATGCTTGTATATGTACTGTAGTATAGTTAGCATTGTGTTGTTTTTCATCACAATAGCAGGCAGGGTAGATGATGTGTGTTGTATGCCAGTGTTCATCTTGACAAGAAATGTTAATTTAAGTTTAGTCTTTTTCAGATTTAGTCAAATAATTATATTTATGTTATGCTAATGTTGTTCAGGTTTCATGTATTTTCCTCTCTTCGAGGAGCAGGTGTCAGTAGCATTAACTTACGGACATGACAGGACATAATAAAAGACAAAAAGAACTGGACAATATACAATCACTCAGGCTTCACACATCTGCACAATCAGTCCATGTTGTCAATCGGTTTTATGGACTGGGGCACGAATTTGTTTTTTTATATCTCTTATTCATATATAAAGGAACCCTGTTTCTCCTGTCAGACTGTAGGAGCTCATACTGTGTATTGAGCACATGAGAGGGATCTCTGCTGATCTTCAGAGCCTGTCTCACGGCTGGCTGTTCAAAGGTGGTCTGTGGTCCAGTCAGATTAAACACACTGATGATGTTACTAGTCAGCCAGTCTAAGGATCTGCGATTTGTACTTGACAGTCAGGTTTCCAAACCAGCTGACTATTCCATACTTTAGCACAGACTCTATACTAGCTCTATTCAGCTCAAAACATTATATTTTGGCTGACTCCAAACAGCCTTATCTCCTAGTACAGACTGGTGTATCTTGGCACACACACTCATCACGTGCTAATGCCAGTTCATATGATCACCCACTTGAACCCCTAAATATTTATGTTGACACTTAGGTCCATGACTCTATACCTCATCATGGGCTCCAATTGATCTATGTCTAAATCCTAGTCTAAATCCATAATAGTTGTGGTCATTTTTCTGTGGGCCGTGAACACATGTATTCCTTGGATGTTGAGTTTGCTGATGGTCTGGTTTAGAGCTCTGGGAACTTGGATGTAGTCCACTTGATTCATTCATGTTTATTTTTTTTTATTAGTGAACCAGTAAATGAAAATTTCAATTCTGTCAACTGGACAAAAGTTTTAGAGTGAAGACTTTTCGGCGCTCGTCCAAGTGGCCAGCTTCTTTTGTTCATGTGACAGAATTGAATTATTCGTTTGCTATGGACCACACCTGTATGCCTGAGAGATTACATAGACTACTTTTTATTTTGTTTAATTTAGTATTTAGTTTTAGCAAAAATATGACATTGATGAAAACTATGACGAAAATATTTTAGTCGACAAAATGAACACTGGTATATCCTCCGTGGATTTATAGCCTGACTAACCTTGCCCTATGCCTTGCTCCTTTCAGTGTCGGTGGGCTACGAGTATGAGTCGTGCCTGGATGTGGTTCTGTGGGAGAAGAGGACAGCTGTGCTGCAGGGATATGAGCTAGACGCAGCCAACATGGGAGGCTGGATGTTAGACAAGCATCACATTCTGGATATTCAGAATGGTAAGTAATGCATTACAGCTATTACTATCTTCACGACTATCCCACTGACTAAGGTAGGGGTGGATTATTGGAATCAGGTATCGGCTCTGATATAGAACAGTTTTAATTGATTCAACTCCAGGATACCGATTAAACCCCATAACTCATAATGTTTGACTTATTTATTCATTTTTTTTCCCCATAGTTTGTAATAACTTAATAACTAGTTAGACTATTGCTTTAAGGAGACAAATACCCAGTGTTGGGAAGTATTTATATACAAGTGCCGAATATACCTAGTTAGAATATATATTTATTTATAAAATGTTTTTGGTGGTATTCAGAATACAGTTACTTTACTAAAATTAAAGGACTATATAGTGGTATTTTATCAGGTAATTTAGGCTTCAAACTGCACTGTATTGGTAGGAAAAATATAAGTCATTGCTCTAATGTGTGTGTGTGTGTGTGCCTGTGTGTGTGTGTGTGTGTGTGTGTGTGTGTGCGTGCGTGCGTGTGTGTGTGGGATTTTTCCTTCTCTAATCAGTGATAAATGAATGCATAACAAACCATTTTAACCCTCTGCCTATAATGCAACTCAGCGTGAATGTATTCTTTGTATTCAGAATCCAGCACTCTGATTGGACCATGTAACACATACAAAATAAATTTTATTCAGTATTCTTCCCAACACTGCAAATATCTCATTTCCATCTCCAAGTATCGGTTGAAAAAAAATGGTGCAACTCTAAAGCAGATATAAGTTTGTTTACGAACGTTTTAAAAAAGAGTTCAAACGCGCTACATACTCAATGCCAGAAGATATGAAGATAAAAACAACTTCAATAATAAAAATTCTCAGATATAAAGAAAAAAATATATGTAATAAGTTGCAAATCAGACTTGAATTGAAAAGTAAATATGACTTTATAAGTTACTATGTGCAGTAACATTACTTAGTGGTGAACTTTTTTTTTAACTTTCTGCTCCCCTTAAAGTCCAAATTAGATGAACTTTGTGATGTATAGAATTAGAAGCTGAGAAAGTGGGGTTCTTATTGAAGTTTACTCACAGTGGCCACAGAAGTAAAAAGAATAATCTAATTGGCTAAAGCTATAGGAGACACGCTTGTAATATTGGATCTTGTTTGCAGTGTTTTTATTGAGTTATCGTTTCCTTTTAACGCACACCTCCACATTAGTTTTCAATATAGTTCTGCATAACATATTTTAGTCCCTTAGGCATTCTTACGGAAACAGTGTATACGTTTGTGTTTTCCTGGAATAATTAAGAACTTTTTCATGTCACTTTTCCACTTAATATGTTACCTGATATTTCAACTCGGGCCACTGTCAAGATCTCTGTAGAGAAAGTAAGAAATACTTATATTAAACTTGTCTGCAAAGTTGGGCTCACTTCCATTTGGTTTACGATGATAACACGGCAAAGGCGTACTATAATGAACGTAATAGAGATGGGAGGGTAGATTAGATTAATACTGTTACTACACAGAGTGGTATGGAAATATTATGTTCGTAATCACTAATATAACTGATTTGTTGTCACTTGTAAATTAACAAAATAATAGATTCACATTGAATTGGCTCCTGTCCCCATCCTCAGATTGTAGAACATGAAAATATTCTATTGATACTTTGCAGCTAATGTCATCATGTTCTCTGGGGGTGTGATACTAACTGTGGGTACTGCTCTGTCTGAAGATCTGTTACTCAAGTTAGACTTTAATCTGAGCTTTATTTTAACATAAGCTGATCATAAAGACCTGACTTAGTTGGAACTACAACAGGTGAGGTGATTTGTGCTGTTAAACAAGTCCCTCTCAAATTACATAACAGTCACAAGCTAATAGCTTTTTAGTTAGTCACACTTTTTTGTTGAAAATCAAACTCCTAAATAGGGTCATGAACGTCGTATTGATCACACCCTCCTCAGAATGTGCTGTTTAAATCTATTTTGTTTGTTTTCAGACTTGTTTGACTGTGTTTGGTGTGTGTGCATTGTTTCAGCATGGTAACTGCTGAACATTCTACCATAAACATACATGTAGAACACCCCTAACATGATGTCATTGCAAATGTATCAATAGGATAATAATGATATATGGGGGCAGCTAAAATTAATATTGTTGAATGCAGATTTTTGTCATAATACAGTAAGTTCTAGGGTTCAATCATTAATAGAAATGACCAAATTCAACATTTGTAAATTTACCTTTTAGCTATTCCTTACCTTTAGCTGTCCCTTGCCTGCCATCTAGTAGTATGACATCATCACATTCTAAAATCTGAAAACCACCAACAATGTAATGTCTGTATACACTCATCACACTCATGAACTGTTGCATTTAGTTGTTTTTCCATAGCTGCTTGCACGTAGTAAAAGATCCAGCTAATTAAACCTAAACATTCTGGTGTCTCATAACATGTATACATAACATGTATACATTTATGTTATATATTTTTTTTATATGTATACATTTATACGTTGAAGGAATATTTTTGGTAATACTTTTTAAAATTTTACTTCTCAAAGCCTAAACTATAATTCTTAAGTACATAATAGAAATGGTGCACTAGCTGACCGGATGTCGGACATGCTTGTCGGACAGATCGTGGCCCTCTGAGGACCTATCCTGGCGGGTGGTCTTTAGCCTGAATCACAGCCATAAATACTGCAATCACAATGAAATATGGTTGGTCATCTCATCCTCACATAATAGAGGAGAGTTTTGAAGGGCCGATCTTTCATGGTAATAGCAGAATAAATCAGAAGCTAAGTCACGAGGGTGCCACGTTTGCAACCATCGTGCTCTACTCAGCTGTTTTAGCAGGTCTACACTGCTACCTAAGATTTTTGATGAACAGGCGTCATGTTTAATTCTTGCTTTAATTCAATGAACGCTGTGAATTTCTCAGTCAGACATCACTCACTGGTGTCTGTTTAAATCGGTGAGTGGATGAAATGGGTGGAAGTCTGTCTTTTGCAGGTTTTAAGGCAGATGCCCGCTCTTTTCACAACCAGACAACAACATATGGTCAGATAGGTTTTTTGCAATAGAGCCGCTATGTGAGTTTTCTTTTTCTATTTCCAGTTCCATATTGATGACATCACACTAGAGAGAATTCTATCAAAAAGTTTGGCACAATTTACACAAGAAACACAGTTTTTCTGAACATGCTTTCAACAAAATAAAGGTGTTTCTTAAATTTGTATTTGTCAAATAATAATTTTGTCTACAGTTGAGGAGTTTTGACCCAATGTACAAGATGATTCCTAGGTAACAGTTATGAAATTCCCTAGCATCATGGCACCACTGAAGCCTTCACCTTCCAGGACTTCTCCAGCTCTTCTTTGAGCCCCTGGTATTTCTCTAGTTTATCATGTTCCTTTTTCCTGATGTTCCCATCGCTTGGTACTGCGATGTCCACCACAATGGCTTTGCTCTGTTGTTTATCCACCACCACAATGTCCTGTTGTTTTGCCATCACCATTCTGTCAGTCTGTATCTGGAAGTCCCACAGGAGCTTGGCTCGATCATTCTCCACTACCTTTGGAGGTGTTTCCCACCTTCACCTTGGGGTTTCCAGTCCATACTCAGCACAGATGTTTCTGTACACTATGCCCACCACTTGGTTATGCCGCTCCATGTATGTGCCAGCATCTTACACCCTGCAAATATGTATGCAGGCTACACCTTGGAGCTTGTCTATGTATGTATATATCTATATATCTATCTATCTATATATATATATATATATATATATATATATATATATATATATATATATATATATATATATATATATATATATATATATATATATATATATATATATATATATATATATATATATATTATATATATGGTAAGATGACACTTATTTAGTCACCTAGAACAGGTCACAGACTCGTAATGAAGAAGTGTTTTGGGAGTCATTTGACTGCACATTTAAAGCTCACACCTCAGGCTAGTGTCACTTCCCTGTGCTGCTGTTGTGACATAAACCCACTCTGGCTCACTGTAGTTGTTCCACCTGTCCTCAACAATTAGTGTCCTTTTTATCTGCAAAACGGTTGGGGTTACACTGGCCTTCAGCTCTGAACTGTGCCATGCTAACACTGATGCCTGTTGTGATTAACTTTGTGGACACATATCTTGGCTGGGCCCTGATATGATCTTGGTTTAGTCCCAGTGTAGACTTGGCGCTGATCTAGTTCTGGTTTAATCTCAGTTTGGGTGTGTACAAGTGTGAGCACAGCCTTTTGAGCATTTCAATGAGAAGCAAATAAGACATAGATCATTTAAAGGCATTGTGATTTTCACTATTTTAAAAATGGTGCAGCCCCAACTAGTTGACTTTCCTATCGCATTCCTGGCATCCCAATTTGTGCATTTCACAACTTTCGGTGGCCAGTTTTGCGTCTTGCCACTGCTAACCACAACTATCATGCTAACAGCAAACCAGCATTACTTGTGGGTTATGATACAAATATTGTATAATTAGATGAAATCAGCAGACAGTACACAGCTGCCCCATGAGCTGCATTTACAAAATGTCTGTTCTGTTACAAAACTAATTTACATGAAAACATTTGGTAAAGCCCCTTTAGATGGATAAACTTTGGTGTTTAGACACCAGCAGGTAGAGACCTCAGAGTTTGAATGGTTATGAGAATTGTTTGGATTTTTGTGTAGGGCAGAAATTGGTCAGTGTATGGGTGTGGCACTTATTCGAAACAAAAGGAATTGAGGAGGAGAGAGAATGTATTAGTATAAATGTCCTAACAGGTATAGTTAAGAAGTAGCTAGCAGGCTTTGATTAGTTACAGAAATGCATATAATTAAACTACAATCTGAATTAATTGCAAATAAAACTTGAACTGTTAGCTTGTCTGTTCATAACTGTGCCCACAAGTTATCTGCAGGCTTATGTTGTTTCAGCTGAACTTATTACTGATGAACTAAGTGTATGTTCTGTTATGATCGACTGATCTTGGGCTAAAACTTTATTTCCACTGAGGAAAGCTGAAAGAGTACGGCAGCTCAAATGATTCATATAGTGCTGTTTAAAACTGCAAGAACAGAGTCTTCTAAGTCCAACAAGTACAGATTAGAGTGAACTGAACTTTCTCTAAAACCAGTATAACTAATTATGAATACAGCTCACTTACCATTTTTGTCCTTTTTGTAGCAGATATTCAGTACTTAAACTTATTATAATTAGTCCAGCTTTAGTCGACTAAAGAAATTCTTGCTGATTGATTAGTTGACTACAAAGCGGGTGTGACAAAACCTCTCAAAACTGCTACGCATCTCTCTGTATCTGACTGCACTCCAGCCCCCCATTCCTGTTCAAAGATGAAGATTGTCTTTCCTAACGTGAGGGTCCTAGGGACCCCAATCTGCTGTACATTTCCATCTCAAAGCCGCTAACCTCTTCTTTGAAGATAGTGAAGTACAGATCTTAGCCAAAGAACAGAAATGGTTTGAGAGGGAAGTTAAAGAGGCAATTTTTGTTAGGAAAGATAATCCATCTTTGAACAGGAATGGGGGACTTAGACATGCGTTATCTCCTATTTATAACTCCATCCTCAGACCTTAATCATAACAAGGTACTATGCTAATAGGTGTGGGAGCACCCATTAGGGGCCTGAATGATTATGCTATTATGACTCAGGCACAGTTCACACTTAGTGTAGCTCAATAAACCTAGCCAACAAACAGCTTTGTTAGTTTCAGTGTAGTTAACTCCTCCCTTCAGATGGATATAAGGCAGTGTCTACCAGAACTGAAGAAGCATCTTGGTTGAGCTGTAAAACGTATTCACTCAAAAAAAACATTTTGTCCAGTTGACATAATTGAATTTTTCTTTTACTATGGATCATACCAGGACGAATGAGGGACAAATGAGGGGATTACACAGTACAGTACAGTGCACCTTTCATTCTTGATCATAAAAAAACTATTTGCTGTCCTTGGATTTATATTACAAGTGAAGTCAAGTAA
Organism: Periophthalmus modestus; assembly: GCA_019594935.1. Taxonomy (NCBI): domain Eukaryota; kingdom Metazoa; phylum Chordata; class Actinopteri; order Gobiiformes; family Gobiidae; genus Periophthalmus; species Periophthalmus modestus. Next base: position 4,648,779 of record JAIEZT010001368.1, on the reverse strand, counting down.
ATGTAAGTGAAAAGTAAATATTTTAACAACAAAGAAGTTACACATTTGTGGTATAGAGCAGGTATCTCTCTCACTAGTGCTTTTAAGGGCTGCAAAAGTACATCAAAAGACAAGTGCACTTATTTTTTTTTTTTTCTTTTCACAAACAGAAAGATTTAAACTTGAGTGGAAAGTTCATTAAATCACAGGGATAACACTCTCTCCACTCTCACTACCGTTGTACCTTGTAAGCCGGCATGATATAATTAGCCTGTTCTCATCCCGACCAAACACGTGTCATTAGCGAGTGTAGCAAGCTGAGGCTGGGTGCACTTTAAACACCTACACGCATAGAGAGGTTGCTCTGTGCACAGAACAGGTAGGCGTCTCCATTCTCCTCTGATGTTTTCCAGTTGGTACAGCCAAATAAAAGTCAGCTCTTGCAGTTACACAAGCGCGCTGACTTTTACAATGCAATTGTGTATGTCTCTGGGTAATCTTCAAAACAGAGTCATAAAGATGTCTGAAATTATGCTTTTTATAACATTCATTTTTAATAAATTTGGGACCTATTTGTTTTATGTTCTCTTATGCAATCTTAGTTTGTTCCTGTGACTGTGTTCCTGTGTGTTAGTTACAGTTAAGTATTTTTATTGTTATTTAATATACAAATAAAACATGTTAGTGCAAAAAGATTTAGTCATTTAACAAGGGATGAGAATTGCTATGCAGTTGTTTAATTACATTAGTTATATAGCTCTTTTCCAGATGTCACTTCACTGTTTTCATACATCATTACTGGACTCGCCATACCCCGCTACTTCTGCACGACTGCCCTGGTGACTGACAGAAGCAGGACTGCCAATCTGTGCCATCTGCCCCTTCCACCACTAACACTCACACACCACACTCATATAAGCAGATGAAGTTTCTTGCTCTTGAACATAACACTGGTATGCACTGGCTGGAAATAACATCTAAGAACCATCTACTGAGCTACTTCCACCATCAGTTACTCAGTCACATGAAAATTGAACATTTATCTCATCTGACTGGACCATTATTGTTATTGTCTATGTGTGGACTGTCTTATTTTTTTTATCACTTCCCATAAAAAAAAGAACAAAAATTTTGGTTTTGACAATTTTGACATTTTGGTGGCCATCTAAACCAGTAGTTTAACAACACCTGGTTATTGTGAGGATGAATTTGTTCCTATGAACTACATAGATCTCTATCTGTTCTAGTCACTGAAAATACAAGACTGTAGCCTGTGCTGGATGCATTTATTGTCTTCCTGCATCTAACGGTGCATTTTTCACTTAAGAAACCATCAGACGCTTCTGTAACCACATAAATGCTGTCTGGATTCTGTTTCCCAGGTGGGCTGTTAGCATAACGCCATTCTTTGTGCTTTCTCATCTAGCTTTTCATCTCTGGTACACACCCACAATTAGCTGGGGCATCAGTCACCTTCCCACTATTCTCACCAGGCAGGCAGGAAGATTTGGAAGAAAGTGCAGACACTTTCTTCCAAATCTTCCTTGCACATACACCTCTGCTCATATCTCCCAGATTGCACCGCGTGTTTTTTGTCGGATGCGGTTGAAGAAAACATGTCAGTGACGCAGTTGGAAGAACCGATGTCTTTGTGGAACTTTTAAAAGAACCAACATAAGGGCCATTGCCGAACCCAATCTGTCAAGCCATTGAGAACGTGCAAGTTTGTGAAGCAAAAAGCGCCTCTAGCTTGACTGCTGTTGGCGTTTCATCCCACCTGTCTGGAAAAGTAGCGTTTCTCCAAAGCTCGTAGTGTGGCAGCATCACAGCGGGGAGGGGCGCTTGTTTTGTGATCAACAGATAGGTGCCAGGCTTATGATGTGCAAATGCAGACAGCAGCTTTTATTAAAACCGAGTCGTTTTGTCCTTTATGCCAAAATATGATGTTAGTGTTCATGAAACATCCTTGTGCAGGAACCTACATGGAAGCGGCAGTGATGGGACCAAAACAAGCAGATGGCATTGGCTTTTCTAATGCAATAAATGCTATTCCGTGCCCCAGGCGCCTCACACTCCTCACCCATTCTGTCAAAAAGTAGTTACCATGTCTGGGTAAATTTAATACACTCGAGAGAAGTTTGTCTGGTTTTAATTTAGTCCTTGATAGGTGTTTTTCAATCACATTTTAATTTAAAGTTAGCTAAAAATCCATTGAGAGCCGGTTTAAAGTTTGAGGAGACTTGCATGGCGTTATATAAAATTAATGTGGGTTTAATTATGCATTTTTAGTGAAACTGCTGAAGTTTAATTAGTTGGGAACTGCCATAGAAATTAGATCTAGAACTGTAAACTTATATTATAATATAAATCATTATAATAAAAGAAATGCTTCCTCAAAATCATATAATCACATCACATGCCCTGGTTGTAGCACTGTGAGCACATGAACATTATATTTTACCATAAGCACATGCAGGAGCTCTTTTAACTGCATGTTGTTTTTCTCAATGCTACAAAACACATTTAATGACCATGTCTCATGCTGCAGAAAATAATTGGCTTATTTGGTATCTATTAGTTATTACCTATTTTGGTGAGATTGTCAGATCAATGCCACATTTTAGGGTGTTCTATGGTCAAATACCCACACTTTTCCCTACCCCATCCTCCTATTGGTAGCTTCAAGCATCATGCTTCAATTGAGTGACTCCTAAGCAATCACAATTAAGTGTGAACTATCAGAAGTGTACATGAAGATCCTAACTGCATGCATCGTGATAAAACCAAAACTGATCTAGTCAATGAGACAGCCAATACAAAATAGAGGCATAATGACCCATAATGATGTTAGCGAGTAAACAAGGGCAGGGAAGTTTCATTCTAAAACTCATCCCCTTGGGGCTGGACTTGATTGCAAAAACAGTGTCCACATGACCACCATTGAAACCCTCTCTGCAGCTGTAATCTAGGTTCTAAAAAACAAACAGCGATATGATTTTTTTTTTACATATTGCCCAGCTGTACCCTATATTTGTGATATTTGATGATTCATTTTAGTTTGAGTCACGCTGAAAGACATTTTTTCTAAGGTTGTCACCTGGGCAATGTTTCTGAAATTTAGACGTTTTGACTGCCTTACAGATGTCCTTTCAGCCTGAAAGTACTGAGAGTATAGAATTGAATCATTTATTGTTCTCTGATTGATTCAATACTGAAGGTACTGACCCGTGGCTTCCTAGAATTCCTAGATTTCAAGAATATTGGCCAGATGACTACCTTTGAGTCATCTTCTACCATGCACCACTCTTAGACAAATGAGGGATTACACTGATTCAAGATATGCTGGTTCATTCTGCTTGTCACTATATGTATATATATATGTATATATATATGTATATATATATATATATATATATATATATATATATATATATATATATGTGTATATATATATATATATATATATATATATATATATATATATATATATATATATGTGTGTGTGTGTGTGTGTGTGTGTGTGTGTGTGTGTGTGTGTGTGTGTGTGTGTGTGTGTGTGTGTGTGTATGTATGTATAGATTCTTTGCAGCTGATGTCCTCAACTTTCATTGGAGGTGTGATGCTATCTGTAAGCACTGCTGTGTTTGAACTCTGTTACTCAAATTGGACACAATCTGACCATTAAGAACTGCTCATTTACGCTGGTAAACAAGTCCCTCTCACATAACTACTGCTGAACATCCTGCTGTAGATATACATACATCTACATGTAGCGCACCCCCCTCCCCCCCGTGTCCTTACTGCAAAGTATAAAATGTCTGATATATACAGCAATGTCAAAAGGGGCTCAAGTGTTAATGTTAGCAAACTTTCTTGGTACAGTGCATTTATGGAATTAGTTTCATCAAGTCACTATTTCCCCATGGATGCTAGAAAGTCCCCAAAGATATGGCGCTGTATTTAAGTGTATAATGTTTTTGCTGTAGCGACCTTGGCATGCTCCTGTGTAATCCATTCACATCTGCAGCATCTATCAAAGCCCCGTCTGTAATGCTATCTGTCTGCGCGCTCTCACATTTCATTTCGGCCTGAGAGGCGGCACGCGCTCAGTCTTTGCATTCTCCCAATCCAAACTGAATTATTCAAACTCAAATTTAACCACTTTTTGACATTTGAGATTTACGACCCACGTGGGTGTTTCGAGTTCGATATCTTCGGTCAGCATAAAGATGAATCCAAATATCACCGTCTGGCTCTCTGAGGTATTGATTCTTTAATGCCGTAAACCTTGACTAATGTCCTCGCCCGACGTGTTAGCTAGCCGGCGTTTAGTGTCTATCGCTTCTTGTAGCTTGTAGCTTGTTTTTTTTCTCTCGCCGGGCTCCTTTTCCCTGACATCTGAGGACTCTTTCTCTCATGGTCGGTAGCTATGGCTCTCTCTCTCGCCTCCACTCCAGAGCCTGTCAGTGCAGATAAGGCAAATTGCTGGTGTGTGTGCGTTAGTCATGTCCTGGAGCAGCCTCTCTTCTTCATTACGAGTGGATATGGCTCCCCTCTCAGTCTGCTGCAGCCGCTGCTGCTGTAACATGGATGACTTTTATTGGGCAAAGGTTTCGGCAGCTCTGTAGTGGAGTGTTCTGCTGGAAGTTGTCTAGAGACGTTTCCACAAGTTGTCTAAGAAAGAAAGTTTGGCTGTTTCACATTTATAGATGTCGGAAAGTGAAAGACGCAAATCAGATACTTTGGGAATGTTAACAAAGTTTTAAGTAGTCAACTAAATAACTTCCGAAGTGACCTTGTTACTGTTTACTCACAGAATGTGAAAACATGATGGACCCAGGACTACTACATGTTAGTGCTATATGAACCATCTCGCACTCTGAGGTTTCAGGGCAGCTAAAACCTGGGATAGCCTTTCTGAAGATGTGAGACAGGCCTCTACTTTGACAATGTTTAAATGCAGGCTCAAAACGGTTTTGTTTAGCTGTGCATATGACTGAAAGGTTTTTATTCCACACCTTTCTTTAATATTATTTTTATGATGATTATTTGTGGTTATTTATGTTTTGATTTGTTGTATTGTGATTTTATTCTTTCTTATTCTGTAAAGCACTTTTAATTACTTTGTGTACAAATAAACTTGCCTTGCCTTACCTTAGGAGGAATGGAGGAATTTACTTGGTGCAGTTTTTGGGTTGATGGGGGAACTCTGGACGAATGTCCACTCAGACACAGGGAGAAACATGAAAACCCCACACACAAAGGCCCAGGAGTCAAACAGAAAACTTTCTTCAGATGTACTGTATACTATTTTAAAATGGTGTAACAGCGGAAAAGACGGCTGAGTGGATGTCTATTAAATGGTTCTAATCTCGACAGCCAAATTTTTGCTACATTGTATTGTTTTTTTTGAGAGTTCAGTCTACTCTTCCTGAGGTTCTGTTCTTGGGCAAGATGGGCCCATTGTCATGTGATTGTGAGATTTGCGGTGGTCGAGAACAGTAGCTGCAGGTAATCTACCTACTTTGTGTAATCCTGCTCCATGTTTCTGTATGCTTCAAGGCTGTGCTCAAACTATCAATATGGCAATATATTGTTAAGGACTTGGTACAGAGGTGCATGCGTATCGTGATATTTTTAAGCAACATAAATCATTATAAATTGCTGAGTTACACACTTAACTACCTTCTCACTGCTACATTAAGGCTAAATATACCAGGCTGAGAAGGTGACTTATTCAAAGGACAATTGTATTCTGATATTAAGGGCATTGTGGACCTGAAATTCCAATGTGTTGTATTACTCTACATAGACAAAACATTGCAACCTGTCAATAGCATTGGGCGCAGCATGGCAAGTACTCTAGCTGGAGGATTTTTACCTATTGTAGACTGGCCAATAAAAAAACTACCACAGCTTTTAGAACTTCTGTTAAGAGACTGTATTAGTCTGTATTGTTGAGGAACTCAGTGGTAAATTGCTCCCTGTACTCTCTTTCCTATCAGACAGTATCGTGAAAAGGCCTGGGTGGTATCTAAGAGAATGACACAGTACAAGGGGGAACAAAGGAGGACAGGCTGCAATTAAGACCCTCTCTCTCCTCCTGCAGCCATCTCCGTGGTCCCATCTCCAAGGTGACATTGCCCTGGGCTCCGGTGTGCGCGACTGGGCCTAGCCTGCGTGCCATTAATCATCTCTAGAGCTGTGATGTCTGCATTAAAGCTTGCTCTTCCTCTACATGAGTCAGATTACTGCTTTATCAAAGACACTTTTTCCCCCGCAATTACGTGACGATCGAAATCAAATGGACAAAAAGGCGCTAATGAATGGATGGTGGTGTAGCTTCAAGGGTACAGCTATACGTTGATGGCTTAGTATAAAGACAGTGGAAATGTTTTGATATAGAAATATGAAGTATGTCACAATGTTATCAAGGATTTTAGTATTTAAAGCAGACCTATTACACAAAATCGACTTTTTAGAGTTTTAAACCATGTTATAGTTTCCCCCTCACCACTTAGTTGTTGTTTTTGGAGTGATTTGTGCATGTTTGAGCAGTCTTTAATCACTTATTTTCTAGATGCCATGTTTCCAATCCTATCCCATTTTCATTGTGGTATATGCCTACTGCTCACTACTTACTTTGTTCTCCAATTTATTTTCTTAATTGGTGATACATGCAGTATTCGATAGCGTTGTATAGTCATTTTGGTACAAATGGAACAAAAATCCACTGCTCACTAGTGTGATGTGCAGCTATCCATAGGAGGTGCTGAGTCTTTGTTGTAATGACATTTATGGCAAAGTCGGCTCCCATTGGGCACCACCGTTTTCTCACGCAGAAGTCAGCGGAGTTCTGTCTTTTATTGAGTCATTTTAGATAAATATTACAATTTAAAATGTCAAAATTATAACATATTGATCCACGGGTGTCATAGATTATAGCTACATAGCAGACACAAGCACAATAAAACTGTGAGCTCCTGGGTCTTTTTTGTCACTGCTAATCAAATCTTGATTTAAATTACGGCAATTAACAATTTGCCAAGAGTGGAACACGCAATGTCACCTGCGAAGAAAAACATAGCTTCAACATGGCATCTTATAAACTTTTCTCACATTTTTATGCTCCTGGATGTGTAAATTTAATCGCAATCACACAAAAAAAGAACTTGAGCGGTCTGTGAAATTACTATGAGTAGCATTTAATTAATTGTAGCAATTTATTTTTGTGCGGTTTGTGATGGCATAAAATTAACTCCTAATCAGCCAACATCCTAATCAGTGTGCTATCAATTTCTGGTCAAACAAGGTGATAGCACATTTTTTGATTGTGAGTCAGGATACTACATGCTTGTGATCCAGGATGCTACATGCTTTAAGGGACAACAAGTGCAAACTGGGACTAAACCTGGAACTAATCCTGGACTAGACAAAGGTTAAACCAGGACTAAAACAAAACCAAATCATCTGTACTAAATTGGGCTCAAATCAGCCCAATACCAGGACCAGTGTGAATGATTCCCTTCATTGTCTTGCTGTCTATGGCCACTCCAAATATGTTTTATTGTGTCTAGACTGTAACCATTTGGAACAATTGTATAATAAAATGATTCAGCTATATGCATCTACTCTTCCGTATCTTCCAATAAAAGGCCAATGTCGAAAAATAAAATACTAACATTATACTTTTTCCCTCAGAAATCTGTCATGCAAATAATCAATTTTCTGAGCTGAGGTTAATGGAAACTTCTGGCTTTCTCTCATAAGCTGAAGTGGCTGTGTTGACAGAGAAGGGTAATAGAAACACTTCACTACTGGTCCATCCAGGATTACTAATGTTAGCTTTAATGAAGTGTTCCTCACAAAACCCCCAGCGAAATGAGAACTGGCCGGTTTCCAGCTCCTTCCAATGGGACAAACTGTGAAATATGGAAGTAGCTCTCATCGTGGAGCACGTTGCCAGCAGTATTGTTCTGCAGGTGTGCATTTACTACAGCAGTCCTCTTCATGGCTCCAGTCTCTAGCTTAATTTTAGGCTTAGTTTCCCCTTTTTGGAGTAAAGATCTACTTTAGTGCTAGAGGTTAGTCATCATAGTCTTTTGTGGTGGGTGAACTGAAATGCTTAAAAGCTGTGAATCACCAAACTATCGGTAGTGACGGTAAAAGTTGAAAGACTTGTTGAGAGAGTTGTTGTGCATTGTAAGTGCAAGTGCATTCTTATAAATACTTATGTGTGAAGTAGCACTATGTAATTAATAATGTTATTTTATTATAATTATTTTTTTTTTTTATAGAGAGTCAATGTTAAGGTAATTTTAATGGAGAGGTCTACTCCCAATCTTTTGTCAATAAAAGCATGCTGTTTGGAGCTGCTCTATTCTATTAGAAAAGAACAGCACCTGCTTGTTAATCACTGCCGCTTGTTTTGTTTTAGGGTTTTTGTTGTAGTTTTTCTTAAGCGCCACTTCACTCACAACTTGGTTTGGGTTGGTTTGTTCATAGACAACAGATGTTAAAAATTATTACAATAAATATTTTGAATTGGTCATTACTCGCTGTCGGAAAGGGTGGGAGCGAGTTAGAAAGTGAGAGAAAAACACGAACGAACGAATCAGAGGTAATATTGGCATTATGTAGCTAATTAATAATTAATGCTTTTTAGTAAAGGCCCTTGCTTGACTCCATGGAGATATTATTGCTTTGCTTTGAAGGTTCAACAGTTTGGCATTAAACATATCTATCTCCATGGAGTTACTGCTCAGATCTGTTAAGAGGTAAGCCCACTCACAGTAAGAATCATGTTTTTCAAAGTAGTTTTGAGCAATAAATGTAAATAGTAAGATTTTTATATAGCCCTTTTCACGCTTCAAGGCACTCAAAGCACTTTACATCAAGGAACCACTCACCCATTTATACACCATTGTGCACACACACTGGGGGTGAGGAGGGTCAAGTGTCTTGCCCAAGGATGCAACAACAGCATTCTTCTGTGGGAGCTGGAACTGACCTCAGTGTCAGTGAATAAACACTCTACCAACTGAGCTACTGTCGCCCTGTAATTGAACACCTGTAACTGAACAAATGCAGGATGGATAAGTTCAATGTCAACTATGGAACATTCCAGGCAAAGCAATAACATCTCCATAAAGACAAGCAGATAGCAGATCACCCCCCAGAACAGTTAAAAAGCAATGAGCACCTTTAAGCTCTTTACAACATTAATGTGCAATCTGTCTGTTCTGATGAAGGCAATTTAAACTGGATTTATTTAAATTGCATGAATGAATATGGTATGGTAAGTATGCTGAGGAACTATATACACTATATATACAACATATGAAGGCTCTGCTTTACTGTTTAAATATCACAGTTGAATTACACATCATAGCTCTCCTATGAGAAGTTTAGTTTCATTATTGGGCTGTGTGCCTGCTGAATGGAGCTTTGTCTTGGACTCATGTTAGAAGGAGAAAAACGACAGATTCTGAGCATTTTAAAAAAGCCTTTTGCACATTGCCAAGTAAAGCTGTGAAGTCTCTCCTCCAGCCCCCCTTCCCGTCCACTGCACTCATCAATGAGAGACATGTCCCCGGCACTGGGTCCATTCACACTCACGCACTGCCTTCAAGTCTCCTCTGCAAAGTCTGTCCACGGAGGGACACACACTGCGTCTGTGTCTCCGCTCAAAAGCTATCAGTTTACTTCTGATAATGACTGAATTTTGTTGTTGACATATAGAATAAGAAATGTGAAGAGGAAAAAATAAGATAAAAGAACCTTTATTTGTCCCACAGTGTGAACTGTGAACTCACCTTATAAAGCCTGTTGATACTCAGGTATGTATACTAAATAACTAGCATTTTTAACAAGGCAGTTAAGAATAATAGTGTAATAATGTCAAAAAGTTAAAATGTCCACTACCGAAGTCAGAGATTCACAGTGTTAAACTTAAGATTAGATAAAGACCATGTACATTTCACTTTGAAAAAATCCCGTCCCAGATTGGCCTTTTGGTTACGCAGAGCTAAAGTGTAAACTCTACGGAAACATTTGAGTATGGCCTAGTTCTTGTTTAACTGTGTCTTCTGCTTCCATGGAGTTTGCTTCAGTCTGTAAAGCCAAAAACTAAAGAGCATTTCTAAACACGCAAATGTCCACTTGACCCTTGTGTGATCACTCACTTTCATCCGTACACAGCGTTTTCTGTCAACCTGTCAAGCGTTGGCTAAAATCATCATATAAAACCATCCTAAGCATGCTTTTGGCTAACCATGATGTACTACTTTTTTAAGCGTTGAGACTTCGGTGGTAGTGAGATTATGACAGCATTTTTGCATCTGATGGTTATTCCTACAGAAGCAATGCAACTACTCTTTTAGCCATCATGCTATTTAGTTCCTTTTCCACTCATTTTGGTTGATTTTTTACATTGCTATGTGGTTGTATTAGGATGAGACTGATCATGACAGGAAGGGCATTCGGCGTAAAAATCTGCTAAATCACTGTCAAAGGTTGCTGGTGCTGTATCCATGTGTGGCATTCTTGATTCCAGTTTTGGGATGGCTACTGTTACATGTGATCGATAAAAGGGGAAACTTTCAGCCGAGTCCTTCAGGCTGATTGGGTGAAGCATCACAACAGAGGTGCAAAGGTGCAGGCAGAGAAATCTAACTTTTGCTGAATCCAGATGAGAGAAAAGCATAGACACCTTTGGCTTCTAACCAACCCACAATGCTGCCCTGTGATTGGAGCCTAAAGGTAGAGGCAGGAGTGGTTTCAAGATGGAAGTATTGCAAGAATTTATCTTGCTGTGCAATGTAATCCATGGGTTTCAGTATGATGAAAACTGATATCAAAACTGTTACCATAGCAATGAACAATTCAGAACTAATTTTAGGAAATTCAAAGGGACAGAAGTAATCAAAATGACACCAATAATGGAAAAAGGTTTTTGTGACTGAAACCAATGGATAACTGGGGCTGAATTGCCTGGCGAGACCAGAATGATGTCACTTTGTAGTTTTTATAGACACTGAAATCAGTTTGATTGATGTCACTACCTCTGTTGCATCTTGAGCCAGAACCAAACATGAACTGTGCTGTCAGATTTGTTTTAGTGATGCACATGAAATGAAGGAGCTCATTGGTCACCTGTGATTCACAAACAAAATGACATTTCTCTCACCTCAGGTTAACAGAGTTTAGTGCTTTGTTTATTGATTCTGCAGTGTTTTTCATTCCTTGTGATATTTTTTTTTCAAGCAGCCATATTTGTTGTGATATGGGCAGACCAGGCATGTCCCTGATTGGCTAATCCATGTGATAATCACACCCAATGAAAGCTGGAAGATGCACTGTTGACCAGACTCACATCTTCTTAAAATATTGGGAGAAGTGTGTATTCTGGATCCCAGGAAATGGGTTGAATAAAAGGATAAGGCCACAAGAAAAAGTTTCATATGGGGGTGGGGTATATTTATTTGCGTTTGTGGTCTGGTCTGCAGAAGCCTGGAGGTGTGGATTGTCACCAGCCTCTGCTCCACAGTCATCAGTGGTAATATGTCAGGGCCCAGTGTCCTTGAGGGAGAAAAGCTTAATCTGCTCACTCACTCACCCCCATACCCCCTCAACCACCCCCCCACTACCCATACACACACATATACAACCCTCTTACCCCCCACAGCAGAGCGGCAGCAGTCGTGTGAGCCAAATGACAAGTGGGCCCGGCGTCATGCCAGGACCAGGCGCGTCGCGGGGGGTGCCCATGATTGATTAGTGTGTTTAACTCATTCCATTACACTGGCTAATAGCCTACGGTATGCTACTGTAAACTAGAATGGAGAGAAGCAAGGCAGCATGCACGATGACCTCAGCACTAAATGTTTTTGCTGTGTGAACGCAAGTGGCATGACAGAAATGCCCAAATGCATCAACGCACACCACCCCATCAGAGCCATTATGAACCACATTCTACTGTGCTGATCTGCCCAGAGCAGCTTCAGTATAATAAGATTCTGTGTCAGTATAACATAATCCTATGCCATATGTTGACGAAGAGTTTTACTATATCAGGTGATAGGAAACTTTTTTAATACCTATAAGAAAAATGTTTTGTCATTGTGTTGTTAATGGTTTCCTGGCAAATCCAGAATGAAGGAAGTGGGGACCAACTGTTTTGTGACTCAAGCCTTGTCAAACATGATCATGCATCAGATTTTTTTTTTTTCATGACACGATGATAGATCATCGGTCACCTATGATTTACAAATAAAATCGAATTTATCTCATCTCAGATTAACATAGTTTAGTGCTTCATTTATTGATTCACAGAAATCCACAATGTTTTCTAGCCCCAGACCATGTGTGTTGGCTAAGCCACCTGTCAATTACAGCCATTTGAAAACAGATTCACTGGTGACCAGACTCAAATCTTCGTAAAGTGTTGAAGAAGTGTGTGTTCTGGATCCCAGGCAATACTAATGGTAGGATTTTTTTCAAAGTTGACATTTTTCACTTGTCCAGGAGAACTGACATTTGAGAAAAGTTCACAGCTTAGGGTAGTTCAAGTTTCAGTGTTTTTGGTGTAGTTAGCTCCTCCCTTCAGACAATAACTTAACAGAACTCTGTCAGAACTGAAAAACTACTTGGATGAGCGGCAAAACATCTTCACTCTTAAAAACTTTTGTCCATTTGACAGATTTCAATTTTCTTTTGTGGTCGGGACTTTTGAAAAAACTGAAATATGTACTGCCAAACTAAAACAAGAATCACGTTCATTTTTAGAACCGTAGGGGTCTGAACGGCAGGGTTTGCAAATTGTATGCAAACTAAGACTCAGACTGTGATTGTAATAAAGAATGAAGCCATAGTTGTTACCCTAATCATACACTAAACAGGACTGTAGGTAATATCTTCGCTCAGTTAAATTAGAGGAGTTTGCAGTGTCTATAGCGCAGTACACAGAAAAAAGCACATGTGCATGGCATTGGCACATTTGTATTGAGTACTGGCATTGAGGTAGCAGGCTGACATTGAGTGCAGTGTGCTAGTCCTGTTTGTATAACTGTAGGTCATGTCTGTGTATTCAGCCTCTTTTCCACTGTTCAAACACAGCCACATTCAGGTGAGCTCTTCATGAGGCTATAGTGCAGGCACATGACATCTGACTGTAAGTACTCAAATGTAATACAACAATGTAACATTTAATCTGCATTATTAGTACTTTTATCTGACAATATCCCCTTAATATTCACCATTACAGGTAAAATAATGTATATGGAAAACCTCTTATTTCAGATTCAGAAATAACAAAAGTTTTATTTTATATACAGTGACCAAACTAGAAATCGGCTTGATAAAAAAATATAATTTGGACAATGCATAACACTACTGAGGAGTGGAGCAGTTTTAATTAGGCTGAAACTTAGCTTCAACGTTAAAAGGTGACCAGAAAGATCCTAGTAAATATGGGCTTTAAAAACCCTGAAGCACTTTTAAAGGCACTCTCAGAAGGATTACCACCTTATTATGTCACAAAGTGAATCTGACCATTGTCAACTCTGGAGAGTGAGAGTTTAAATATGGATTAGTTGAACATGCATGAAGAAACAACATAAAACAAAGTATGTTTTTGAAATATGAATTATTACTGTAGACTAAATAAAAAGTTGAATTGGTAGAAATCTGGACCATTATTTGCACAGAAGTATGTTCAAATAAAAATACAGCAATTCTTCAACCTATTTTCTTTTTTTTTTTTTTTACTTTTTGTTGTATTATTAGAGACAATACAAACAGTAAAAGACATTAGACATTTTGACTTCAGGGGATAGGGAGTGCATACATCAGCACCTGAGACAATAAGAATGGCTTCTGTTCTCATAAAGGAGTGCAAGAGTGTGTGTGTGTGTGTGTGTGTGTGTGTGTGTGTGTGTGTGTGTGTGTGTGTGTGTGTGTGTGTGTGTGTGTGTGTGTGTGTGTGTGTGTGTGTGTAGGTAAGTAATTAAACAGAAAAGAAAGCAATAAGAAGGAACAGGCGGATAATTAAGAAAGAAGAGAAAAAATAAGTGAGTGAAACTCCCCTCTTTTCCTTTCATTTCCTTATCTTTTTTTCTCCTTTTCTCCTTCCCTCCCTCTTTTACTCCTTTGGTTCTTTTGTTAATGTGTTTTTTGCTAGATAATGTGAGTACAGCTAAGGGTAGCGAGCAGTGTTGGAAATAACGGAGTTAAACTATAACGGCGTTACTAACGGCGTAATTTAACTAATTACTTTTCCCAGCGTCCCAACGCCGTTACCGTTACTAACAATAAAACGTGGCGCGTTACTATTACTTCAGTTCACTCTGCTCTTCATCAGAGCATCTCTCATCGAAGGGAGCTGCAGCGCTGTTGTGTTTCTTTGGTGAAAGCGGAGGCTCGGGGTGAGATAATAGGCTTCTTTGAGATGAGCGAAACGGGCGCAGATAATAACGTGAGAGCAAGGCCGACGCAGGCCGTGTCTCAATTAACCAAAGTGCCCTTAAATCCGCGGTTCGAACGGCGCATTTAAGTCGGGAGGTACTTCGACCCGCACTTCGAACAGTTCATCGAACAGTGCATTTGGCGAATTGGGACACGGCCACAATTTTTGAGCGAGGCGAGCGCAGCATCTCCACCGACCGCGGCGCCTGCATGGACTACAAATGCTTAATGCATGATGGGAAATGGTGTCCTGTCACACGTGCATCGACAGCTGATTGGGTCGAGTTGAGTTTTGATCAGAAACGTGACGCCCTGACACACGGCTGCTTCCCCCTGCAACTTTACACAAACTACTGCCACATATTTGATATGGACATATGTTTTAAATGTGACTGAAAGTGTCCAGGCTGCTGTCAGATATGGATCACTTATAATCAAATGCAGTATAAGTGCAATCTGTTAAAGTGAAATAAATGTTAAAGGTTCACATCAGTTGTGGTTTTATTGTTTTAACAAAGTAAGTAACGGCATCGTTACTTTGCCTAGTAACTAGTTACTTCTCCCAAAAAGTAACTGAGATGGTAACTCAGTTACTTTTTGGGAGAAGTAACTTGTAACTATAACTAATTACATTTTTGAAGTAAGATGCCCAACGCTGGTAGCAAGAGATGGGGGGGGCTGATCAGGATGGCTCAATCGTCAGTGAGGCAACCCTCTGTCCCGATAGGAAGTTGCTCTGTCTCATCTGCTGAGTAGGTCCAGCAGAATGTTTTTTGAAATTGTAGGGTTTAAAAGCAAATTCACATACACACATATATACATACATACATACATGCGTTGATACATGCATACATACACACATAGGCACATACATACATATATACATACACACATATACACATACATATATATACATACACACATACATACATATATACATACATTCACATATACACATACATATATACATACATAAACATATACACACATATACATGCATACATACATGCGTACACATACATGGTGGTAATGACCATAGAACAAACGATCATAAAAGAGAGTTAGAAGAGAAGAGAAGTTAGAAGAAAATGAGGGTGGGAGAGGTGACGAAAGAGAGACAGTAGACAAAGAAGAGAGATTTTTTTTGTGACTTTATTCTTTGTCTTATTACGATTTCTCCTCAAGGAAGAGACGTGTTCAGAAGGATAAGATCTTAGGAAATGGAGAGATGATTCATTTGAAAGGAATACAATAAACGAGGAGCTTTTTACTTTTTTCAATTAGCAGCTCATTTAGATGCACCAAAAAATTACACTAGCAGTATTTGTGATACTTTTCTCTATATCCCCAAATTGGTCATAATCTGCAACCCTGCAAATATTTCTGAACATGTTTATTTCACACCAACCTTCTTTTTCTGCAACTGCTATGCACAGTTTCCCCTTAACATGCATATGATATGTTTTCATGTTTTTTTCTAATTATGACTGGGTTTGGTGGGATTGTACCTGTGGTAAATATTCATCCTAGTTTTACATCGCATACAGTGTGTGGAAAAAAAGTTTAGAAAAAGCACAGAAAACATGTGGTGCTATGTTCTGAAAGGGAATACCTCGACATATGCCAGCGACATAGAAAATTACACCCAAAACGCAGGGACAGTTTACGCCCAAGGAACACATTTTAAACATTAATTTAACAAATTCAAAGTGTTCTTGTTTATTTTAACAATCCAACCATGAATATTGTGCTATTAAACAGGTTTTGGCCCTTGTTTACATTATGTTTGCTAGGTAACTGTACATATGTCATATCTGATGCCCATGCCCAAATAGGAAGAAAATTATAAACTTCACAAAAATACTAAAATGAGGGAAAACCAGGGAGAATATTTAGTAAAGTTTTATATATAGTCATGTTAACTACGTTTTAGTAAAATAGTTGTCTAATCTGTCATATGCACTTTAACCCCCCTTATCTTCCCCCTGTATTTGATATATTCTCTCACTTTTCCTGCCTGTCACGGAAAGCTTCCTCCCTCCCTCGTTCTGTTCTCCAGTGACTGCTTCATCACCGCATGTTTGATCCAATGAGCAGACACATGGATCACAGCTCAATTACAGTCCCAAGGTCAGGTGTTTGATGGCAGCACGTGCCCCGCTCGGACCTATTTGTCTTTGTTAGGGCCTCGTGTATTAATGGCGTGTGTTACAAAAGGAGGATTGGTCAGATTGTACTGTTGGGTGTCGGCTTTGAATTTGCCCTTCCGTCAATTAGATCAATGAGAGGGACAGGCCTGGAAGCACACCCCATTACACACACGGTACATGTGGAGTTACTATATTGATTTACTCAAGAACATGTCTGCAAAAGGTTGTTCAGTATTTCACATGTATTTTTTGCCTAGGAGGTCAAAATGATGCCTTGACAATACTTTACAGAGACGTGTTGATTTGGAACCTGTCTTTCCGATTTCAGATAGACGTTATCGAAAGGCGGATTAACGAATCAAACACATGGCCAGTTTGTGTCAAAATAAACATGGCTGCTTACAAGTAAAGAAGAAAACTAAGATAAAATAAGATAAGATATGCCTTTATTAGTCCCACATTGGGGAAATTCCAATATAAAACTGAGAAACAGTGTAGATTTCTGCAGGATTAACAATCGAAACACTAAATTATTGTGCGTCTGAGGTTTAAAAAAAGTTTTAACGTAGCGTTGCGGGCAGGAGGGGGCATGTACCTTCAACAGCCCCATTCCTGATTGGCTCTTTGGCTTCGGATTGCCAAATAAGGTCCCTGGTTGCAGATTAGCTGTTATAACTGCTAGCGTCGATGAGCTTCATTTGGTTGCAGCCGAACACTATGCGTGACGTCACACTCCCTTAGTCCACTTCTATTATACAGTCTATGAGCTCTACCCAAGGCACTCCATTTTGAATCCTGCTTAGAAGCACCAGTGCACAGTTTACTGGAGTACATCATACCCTGAGCTTAGGGACATCATGGGGCCTGTGTGGTGTTGTGGTGTCATAGACTGTCTAATTAGAGCAGAGCAGAGTGAATTGTGTGTGTATGAGTGTGTGTGTGAATAATGAAGAGCTGGCAGCGTGCATGGGCCTCTTTGATGTCCCCCCTTTGAACAGAGTAACCCCCAAAATTCTGCACTGCGCACAATCCTTATCTGCAGTGACTCACCAGATTTGTTTTGTACGCATCTTATTAGAAGTGTGGTGGAATGCATGGGCCCCTCCCAGGTTCTGACGTAAATATGCTTTAAATAGTAAGATTGCTATGGAATATGAAATTAGTCTGGCAGGTTAAGCATGAACCAGAGGGTAGCCAGTTTGGGTCTCGACCTGGCATACTATGTAACACCATCAGCACCGCCTGCTACAGTGACAAAATAGTGCCAATAATAACAGCATAGTATAATAAAAAAAAAAAAAAAGCATTGTGATTACGGTTAGATTTGTAATTTATGTTTTAATAATAGGATTCAGTTCAAATTTCACAATTTAAATGTGTCCAGAATTGACAAGAAGACAGAAATATGAACTGATAAACTAATAAAAAGAATCACATTTCCGAACATGTTTGCACAGATCTAAACTATGGGTTTTTAATGAAGAATAAGACAGACAGATTTAATTGTATGTGGAAGCAATTATTGTTCTTAAATTTAATTTCATTGTGATTAATCTTGCAGCCCCCCACACACACTTGGACATGCCACATTAAAACTGTGGCCAAACTGGGTCTAAATCCGTAACTTAAACCAGGACTAATCTAGGACTAGAACGAAACCAAGCTATATATCTATATATCTATATGTCTATATCAGGACTAAACCGGGATCAAAGCAGGATCAAACCTGGACAATTACAAACTGTTTTGCTGTGAATATTATAAAATAAATCACATTACAAAACAATAAAATGTATTTGTACATACATTTGTACTCATTTATCCAAGTAGGTCCTTTATCCCTTGGTTATATAATATAAAACTTTATATTAAATTAACTTTTGAGAAGTGTTTTAAACTTGTCAGTGCCCCTGCTGACTTGTAAATTACAGCTGTCAGTCATCTTATAGTTAAATCCACAATTGTTGAGATGTACAAGTCACAGCTGTTCAAAGGTGAAGATTGATAACTGATAAAACCATGACAAGTGATGATTTTGTATGTGTTCATTCTGATTTTGTTGACAGAATTCCCGACACTTTGCTGTCAAAGTTCCAAAGTCACTATACTATGGGGGATGTATTTTTGTGACATCTTCTTATTGGCATTATTTGACATGACATTTGTGTATTTCAGTTAAATCTTTGTACTGTATTTTTTAATGTGTGGGTGAAGGTTGATTGTAATGTCCTTGTAACTTTTAATGCAGCAGGCATCCCTTCTTAAGGATGTTGGTCACGAGCACACAGCTGGTTAACCTTAAAAGAAACTGAGGATCTAAACTATGCCTGTACGTTTAATAAATCACTTTAATCTTTATTATAATTATGGCTATACTCAATTACAACTGGACAGAAATGTTAATGTAATTGTGTTCTGAAGGATGTGGGTGCTCCATCAAGAAATGCACCTGTTGAATCCATAATGGCTTTTAAAACATGATTCACAAAAAAAATACTAAGGATGCTGATTCCAATATTAAGATAGGAAACTCTATAGCAAGGTCAACAAATTAATGTTCCTTTTTAGGATACTTCACAAATCAACTTAAAACTGCAGTTCCCAATGGAACCTGACGTCGCCGTAAACATCATCACAACAAAGCTGTCTGCCCCTCCAATGGATAGCTGCACTTCATGCTAGAGACTCGCGCATTTGCTGTCATTTGTACCAAAATGACTATGCAGTGCTGCCAAATCCTATGTGTTTCACCGATTAGGAAAATAAAATTTAAATTTGGGGAACAATACAGAGCAGTGGGTGTTGATCAGTAAAATGGTGTCTTGAAAATAAGCGATTAAAGATTGCTCAAACATGCACGAATCACTCCAAATGCAACTTCAGGTGAGTAAATAGTGAGGGGAAACAACTATAACATGGTTAAAAGCTCTGAAAAGTTGATTTTGCATAATAGGTCTGCTTTAACAGCACATAAATAGTAGTTTAAAATAATGAGGATTTCTATAGCTGAGCTTCCCTAATTGAAAATCACCCATACAAGCTCCATACACCTGAAATCCAACCCAAGACATACTATTTGTTGTTCTAACCACTATACCTTTTGTCTGTGTGGCAGGTATTCTGTACAAAGGTAGTGGGGAGAACCAGTTCATCTCTCTGCAGCCGCCGGTCATCTCCACGGTGATGGGGAACGGGCGTCGCCGGAGCATCTCATGCCCCAGCTGTAACGGCCAGGCTCTGGGCAATAAGCTGCTGGCTCCTGTGGCTCTGGCCTGGGGCATTGACGGCAGCCTCTACGTGGGAGACTTCAACTACATCCGCCGGATCTACCCGTCTGGCAACGTGACCAGCATCATGGAGCTCAGGTACGGAGGAGGACAAGAATATATGCTGGTTTAAGGTAATATATATAGCTGTGAAATTAGGTCTGCTACGATAATTATGATTTTAAGTAAATATAATATAAATAGTCTATTTTACGGCTCAGTTTTAGTGTATGTAAATTTTCTTTGCAAAAATTTTGTACTACCATCATTTACTAGCAAGGATTTCAACCTCAGAATATGGTGTAAATATACAAAGCGATGATATCTTAGCAGTTGTGGGCTTCTGAGGGGGCTATCGGCTCTCAGACTTTGAATCCGCTCACACACTCGTAAGATAGAAGGAATAAGAAATAGAAAAGAGGGGTAGAATCGTTTCATTCTGCTTTTTATTTGTTGCAGCTCATGACTTTTAACAATACTAAGCATTTTAAAAAGGTTTATTGGGATTATTAATGTTCAGGATTAATGTGTCAGTGGTGTTAAGTGGTGTTGATGTAGTGCTATTTTCTGTAACAATATATCACACTTCAGTACGTGTTATTGTGATAAGAAATTGTTTGATAGATATTGGTTTAGACCACTTCTAAAATGCAAATGAAAGCATGTCAATATCAGAGAAAAGGGTAGAGGTACATAAGATTTGATATGGATAAAATTAAGACGCTTTTGCCTTGATTGGAAATAAAACAGAAAGATGTATCCCCCACTGGACCCTCTGAGAAAATAACTTTACCGACAGCCTCTTCCACTAAAAACATTACGAACACTTGAACACTTACGCAAGAAGATAGGGACTAAAACTAGAACTAAACTTGAACCAAACCTGAACTTAATACGGGTGACTGATGTTCTCAGCAGGTACATAACTTTAATCTTATTACTCTCACTTTATGGAGAGGTAATGGTAATATAATATAATATAATGGCAATGGTATAAAAAAATGCATTGATAATCTAAATGTAATTATTCAAACTTTGAGTGATGAGGAAAGTAAAATGTTTGAGTGTTGAGGCGTGTGGTGACATCAGTGTGTCCTCGAGCCATTGAAATGTGAAATCTTTTTCCTCTCGGTCTCCATAATGAGGACAGACATCCTGTCTTCAGCTGTAATTGGGATGATTTATGCCCTCGTGCCAAACTGGCACCTCTCAGAATGGCTCCGTTTAGGCCGCTTGGCTCTTTGTAGAGTGGCAGATGTTGACTGTGTGTACATCAGGTCAGAGTCCAATACAGATGCATACACTGGCTCTGAAAAAAGGAGTTACAGCTAGTTACTTTTGAAATAATAAATGAAATGCCACGTTTCTTTTTTTCTTTTTTTTCTTTTTTATAATAAGAGATATGTTTAACCTAAAGAGTACCATTAGTCAGTCTGAAGAAAAGAAGTTATTTGAGTCTTTGGGTCTGAAAGTAGGAGCCATAGAATTAATTCAGTTAATCAGAGGTTCACCATATTTTCCTAGTATTTAACAGCAAACATTGATTATTGAATATCACAATATACATGATATATATAACTTAAAGGGGCACTATTATCTAACTTGCAGTGCATTAAACGTATCCATCTTGCATTTATTCAATTTTGAATTACTAAAAAATTACTTGGCCCTGTGGTTTCACCAAGAGAGATAGATTAATTCCGTATTGTAGAACATTCCAGACTAAGCAAAACATCTGTGCAGCTTTAATTTGTTGTACTGTATTAATAATCTAATCTAATTTACAAAGAATTGGTGTGAAAGCAGAAATGTTGTGAAGTAGCACTAGAGATGAGTGTAGCAGTGAAGAGTACTTGCTAAATAATGCTTTAAGGGGGACTTGTTTCCCTGCAGCTCTTTTATTGCAATTACACAAGAACAAAACAAAACAGCACCGCGAGAGTTACTGTCAGCTACCTTAAATATAGTCTGCAGCGATGTATGCACATATGCAAACAGATTTTAACTAGCACAAGTGGAAGAAGTCCATCTCACTTTGCTCTACATGTGTTTTGCTTATGAGGTAAAATGGAGGATATTTATGTTGCTTTTTTGCTTTTAAATAGGGTAGCCATAATTCTCTGCCCTGTCCTGGTTTAGTGAAAACGTATACCCAGAAAATCTTCCTTAGGACAAAATCTCCATTTGTCGATGGATGGCCAATCATATAAACATTTGACATTATGATAATTTAATAATGTAATGTAGAATAAAAATGGTTTATTATAGAACCTAAAAGTTACTGCCAAAAAACTGTCTTTGCCCTTGGTAGACAATTGGATTGGGTGGCAGTGGCTCAGTTTGCAGAGTATTCACCCACTGACCTGACAGCTGCCAGTTCAAACTCTGTTACCACCAGTTTTTCCATCCTACACTGGTGTATGAATGTTTGTGAATGGGTGAGTGGTTCTTTGATGTAACACCTCTTTGTCTGCCCAATGAGGAGGTAGAAATGGCTGTGTAAATGTAGCCATTAGTGATGTTGCTGTACACAGAGTTCAGCACTTTTCACTTTGCCCCTTTTACCCTCTCTATGCTCAGTCATACAAACTTCCACTGACTCAAACAAAATAAACTATTTTGTTCTTGACTAATGGAGGCTTATTATGATAACACATTTTAGGGCCGTATATTGTATAAATATCATGATAACTGATCATACTTTATGCCACAATTACCAAAAAGCAGGATAATTCAGTAAACCTGTTTTTAAATTAGCTATATCATAAAAAAGGAAATAAACAACAGAATGAAATACTCATGTAGTTTGTTAATTTCATTAATGAGGCTTAGATCTTAATTATATAAAACTCTGCAGCTCAAATGTTAAGGGGCTTTCTGGGACTTTGGCATATCACTTGCATGATTCCATGGAAATGTACAAGTTAAAACCATACTTTGGAACGTCATCCATGGAGAGATACGTTTTATGCCATACAGTGGGATATTATAGGCAAAGGAACAATAATTCCATGGAAGCAAGCAGAATGATGCCCTCCTGCAAATAAGAGTCAGACTTATGGAGAGCAAGCCCATTAAGGACGTATATTTTCCAATGCAGTAAACACAAAATGTAATTTTTTTTAAATATTTTTTGGCAAAAAAGTTACATACTGTGGCTTTATTGAACCACAAAGCTAGACAGGATGCATACTGAGCCCCAGAAATATTGTTCCAGCTTTAATTTTTTTGTACGAGAAATGAATATAGTAAATATTGTGACATGGGTTTTCGCATCCTGTTTATAGATGCCATTTTGAAGACTTAAAAGTAAATCAAATGATGTAGTTCTGAATTGTCGTTTTTTTATGTCGCAATTTTTTATAACTCTGAAACAGCATATGCTCAAAACTTCATATGATATACATGGCATATGGCCACATTTGTCACGGGAATATCTGTTCACATGGTCTGGTCTTTGGTGGCCAGTGCTACAAGTGTCTGAATCAATATTTCAATAGGAGTGGTCAAACAGGGAGTCGGTATGGAGATGTGAGCTGGTATAGTGTTCCCTGTGGTGTGGGCAGTCCGGTCACAGCCACAGCCCCCCTATTCTCCTCCCCTCCTCTCCTCTGCTCTGTCTATCTGTGCGTGTGCCTTCAAGGGGATACTGTGCTGTCACTTCTCCATTCTGATGTCTGGACTCTGGGCGGGAGAGCAGTGATTGTTTGAGAGCTGCTTTGGCCGAGGCTTTGTTTATCTTACATGCTTTTCTGATGGGAATAAGCAGGCCAGATTATGACAATATAACACCACACAAACAAAATATGAATGGAAAGTCTACGGTTGTGTTTTTCTGCTTCTAACTCGTTTTCTCTTTCTCTTTCCCTCCTACTTCTCTCCATAGAAATAAAGACTTTAGACACAGGTAGGTCTTTTACGATCAGTGCATCCTTTTTCCTTTGTGTCATACAGTGATGTTGTGGACATGCATGTTGTTAACATAGAATGTATATATAAATGGACATAGCTAATCTGCTAGCTGCTGTGTTCCAGATAGAAAGGGAGCATGGGCGCACTTCCAGCTCCATTGACTCTGGCTCACAATTCACTTTAATTGAAAAACTGTCACCCCTCTCTCTGACTGCTGCTGTCAGGCTTATCATTTTGGTCTTAACATGTTCATATTAACCCGCTCTACATGATCCTGGTATTTTTATTTTGCCATTTTGTCCATAAATCAAGATATGAACATTAATAACAGACAAATCAGGTGCCTTCTTTCCCCGAGGTCAGTTCCGCTAGTGTTTTCATTGACAGTGTTGCTAAGTGCCCGCCTCTTGCTAAACCAGCGGTATGGGCGGGAAGGGGCATTACCTTCAGCAGCCTTGCTCTGGATTGTTTTTTTCATTGCAATGATACTCACGGTCAGAATTCCACACGTGGAACTCGGCTCCAAATTCGACCCATAACCTCTAGGCTCGATGAGCTTCATTTGACCGGAGCTGAATACTATGGGTGACGTCACAGTCCCTTAGTAAATTTTTTTATACAGTTTATGGTTGTTACATGGTACTTAATTAGGTAGGCATTAAGTATATTTGCTGATGTCAGTATTTTCAAAATTTATAGCAAGGCCCAGGAACTGCTAGAGAGTTGTAGTTGAGTTCATAAATTACAACATACTATAATTTGTTGCATGTTTTATCAGCCACTTATTTCACTTCCTTCCTCTTCCATTTCTGATGTCGTTTAAATTGTGAATGGCACACAGAGACAGGGGCAGCTTAGAGATAGAAATACCTGTTCTAAATATATGTTTTTGGTCTGGTACCAAAATATAAAAATATTTTCCATATCATTAGTATCAATATATTGTACCTAGTAATTGTACATCACAAGGTTTTGTCCTTTGGAGATGTAGACAGATTAATATTAAAGGATTACTTAAACATGTGTGAATGAAATATAATGTTTTTGAGGAGGTAACGACATTATAACATGGTTTAAAGCTCACAAGAGTAAATTTTACATAATATAGGGCCTTTAAACAATATATAGAATATTAAGAAGCAAATAATTCAAAAATAGACCACCAATACCACCACACCACCAAACAGGTTCATATTTAGTTGATGAAAAAAAAAAAAAAAAAAAAGTATAGGTGCTTTTTCCTATATGCATTATAAAGGCTTTGGCTTCATCACCCCATCAGAGGGCCTGCATATAGCATGCACTCTTGCCAGCATTTTAAAAAAGGTACTACAATCTTACAATGTCCTAAACCTGCAGATAGAGGAAAGGACACATACAAGCTTCTCTCATTCTCAATTTATGTACGGCATATAGTGCAGCAGCATAGGCACTGATTAATGATTGGCTGCAGCTGCTGGGGTTTAGGTGGTAGGAATTCAGATCAGAGAGTGTCCTTTAGGTTTAAACCAACTGGATTTCAACTTTGAAACTGGCAACCCTTGTCCTGCATTTTGATTGGATAATTATCCGAAACACAAAAAATTTAGCATCAACAACTTGGCCCTCATGTCCACTGTTTTTGTAATTAAGAATAAATCAGTGTTACAGTTGAACATGTTTACCGCATATCTAGGGACATAGTTAGGTCAAGTTTATGGAATTTAAGATCAAAATCTTATATACAGCTCAACAAGCAAAAATAGGCAGGTTGATATTGTGCATTCACATTGCTATGCTAAAATTATGCAATGTATTATTCCCTATTTTAATATGATATCTAAAACCAAAATGTGTAAACTAAATTGTGCATCGCCTCTGCTGTAATCCAGTCCAGTAAAACAGCACGGTGTACAGGGCCATTGTGGAGAACATAATCACATCTCCATTATGACGCTTGGCAGATGTGCTGTCCCTCAGGTGCTTACTCAGTTGTTCTGTATTCATGAATAAGGCACCATTAGATCAGGCAAAGATAAACTGACAATCGAGGAGACACTAAATCAGTGGGGTACACGGGGCGGCATTTAATGCAGAATATTAAGTAACTGATGATTCAATTATCAACTGTGGAGCCATAAAGAGCTGTTGTAGTTGATATATTGTCACACCTGCCTCACTGCGGGAGACAAACTGTGAATGAGGTCAGAAAGCAAGAACAAGCAGGTCGTCCACTATCAAGTTGTGTTTCATGCCGTTCAAGAGGATTTCATGACATAGTATCACAGACAACCATTCAAACTGTGATTCAAGATGACATTTTAATACAGAAAGTACTCTAGTATACTCTTAATGAAGAAATCAAGCCCAGCTGGTCTGTAAGTTTACCACATATGATCCAATCTACCGCTCACTGACAATGCACCTATATACATTATATACAGCCTGCAATAAACGATATCCGCAAAGTAGAAAACTTTATTTTTTTACATTATTATATATGTTTTAAGGATGTAAAGCTCCTCTCCACACAATTCATAAACTTTTCAGGCATTAACATTTTCTCACATTTCTCTCTCTCAAAGTTCAAACCTTTGTAGATTAAAAAAAAAAATAAATAAAAAAAATAAGCACAGTATTATAGAATGAAACCAAATATTATACAGTACTGTAAATAGTCCAGAGTATCCATGACGCCTGTCGGAGGCGTTTGTTTTCAAATGCAAAGGCATCCAACTAGAGGCGTCCAACATGTTCTTGATGCCCCAGTGTTTCAGTCGCACTGCTAGGATCGAACATTTATGCAAATTTGGCTGAATGCATTCTGTACTGTACAAGAGACATGGCAGGTCCATCAGCCAATCAGGACGCAGAACACAATGCACATTCATAAATTGTAAAAAAAAAAAAAAAAAAAGCATGCAAAACTGCACAAAAATCGGTGAAACTGCGAGGCCGCGAAAAGTGAATCGCGATATAGCGAGGGACAACTGTATATACATATATCCTGTCAATAAGATAAGATAAGATATGCCTTTATTAGTCCCACAGTGGGGAAATTCCAGCATTGCACCGCACACATCGAGTGCACACAATAATACATTAAAAGCATCTGGGAGCAGCAAAAAGTACATTAATGAGTTTTACCTTGACTTATGTAAAAGACAAGTTCTGAGGACAGAATCCAGAGACAGTTTCAAAACCTTCTACCATATAGACCTATTGTGCAATATTTGCAATATTGCACATATTGTGCAATATTTGTATTGTTGTTGACCTTTAAACATGTTTTTGAATACCTGTGCTTTTGCATCTCATGTTTTAGAAACCAAAATTAGAAAATAAACATTACTTTTGATCAGTCATGTGTGGCCTCATCTGGATTTGGCCATCTACTAGCAGCAGTTAACCTTATAAAGCAAGATGCATTCTCGTCATATTTAAATTCATAAACTCAGAAGACTCCATCTTGGCGTAATCCTGCTTAGTCAGCTGAGGTGACCAATCACAGAGCAGCGTCAAAGGCAAAGTGTTAAAGTGAACCAAATCAAACATGGCGATGCCGACATATGTACTTCAGCCTATATTAGCAAAAGACATACTGCTATATTTGTGAAAAACGTGCAGCAGGTAAGTGCTTTGCACATGTGTGGACAGGGAAGATGTCTGTGCTTTTCTCACAACTGTGTTTAACCAAAGTTAGATTTTTCGGTCATGACATTCTATATTTTTGATCACTTTCAGTGAGAGTTATGTCAGATTGACATGTAGAACTCAATTCAGAGTGCTACATTTACCAATTTGGCATAAGCCAGGTTAAACAGCAGTGGGAATTAACCATGACAAAATGCTAGCTATTTAAGCATGACCAGCATGCTAATTCAACAGTGCAGTGGTAATGAACATGATTTTATGGCAGAAATACTAATAATGACTGTAGCGATGATGTATGGACTTGATATCTCACAGACACAGGAGATCTCCAAATTTCTACCTTTGATGTCACAATCTGTGGAAAATTGAAACAAGATTTCAGCAACTTAAGAGGGCTGTTGAAGCAGAATTAATGAACGTGAGAATGAAGCTAAATACTACCATATTTTCCACACTATACGTCGTTTGAGTTGCACAAGCGGAAAAATGTGTAATAATGAAGAAAAAAGACGTATAAGTCGCACTGGATTATGAGTTGCATTTTTAGGGAAATTTATTTTACAGAATCCGAGGCTAAGAACAGACATTTTATCTTTAAAGGCAAGTTATAATAATAACCATAAAATAGAGAGCAACAGGCTGAATAGCAGTAGTACAATACGCTAACGCAAGACATAGACAACGAACTGTCTGTTATGTTTACGTAAGATAAACATAAAACACTGAAGAACTAGAAAACACATAAAATATAACATAAGCTCTGGCTCATATTACACAAATTACACACATACATACAAAATAGCATGTGAATGCATGGAAAATATACATACCACTTTGGCCTGCTAGAAAACAAACTAAAAACTTTATATTTTATATTTTTTCAATAGTTTTTTTAAATAGTGCTCTGTCGGGTAAGACTTCGCATTAGTGTAAAAAAAAGGCTGAACCGGAAAACAGGAAGTAGTTTTTGTGACCTTTAACTAGACTTATGATAAACTAAACATTTACAATATTGTTCCAAGTGAAAAATTATCACCTTTATGGTCTTACAAATGAAGGGGAAATAAATAAGGGGAAATATGTATAAAATGTATAAAAGAAAACAAGTTAATTTTCTTACAGGTATTACAAACACCACAACACCATCTAGTGGTCAAACAAGTGAATTGTAACATGAATACATGAAGCATAAACAGCAAACTGAATACGTGTTTGGTATGTTAACGTAAGATATTATAAATAATAATAACATATTATGTTAATAGTTAATCAGATAACTAAAGAATAAAAAACAAGCTAACAAGTTTACCCTCGATCTCACTAAATCCATTGATTCTTCATCCTCGATGTCACTTCTGAACAACTCTGCCTGCTCCGGAAGTAGATGAAGCGCCATTTCTGTGTGGGTGCCATACTGGTTAACAGGCCTAGAGCGCCCTCACCCAGTTGTCAGTGTGACAAAAACGAAGATGTGAAATTATATATTTGAATAATTTCACATATAAGTCGCATCTGACTATAAGTCGTAACCCTGTACAAAACTATGAAAAAAAAGTGTGACTTATAGTCCAGAAAAAACGGCACATGTTTTCAATGAGGGAATGTCATAACACGGTAAAACGCTAAATCCATATTACAATAGAGACTTTATTATGCAAAAAGTCAGTTTTGCATAGTATGTCCCTTAAGAGAATTTTGTCAAAATAGAAAGATATTACACAAGTACAGATGCGATGAGTAAGATTGAGAGGTCATGGATTGAGCTTGCAAGATATTTAGGGTTAAAGATAGATTAAATATAATCAAATTTAAACAACAATTTAAATGGCGCAATTAGCAAATCACAAAGGCTGCAGTTTAAGTATTACAATGTCTTATTCTACATAAAAAAAAAAAAAACTGTACAAACATGTTCTTGTATTAATATGCAAGTTCATACTTACATACTTAGTCTTTCTTTCAGTTCTTCTGGACAATTTAAAATGTGAACTTGAATATAATCTGGTTATTACAACACAAAATTGCTAATCTAATCGTCCAGCCCCTCTACAATTGGCTAACAGTTGCAGACAAGTGACAGGAATGAGAAAATATAATCCACATTACTTGAACTTTGCCTCCAGGACATGTATTTATTCCTATCAGTTTTAAATGACACAGCCAGACGCATCTATTGTACAAAGCTGTATGCTAATCTCCCCAGATGGTATGCCCCATAATGGCTGCCACTGTCTGGATCAGCTGGCAGTAAGCGTCTGTGAGCGGATGCCGGCTGTGATCTTCTGTAATGGTTTAATGTATAGATGGAGCGGACACCTGCGCCAACACCTGCTCCCGGGTCACACTGGGGTACATCCAAGTGAAAAATAAACAGCATGGGAAATTCTATTGATGTGTCCTGATCAAAGCGGCCGCATGCTAATCTGCCCCTAGCATGTTTAGCGCTCTGACATGATTTCATATATTCAGCACTCATACCATTTAGGTCGCCAATAGCTTCCAGTAAAGAAACAGTGCCTTAAGTGGAGTTCTCTGGTTTCCTTCATCAAATTCAAAGATGAATGCTAGGCTAATCCTCCAACTGGGTACCCAGTTACCTAATTAGAATGCTAGGAATTTTTTGGACCACTACAAACTGTTTAAAATGCTATATAGTTTTTCCCATTTTTAAGACAGTACAAATCTGGTGCAGTTTCTTTAACCTAACCTAAACCTGTATCCAGAACTTAATGGGTTTCAAGCAAATGTTTCCTTCCTGGGTTGACATTTTTTGAGGACATTTCCTCATTCAGAAGTTATTTGCAAATTCTTCAAATCAGGAAAGAATCCTTTGCCTGAAACCCATGAATATAAATTATTGTAGGTTCAAATAGAAAATGCAAGTAAATAGGACATTTGCTTTTTTCAAACTGTTGAAACATTGTTTGAATCTGAAACATTGTGATGTGAAGGGGAAATGACAAGTTATCATTTTTAAAATGAGCCAAAAAAGTATTAGTGTCCAATAAAGTTGCTATAAAAATTGAAATCTAATCACAAAAATAAAAACAACAAACAAAGATGCATATCCAAGGCATCCAGATGAATTGTAACATAACAATGTTATAGCAGCCTCTAAACTTTTACACAGGACTGAATAACAAACAGGTGTCATCTTCAGCCACTGCAGGTTGCTTTAATACTTCAGTGCAACTAGACAAACGCCTTCTATTATGAATGCACATTGGCCATCAAGTTTATGGCTTCTTCTTTATCATTTTATAAAGACATTTCATTGCTACATTTATTTTGCCAGCACATTATCCACTTACAGGTGATCATTGTTGACTGAGAGTGGAAGCTGAGCAGCCATGTTTATGAGGGGGATTGAAAGAAAGCCATTTTTCTCTTCTGAGCATTTTTTCACTCAAAGTTAAAGACTATGAATTAACATATAAAGTAGTTTAAGAATGTACCAGCTTAATTTACATTTGGGGAAATTTTTGTTATTTCTCATACCTGATCCATTAGCATATCCTTCATTTGATCTATAAAAGACATACACATATTATACCACTTGCTGTGACATTTCTTACTATGCACATGCTATGCTATCTTTGGTTGAAAATGTTAACACCACAGCAGCATATAAAAAGGAGAACTGTTACATTTTAATAACTTAGAAACTTGAATATTAGGATAGCTCATTGGCTAGGCAATGTCAGAAAAAATGTTTTGGTGCCACCATGTAGTTAGGACTGTTTGATTGATAGGTCTGTGAAGCACAGGATTGTGATGGCATTGTCATCAGAATTTTCTGTGTCAGTTTTGAACAACTGACAGAAACATAGCAGATTTCCATGGCGACATTTCTTTTTTTTATGTTCCATTCTAAGCTCTATAGGCTAGCCTATGTAGACTATGGATCTCAACAATGACAACCCACCACTTGGTTCCAGAAATACATTTTCCATTCATTATTACCATAGACTTTCAGGAAAAAAAGAAAAGTTTGAAAGCTTGTTTGGGGCTAATCCACTATGTGGTAACTAAACACCACAAGGCAATTTTATTTATTATGAGTTTCTGAAACTTTTGAAACATTTCACCAAATTTGAACTTAAAAATGTGTTTTTTGGACTGAAACCAACTGTCTAACTACATAGCTGGTTAACCTTTGACGTGCCTTTAAACTTTCAAACTTTTCAATTTTAAATATTGAAAACCCTGGAACATGAATGGGAAATTTACTTCCTAAGCCGCAGTTGGCTCCACAGTTGTTGGGACTGTTGAGGCTCCATACCAAGCTATAGCTAACCAGAGTAAAACAGATAAGCTGATGAGACCAAGATCAGACATAATAAAGCAAATTTTGATAGCCAAATTCCAGCATAAGCAAGAAAACCTTCATATGCATTAGCTAAAACAGTATGAAACAACTCCAATAACTGATGGGTTGTTAACAGTTTATTAGACTATATTGTAAGAATTTGTGAGAGCACTAATGCCAGTAGTTAGGTTTAATATTAGGCTAACAGAAACCCAATGAACTGTGTCAACAATCCCCCTCTATTAGTCATTGTAACCTTGCGGCGATATTCATTCATTAACAGCATCCTGTGTTTACTTATGCAATGTTCTTTTCCACACTGTCTTAAAGGTTTTTGTTTGCAGCTATACACAAAAGCCTCAGTTTCTCACTCATAATTATAAATAGACTCCATCCGCATGCGCTTCTCTTCTTAAGCCCATAATAAGGTTTAGGCTGTATATTTAACTTGGCTGTGCTCTCAGAAACAAGAGTCTGTTAATAATTTAAGGTTGTTTAAGAAAATTACACTTTAATGACTGCAATTAGCCACAAGTGTTAATAAGACAGCTCCAATTATTTACAGATAAGGAAAGAGAGCAGGGTGAAGTTATTAGTATATAACAGAACCTTACATAATATGTGACTTTTTGTCTCTATTCGAAATTGCTTCTAAATATGATTAAAAACTGTCAATATTTAAAATGTGTTGTAAGACAAAAATTGTAGGCTACCATAGTAGGTGAATGGTACTGTTACTTCAAAATAAAATTACTGAGCAATTACTGCTCAATTAATATCTTATATACATACAGATATGGATATTTTTTTTATAACAACTGCACCTTAATTAGCCTTAAAAAAGCCTGAAGAAAGACTCGGTTTATCATGTACAAATATTATTAAAAATCCCTCAGGCTTAGAAACAACTTAATTAATACCCTTACTTCTAAACCTGACCCCTTAAGTAGTTACTAAGATGAATGCTTTTTAACCCTTTCACGCCTGATGCCTCTTATTTGCAACAAACGCCATTAGGCATCAGCACAACCAACATGTTAAAGTTATTCCATCAATTTTGTTTCTAGGTTCTTAGGTTTTTGTGAATCATTCTATAGCATTCACTTCCCATGGGACATGTTTGAGTGGGAGCAGCAGCCCTTTGAAAAAAGAAAAACTTACAACTTACAATTTTCAAAATGTGAAAATGTGGCTAGTGTAAATCAACCTGGTTTGGACTTGGTTCATATTCATGGCTTAGAAATACTGTATGAATAACACTGCCATTAGTATAACCTGTTCTTTGTACTGGCTGCAGTAACAACCCGGCCCACCGGTACTACCTTGCCACTGACCCGGTGAGCGGCCAGCTGTATGTGTCTGACACCAACTCCCGCCGGATCTACAAGCCCAAGACCCTGAGCATCACCAAGGACATCCAGTCGAACGCGGAGGTGGTAGCCGGCACCGGAGAGCACTGCCTGCCCTTCGACGAGAACCACTGCGGGGACGGCGGCAAGGCTCCGGAGGCCCCCCTCACCGGCCCCAAAGGTACGGCTGCACTTAATGAAGATGTCCTGCTGTAGTGAGGGGGCGGGACAGGCATGGGTCGTCCTGACATGAGTGGCAGGCAGAGGAGAGACAGATTTATGGGGACAATAGGCTCACTAATGAATACGTGTGATGCATTTGGGCTGTGGGTCAAGGGTATGAGTGTGCCTGTGCAGCTCTGTAATTACAGCCAAAAAGCCAGCTGCTATGGAAGATGTTCTGCATTCAGATTCGATATGGACAATCAATTAAAAGTGTCGTTAAATGTGTCCAGCTTCTTCAGACTGCTTTTCAGAATGTGGCCAGGCGTCACACTGAGATACAAGCGCTCTACAACCTGCCTGCAGACATATGGGCCTTTGCGGTTGGACTGCTCACTTCCCCACAAAGTCTGGGGATGAAAAAGACTACTATGAATTGTTTTGCACTAGTTGTTGGCCAGTGTGAATGCCAACTGCACTAGCTGAGCTTCAGATGGTGATAAAGGCTTGAGTGAAGGCAATCTGAGGGAGAGACTCTAATGATGGAGTGGGTGGAAGCGCAGACCAGAGAAGAAACAGCAGATGGCTCCATTTTTCCCTCCTTACAGACATTTGGTGAACTCTGCTCAAATGTGACACTTTTCATCTGTCAGAGATTCTCAGACTGTCAAATAGCCAGCTCCAAGGATTCACCGCAGGCTCCCTCGGCTCGTCAATGTTTTAGCAGAAAGCAATCTTGTGTGGACCTAGCCACAGGTCAAACCAAACCACTCACCTTCTATAGAGGCTTTTAAAGTCTTCATTGAAAAATGAAATCCTACTTGAGTAATAAGAATGGAGCCAGAGCTGACTCAGACGAAGTAAATTCACTAAGGCTAGAGATCACATCCAGCTTATGTTCATCTGTACTTTTGTTTTACTTTACTTCATAATCCTTCTCATATAGACTGTGCTCATTGCATTACAATATTTTAAAGTGCCCATAGTTTAATTAAAATTGTTGCCTACATACATTCCCTATGCTTTACAAAAGTCTGGAACCATATGCTGTCTCTTCAAATCGCAGTTAATTCATTCAAAATAAACATGGGAGCTAAAAAAAAGAATTACACAGAGGACTGAAAAGTGTCAACAAAAGGAATGCACTTAACTCTGTAAATCATATGTTAAAAAAGTTCAATCTTTTATCCTGAAAAATTCTCAAATAGTAGTAGTATATTCAGATACTGTCTTCCACCTTCGAAAGACAAATGGTACAAATAAGCAACTGTGATTAGATCAGTCAAAAGCAGGGCTCTGATTTGCTTACCAGGTAGTGTACTCTGTTTGCATTGTTTTCCTAGCTGTCGCTTCTTCTATGGTTAATCCACAGATTAATCAAATACTTTTGAAACTTCTTTTGACATAATTGGTACTTAGTTACCTTAAACCCCCAGAGCCTTATCCAGCTCAAAATAGCTTAGTATTTCGTGGATTAAAGCCCTTTTTACTAGCTTCATTCAGCCTGAGCTATTCTAGCCAACTAGCATCATGGATAGACCTTCCTCCACTTTGTTTGCTTTATCCTGCTCAAGTTGTCATATGTAGTGTCAGAACTCTGGCTCCTTTACTGACAACATGGATATTTGTGTGAAGTTGGTGTAGTGTCAGTTTTAGAGGCCAAAGTTATGGAGTTAGAAATGCAGATCCAGGGGGCAGAATGGGTGAACCATAGGCTTTTAAAGCAGAAAAAATAGGCAGGTGCTAACATCTGGTTGGTGTTCAAATTGCAAGTATGCTAAGTCGATGTCAGAGTCCGTAGTATTTTCTAGTTCCCGACCCAATCACAGCAATTCTGCAATGTACAGCAGTTTTTCAGATTTTAATTGCTGGTTGTCTGGTTGGTGCCCTCAAAACAACGTAGTCTTTGTCGACAACCAGAGTGCATTCTGGGGGACTTCAGCTGGTACATCCCTTTTAATTTGGAACCTGACCGATAGCCCCCGTCCCCATAAGTGAGGATCCAGAGATGAGCCCGGGGCGCAGAGCAGCGGAGTGCGACAATGCTCTGTTACTGTCACTGAGCTCTCGCCCACACTGCCATAAATGAAGTGTTCAGACTCTTAGCACATAGAAACTGTGTGTGTCCCTCATATAAAAAAAAAAAACACCAATAAGCCACATTTCCAAAATTGTATTGCAGGTGTCAGACCACAAAACTTGTGCCATTGTCTACCAAATGGATAAGCATGTAAAATGTGCACTGCTAAACATTAGGTATCTTTCCTCCAAATCTCTTTTAGTAAATTAATTACTTGGCGAACATAACAGAGATCTTCTAGCTCTAACTGAAACGCGGCTCCAGCAAGATGACTACGTTAGACTAAATGAGTCTACTCCATCTAGTCACTTGAATTTTCAGAGCGCCAGGAGCACAGGCCAAGGTGGTGGTATGGCAGTCATTTCACACACCAGTTTACTTAGTCCTAAAACTAACAATACATTTTGTTAATTTGAATGCCTCATACTGTCAATTACCTGCCCACATCGGAGAAACCAAAAAGCTGTTTTATCCATAATAATCTACTGACCTCCTGGTCTCTATTCCGAGTTTTTGATTGAGTTCCCTGACTTTATATCAAGTCTAGTGTTAGCTTGGGAAAGGATTGTAATAGTTGGAGATTTTAACGTACATGTTGACAATAACAGTGACTGCCTTAGTAAATGCCTTCAGTGACCTATAGATGTCTTACTGAGAATGTGGATAAATCATCTCAAAGTCATGTGCACACATGGACCTTGTTCTAACATATGGTGTAGAGGTCCTCCCTCAAAATCCAGTATTATCAGACCATTTTTTAATTACCTTTCAATTTATCTTGAAAGATTATCCTGTCCCACAAAATAAAACTATAATGAAAAAAGTATATCTGAAAAATCTACTTTAAAGTTCAAAGAAATAATAGAGTCAGTATTTAAGGACAAGTTATGTGACCCTGCTGAAAATGAATCCAACTGTAAGTGGCAAAGCAAGGCAAGCTTATTTGTATAGCATAATTCGTCCACAAAGCAATTCAAAGTTCTTTACAGAATAAGAAATACATTAAAATCGCAATACAAACAAATTACAAATTATAAATTAACATTAAAAGAGAAGAGTGCAGAATAAAAACCTTTCAGTCATATGCACAGCTAAACAGAACTGTTTTGAGCCTGGATTTAAACATTGTCAAAGTAGAGGCCTGTCTCACATCTTCAGGAAGAGTGTTCCAGGTTTTAACTGCATAAAACTGCAACGCTGATTCCCCAAGTGATCAGTATGTTGACAGATCTATGCACTCCCTAAAAACTGCTCTTGATATTGTTGCTCCTTTAAAACAGAAGGCTGTTAGGCCCAGACCTCCTGTCCCAAGGTACAATGAAGAACTGCGCTCACTCACAAACAAAAGGTTTGAAAATTAGAGAGGCTATGGTGTCACTCCCATTCTGCGCAATCCCTAAAGGCATGAAAAATCTGCCTATTGACTTATCAGAAGGCTCTGCAGAAGGCCCAGACCAGATATTATTCAAATTTAATAGAGGTAAACAAAAACAGCGGGTTTCTGTTCAGCGGCAAACCCTCAATTCTTGCTTCTACCCTGCGATGACTTTCTTCAATTTTTAATCATAAAAATTTAAGATAACAAAATGAATTGAACAAAATTGAATAAAAAATAACAAAATCGCAACCATTAGAGATCAATTTTATAAAATTACTCCTACAATTACTACTGAGCAAGCCCACGCTGTAAAACTAGTGTTTCACATAATTCCACCAGTGATACTACACAGGTTTACTGCTGTTGACCAAGCAGCATGTCTAAAACATCAACATGTATGTTAGCCTCTATTCCAAGCAAAGTCCTCAAAAAAATCCTCCCTCTAATTATAGATCCTATCCTTAATAAATACCTCATTAGAAAATAGAATAGCTATGTTCCCCAGTCCTTCAAATCTGCAGTCATTAAACCTCTTCTGAAAAATAATAATAATCTTTAAGCCAACTACTCTCTAATCTTCCCTTTGTCTCAAAAATCCTTGAGAGTTGTAGTGTAACAGTTTTGTCACCACCTACAGGCTAATAACTAATTTGAAATTTTTCAATCAGGATTTTGAGCTCACCACAGCTTGTTATTAGCTGCTGACAATGGACTGGTCTCAGTTCTGATTCTGTTGAACCTCAGTGCAGCGTTTGACACCATTGACCACAACATTCTACTGCAGAGGTTAGAGGTTACTACAGTGTCAGAGGGCAGTCATCAGCTGGTTTAAATCCTATTTATTTGATAGGTACCAGTTTGTTAATGTAAACAAGAGCTCCTTCCAGGTAACCTATGGTGTGCTGCATGGTTCTGTACTAGGTCCAATGCTATTCACACTTTATATCCTGCCATTAGGTAATATCATCTGAAAACATGGCATTAATTTCCACTCTTAGACTGACACACAGCAGTACTTATCAATGAAACCAGATCAGACCGATTGAGTAGATAACTGGCTGTGTGAAGGACATGAAAACCTGGATGACATTTGATTATTGGCTTCTTAACCCTGAAAAAACAGAAGTCATTGTTCTAGACCCCAACACCTGCGAGACTTTGGCTTAAAACCTTCTTCTTTTAATTAGCTTATGATTAGGCCAGTTAGAAGCAAAAATAAAACCCACAGTTTTAGCTAAGCTGCTTTAGTAGCAACTATGCTGGGAAAGTATGGGAACCTGAGCACTATCCTCTGTTGCCTCCTACTTTCCCTGTCAACAACATTCACTATTCAGTTCACCTGTAGTCTGTTCATTGCTATTCACAAGTTGTTCCCTGCTCCACTCCCATCTGGAAAGTACAACTGTTTTAGATGCCTGGCCACTGACTGCCAGGTGATGACTGGACCCTAGATGTCCCTCCTATGCCCTGATCCTCTTCTTTGTACCTGGATCCTCCCCTCACCTGGCTGGATGACCCAATACCTGGCTAGATGACAGGGGTCATTCAGCCTGGCTGAGCCCCCCCCCTTATCCTGGCTGAGCTCCCCTCTTAGTTTTGAGTAGGTTTTGGTCCTTTAGATTTTAACATCATCTGCTGATGGATGTGTGTTAGTCCTGGATGCATCTGTAGCCTGCACATCCACAGAAGAGGATCTTTTCTTCACTGTGTTTTTCCTTAAGGTTATTTTTTTTTCCACTTGTTTTTTGTTTTTTTTGTTTTCCCTTGCCGAGAAGGAGGGGATGTTCTGGGACAGTTATCCTACGAGTGTTGGTTAATCTGTTAATCTGATTTTGGCTTGCCAAAAATAAATTGAATTGAATCGAATTTAATTGAATCGTCCAAACGCTTGACAGTTTTGTCTGCTGTGCATCTGTTCCAGAAAGTAGGAGCCTTGCTCATCAAACAGGTCAGAAATCAACGGTAGAATGGGCCTTTTAACTGCCAGAATACTGTTTTGTCCTGGTTTATGGTTGGATCTGGTCTCTGGTCTGGTCTCTAATTCTGGGACGAACCACATGAAAAACAAATATTAAGTACTCACACCCCAAATGACAAATATAAATTCTTGAATATAGTGAATACAACCTTCTTCTTTACACAAACAAAACAGTGTCATAAGCATACTTGAGGACTCCTGACTATGTTTGAATTGGCTCACATTTCTGAGTGATATGTTGACTGCCTCGTCAGTTTGGAACAAATGGCTGCAACGACTCAACTGTCTGACTTCCAACTTCTACAGCCACGCTGACACTCAATCACACAGACAAATTCGACCCCGCTGTAACTATAGCAACCACCCGTCTTTCACCCCTTTCAAACCAAAATTGTCCGAAGCTGTCATTTCCACTCGGCCGCTCGTTCATATCTCAAATTGTGTGCAGATTGTTGGCGATTGTTGTTGGAGAGAAAAAAAAAAAACTGAAAACAGAAGTGAACTACCCATCAACACGGGCACTTCTGAGACTTGGTTTGAAAGCACATATATACCGTATGAATACAGCTTTTGCCACTCCTAGTTGAGAAATTATTTAATACCAGAAAAGCAGCGTTTGAATTATTGATTGATGTGCTTTTTGCAGTGACCTGAATAATGGGGAGGCAAGCTTGACACATGTATCCTTCGTGTTCTGTCGACTGAGTCATGCAAGCAGAGAGGCCAGAAAGCCACC
This sequence comes from Periophthalmus modestus, assembly GCA_019594935.1. Classification (NCBI taxonomy): domain Eukaryota; kingdom Metazoa; phylum Chordata; class Actinopteri; order Gobiiformes; family Gobiidae; genus Periophthalmus; species Periophthalmus modestus. The sequence continues at coordinate 4,609,384 of JAIEZT010001368.1, read as the reverse complement.
ATAAGTTATATTATATTTTATCTTTTCACCAGGCATCGCAGTGGATAAGAATGGCCTCATCTACTTTGTGGATGGCACCACGATCCGAAAAGTGGACCAGAACGGGATCATCTCCACCTTCCTGGGTTCAAACGACCTGACCTCCGCGCGACCTCTCACCTGCGACAACAGCATGGACATTAGTCAGGTGAGTTATGTGGGGTTAGGAGCCAGAGCAGTGCCATTGTGTGTAAGCCTATTTATCCAGCCATGACGGGAGAAAGGGAACACTGCTGCATACCAGATACAAGAAGCAAACTATAAATGGTTGATCTGTTAGCCGTTGCAATAAAAAAAATTTGGATGTAACTGTGATTTTAATAATTAGCAGTTTCACACTCATTAAAGATTTAAGTTTAATTCAAAGACAACAGCCTACTTTCTTAAAAACGTGAAAAAGGGAACTAGTTTATTTTAAATGGTTGGCAGAGGTCCAAAGTTATTCCCTACTTTCCTAATGCATACTAGCATTTTAATTCATATTCATCATGATGAGTTTATAAGAGCTTTTCACAACTTTCAGAGGCAAGGGCAGAGATTTTTCATCATGGTAAAGCTAAATACAACAAACATGCTAATAGCACACTTCCTGATTCTCACACAATAAAACACTTTATAATTGAAAGCAGACAACACAAAACGGTTTCATTTTGGCTGCTTATACAATATATTTGTCTTAGGGCAAAACAAAATTTGATCAACTACCACTTTAACCATTTGCCATTTTTTAGCAGTGAACATCATAAATGAGAGGTTGTGAAAACATTTCAATAATCACGTTGCTGTTAGTTCCATCAGTTGTGTTTTGCTGGGTTTATAGTTCATATCCAGTGCCAACATGAAGGCTCATTCATTTGGGTCATTTTAGGACGAATTTGAGGTGTGTGTTGTTGAGGAATTGTGTAAAGTTTGTAAAGTTTCCTGCCCTTTTAAGTGAATCCATACACTGAAGCCTCAAAGACTAGTGTCCTGGTTTTCCTCTCCTTTTGAACTGCTGTCTCTTTTTTGCACCTTTCCACCTGGTAAATATCAAAACTGACAACACAGAAGAATATCACCCACTGTCAGTTTTATTATGTATATAAAGGAGTGATGCATTCCCAATCTCTTTAACCTGCTTTAAAATTTGGATGTTATCCTCTTCATGCTCTTTTAACTATTTAAAGTGCATATGACAGGTTTTCATGTTTTTGTAATTATTACTTTGTTTGGTCAGATAGTACCTCTGGTAAATATTTATCATAGTCTTGCATTAGTTCGGTGGCAGTTTGTGGAGAAAAAAAAGTGGAACAGAAAAGTACAAACATACAGGAAGTAGCAATGATTTCTAAAACTGAAGCCTTCTTATAGCAAAGTGTTGTGATTTATTATTGATATCATAAGTACTTTGTAAATAAGATGAGCTTTGGCCCTTGTTTACAGTATGGTTATACGTACTAGTCATGGAATTACCTCAGGTCCAACCAGGAAGTAAAATTATAAACTTACTAAAGTAAAATAGGCAATAGATTTGTAAAATCTTAAGTATGATTATGTTAACTATGTTTTAGTGAAATGTGTTGTCTAACCTGTCACATGCACTTTTTAGGTCAAGAAGGCAGTCCGACTTTAGATGCCATGGCAACGGAACACCCACTGAATATTATATAACTGAGTGTATATTAGACATGCAGAATAACTATCTTTAATAAATTATGTTAAAATTAGTTTCAGAGAGTAGGTCAGACAGAAGCACTTGAAAGTTCCCTGAACCCATTTCCTGTTTTAAATTCCATGCCTTATACTTGGAAACTAACAATAATTAAATTTCATATTGGGGAAAAGTCTCTTCTTATGAATTTTGATTATGGCGGCCATGGTGAGAGCTGCGCTGCATGGTTCTACAAGTCACAGCTGCATTAGCCTTTTGATTAATACTTGAGTTCAGTTAGATTTGTTGTAATTAGTCACATTTAAAATCATAGTACAGGTGCTCCCCAGAGTTGAGTTCACATCTCAGCAGAATGTGGCTTTTACAAAATAATGTAAAAATGGACAATGTACAAACCCAAGGCACACCGACTGATTATATTAAAAGTCCTTTAGTATATGAGGTGGGGTGTATGTATTTAGGGACACCTGTGTACCCGGTTTTGTTTTCATGCCCTGATGAAAACCATGCAGCTGGTCAGGGCATGAGAATAAAACCGAGGAAACAGGTGTCCCTAAATACAGTTGTAATTAGTGATTCAAACTTAGAAGAATCAATAGCAAAGGTAGCATTTTGCACTGCAAACATTTTTGAGAGTCTTAATAATGATAATCACAGGTTTTTGCTATTCATTAGAGCACTTTGCTTATACTCCATACTCCTTATACTTTACTCTTGTCAATCTAAATGATTTGTCCCATTATTATTATTATTATTATTAGTAGTAGTAGTAGTAGTAGTAGTAGTAGTAGTAGTAGTAGTAGTAGTATTACTTGCTGACTTATTTAGTCGCCCAAGAAAAAGTATCTTACTCCATTGACAGAATGCAGAGATTAAAACCTGAAACATCTAACACAACTTAATATATGGGTCTTCTCCTGTTTATAAGTGATACTTTGAGGACTTTGACTATTTTGTTTAGAATTGTTATTAGCTACGGCAAAAGTGCAAAATTTTCATCACTATGAAACGTTTTAATAGTTAAAAAATAATAATATTTTGAATGTATTCTTTTTGCTGTGTGCAAAGTTGCCTCCAGGCGACAGGTTATAGAATTACAATGCATGACACACTTGCAACAGCCCTTTGCTTAAATATTAATAGCACCCCAAACCTGATGCATAAAAGTCACGACCAAACCTAAAAAATGTGGAAAGGAAAGATGCTTTCTCACAATAGGAGTTCAACACTGGGACAGGCTCAGCTCATCACTTTTTTATGAGGTTTATTAGTCAGATATACAGTTTTAGTTTGTCCATACTGCAGAATCTTAATAATAAAAGCATAGCATTTACATATTTAAAATAGAAAAAGAATAATGGCAAACATAAATTATTAGCTGGTATTGTGTTTTTTTAAATGCTGAAATATTGTCTGGACCCTGTGACCTTAGTTCAAAAATGTAATTACAATAGTGAACTTAGATATTTGCAGTTTATTTCCATTCATTCATTTCTTGGAAATTCCCAGCATCCACACAAGATGTTGAAAATATTCCGTATTGTAATATTATTTTATGTTTATGCTGCTTTTATTGCAATGAAATAATGGTTTTATATGACAGACATTTACCGCTAACTGCTAAAGAGGTGGGTGCAAATAAGGCTTGTGCTCAACTGTTCAGCATGTTAAGTGAAAACTTGAGTGAAGTTTTAGAGTTGTTAATATAATGGCAGTCTATTCTAAATTACAGTGAAGACAGAGCCTGCTGTGTTCCTGCTGTTAAAATGCATACATAAATGCTCTTATATAGAGTGAGCCTTGAGAATGTAAACGCGCTGGGGTTCTGATTTCCAGGCTAGGCCACTGTGACGGACAACTGTGAGGAAAGTGCTGTCAGTCACAGACGCTTACCCTGACAGCTCTTTGACGGAGATTAGGAGACTCAGTATTCATGTTGGTATGAGCACCATTTTAATCTTGTTAAGGCTTAGAGCTGGGCTGGAGAATATGGTTGTGATTTCACTAATTTGAAGCAATCAAATAAATGTATCATTTTTTTTTATATTCACAATGACAAATTATCGAATTTAGATATTGCTCTATTCTGTATGTTCACTTCTCAAATTAAATGAAATTACTGACTGGCCTAGACATTGAATAGTTTGTTTCTTTTAAAGTGATTGTATGTATCCAAAACCCATACTTGTCTCCAGACATAGGCAAATCTCACTGAGCCTTTTGGGTCCTCCACCAGCTTGGGCTCTCCTCCAGGTGACCCAGCTGAGATGGTGAGACTCAGACCCAACTTGTGACCAAATGGTTCTATGCTTCCTTGCCCCAGCGGTCCTCTTCCCTATGACACAGCCATCTTGAGGCTTTCTCTGCGGCTCCTGAGGTTTTAGAGGACAAACTTTGGATGACTTAGCCTATGCACCCACCTCCTATCAGGAGGCATCTGGCTCTCTACCATATTGGCTGGCAGCTACAGACATGTCCTTGTACTTGGTGAGGTCTTCCTAAGAGACAGCTCTCATATAAGTACCAGCTTTGTGGACCATGAACCCCATCTGGGCCCATGGAGGTGTTTGTTTGTGTCTTGGGAACTTCAGCTGTTGCTACAGTACCTACAACATCTGCCTGTTATCTGTTGGGTGCCAGGACATCTGCACAACTTGTCCTGGATAATAATTTATTATAACATAAAATGATAATCACAGTACCTTATGCAATGGGAAATTGCCATAAAGAGTGGATATAGAAATTCAGAAGTGGATCTAAAAAATAAACAGGAAAAAGACATTCAAATGTCAATTACTTACTGTAGATACCCAGTTGGAATAGTATAGACCTGACTAAAGAAACAATTGTGTCTATATTGGACCATTTTGAAGTCAGCAGTACAACAGTCTATTTGTATGTGTAGGCTGCAAACATGGAGGAGAGGAAATTAAAGAGATTAACCTTGTCATTTTGACCTAAAAAAGTAAGCGAATTGTCAGGAGCTTGTGAAGACCCACATTTAGCAAGACAGTGAGGTAGTGAATACCTTTGCATTGCAGTTTAATAATTTGGCTCATCCCTTTAAGGCTGTGGTTAATCAACCCACAGAATGGGCGTTTGACACTTTTAATGGGATGGGTATATAGATATGAACCAGTCATCTGAAATACCTTAAATAACAGGTGCCATAAATATAGTCCAAACGCTTGTAGGTTTAATACGCTACTTACAATGACCATACCACCTTAAGAAAGCCCAGTTTCTCCTGGTCTCAGAAGCAAAGAGTTTCATTTTAAGTAAATGTGTTTTTTGTGAAAGTAAAATAGTGTAAATTTACCCATTTTAGTCAAGAAATTTCAGTGTGTAAAGAATGAATATTTTAAAATGGTTCTTTGATCTCTGATAAGCTTGCAAAACCTAAAAGTGTAAGCACTGTGACTCATGTTTGTATTATGAATAAAGTTTACAATGAGCTAATATGTTTTCTGTAACACATTAATAAGAACATACTAATAACAATCTCTCAAACCAGGTTGAATGGTTTTATAAAAGTAGCTTTTTATATTATTTTAAGTAAGTAGACTGGTACTGCTCAACAAACAAGCACATTAGCAGTTGATCTGATGTTGCCACCAACTTGTTTGTGTTTACAAACTTCTACTACAGATCTATTGTAGACAGTTTCATAGCATGCAATACAATGGGGAAACTGTACTGGTAGTGAATCTAATAGCAAAGAAAGCAAAATTTTCAGTTAAAGGCCCTGTACCCCATTTCTTCCCATGCATTTGAGCAAATTTTGTCTTGCCTAGGACAAATTTATTGCATAAGAAGCTCTTGAGATCAAAATAAATAAGTTGTGTACGTTTCTAAGCGCTTTATTTTCCAATATTCAGGAAGCGGACATTAGCGTACTTTTCAGTGTTAGCCTTACTGCCCATAGCAAAACTCCATTCTGGTCTCTGAAATTTGTGAAAAGTGCATATATTAACTTATCTACTTATTGTAGTGCATAATTAGGATGCTTGGAATGCATAAGGTAAGTGAGGAATAATTTTAGCCACTGCAATCCATTTAAAAAGTTTTTCACATTTTTAAAACTGAAAAAATGAAAAGAAATCATTTGTTCCTTTTGTATCTGTCTTACATCCACCATTTTTGACCTTGTTTCAGGTGATCTTGGAGTGGCCCACAGACTTAGCAGTGAGTCCGATGGACAATTCCCTGTACGTTCTGGACAACAACATTGTCCTGCGCATCACCGAAACCGGACAGGTCAGCATCGCCGCGGGCCGCCCCACTCACTGCCCACTTGCCACCTTCGAGAGGGGCGTGGCTGGGGGTCAAAGGGCACTGCTGACCCCTCTGGAATCCGCCGTTTCTATCGCAATCTCGTATCATGGTGCCATCTACATCTCGGAGACAGACGAGCGCAAAATGAGCCGCATCCGGATGGTGTCTGTGGATGGGGAGATCACTCATTTGGCGGGGGCTCCCTCTGAATGCGACTGTAAGAACGATGCCAACTGTGATTGCTACCAGACAGGTGACGGCTATGCAAAAGATGCCCGTTTAAACGCTCCGTCCTCGCTGGTGGCCGCTCCGGACGGGACGCTCTATGTGGCAGACCTGGGCAACATCAGGATCAGAGCCATCTCCAGGAACGGGCCAACTTTCAGCGGCGGCACGTATGAGGTGAGATGGCACAGTTTCCCCAGTGAAGAGCTGTTAAGGTTCTTCTGGTAAATGAACATTCACTGTCTGCAACTTAGTTATTCATACATTTTGTTTTAGTTATCTACTGCCTAACTGATATGATTAGTGACAGCAGACAAAAATTTTACTCATGTAAGAGGATTTAAAGGCACAAAACATAGACATCCTTAATTCATATATGAAAATGCTATTTACGTAGTGTGCAACTGGATTGATTTTATTTTTTGGCATGGATCTAATTATACAGATATAATATTGAAACCAGTGACGTGCGGTGAGGTTTATGGCTGGTGAGGCACTGATGTCATCACAATCAGATTTACAAACCCGTGAACCAGGTGTCAGTACATCAGGCCCTGGGCTTATGTCTCTCCCAGTAAATGACCTGGGGCTAGAATAAAAAAAAAAAAAAAAAAAATAAAAATAAAAGTTCCAAAGTGCATATGAAATAGCTCTAAAAGTATGAAATAAAAAGCAAGCTGGTTCTGTATTGTTTTTTATCCTTATTCTGGTTCCCCGATTTTCAGTGGATTGAAGTCATTAAATTTCTTACCCTTTCATACCATTCCAGTGTTGGTCTTCCTTTAATTATAACCTCCTGCTTCGACCAAAAGTCCAGTTTAGAAAACAGCTTGAGCTTTAATATGTAATCTTCCTCCATTTAAAAATTAGGGCCAGACATGAAGACAAAAGTGAACGGCTTGCTAAACTTGATTTGCTAACTCTAAATTGTAGCTTGCTGTCACTATTCTGTGGCCCCTATTCTGCGGGAGTTGCAAGAATCCCTGGGCTCACGAGTGCCCCCTAACATGAGGCAGGGTAACTGCATGCCTCACCCGGCGCCTTTTCAGCCGCTTAAAGCAGCAGCGTCACTGCTGAGCTACAGCACAGTCAGTCCATGTGAGGCACAAACGGCTCTTCACATCTCTTCTCAGTATTTCAACGGTAAATGTAAAAATTCAGCGATTTTGAATTTAAAAAATAAAATAAATTGCAAAGCTAAATAGAAAATAACTTAACAGTACAACTCATTGGATAAATATAACCATGTAATTTATTTTTTCTCTGTGATCTCCTCTGACTGCACGTCACTGATTGAAACAATACTGAAATTGAATTATATTAAATGTAAAATTCCGTCTGTAAATGTAACGTAACTGAGTACATTTACTAACCTTTACCGTATTACAAAGAGGTAAGGTAATACAATATACAAAATTATTTTTTCTTATAACATTTTGGCCACAGTAGAGATATGCAGTTAAGGAACTTGAGGTAAGAGCTGGGGCATTGAGCTGCTAATCTATAATCACTAGTCTTCTTGACCATGACCAGGGATAAATCTCTATTCTCTTCTAATCTAATCTTCAGTAATTACACTGTCCACACTGACCATTGGCTGTCGGCGAGCAACGCCACAACAGCAGCTGTGAGCAACAGTTTGGCAAAATTAGAACTAATTACATTTAATTGTGAAATTGCTTCCATTTATAAGAGATCTTATATTGAGTGTTTGTAGTGGTGCCATGTGGTGTAGTCAGTTTGCCAAATGCTTTTCTGTGGACAGAGCTTTTATGTAAATGAATGGACATAATATTTGTTCAGAGAAGAATATCTGTGTACATGTAACCAGGCCAAAGACACTAGCTGTGTGGTTATGCATTTCTCTATGGTATGGATTAGATATCAACCAATATGAGTTTTTTCGTGACCAATGCTGATATAGATATTTGATTAGAATACAACTGATTGCTGATAAGTTCTGCTGATATTTTTGCGACGATATGTAGGGCTAATTTAGATTATTTTCGCCAAATTATATTTATTACAAACTCACCCCAACCTCTTTGTTTTTTAACACAGACCTATAAGAGACCTGTGTAGTCATGTTTTGTGCAGCTGTCTCTTCGTATTACAGTGTTAATATAAAGCTTTGTGTTTTGGGCAGCAGTTCAACCAGAACAAAATAACGGCCTGTGCTGGAGATTTAAGACCAATAGCCGATACACTAAAAAGTCCAAATATCAGCCTGATATATCGGCCAACTAATATATCTATATCTGTCTCTAGTATGGATGCAATATTTTTTAGAACTTTTTTTCCACAGCATCAGTAATCAGTAAAATCAACATATAATTTGAAAATATTTTAAATTAATGCTTTTTTTTTCAAATAGGAATACAATGTATTAAAATCGAAACCACAAATACTGTGGGCTTAAGTGAGTTAAAGGACTTAATCATAACAATATTATTTTAATCTGTAAGAAAAAGAAATAACCTAGCCATATATTTTGCAAATGTTATAATTATGACAATGCTGATATGATAAAGTGTATTTAAACTACCTTAATTTTGCACTAAATGGATGAATGTGTCCCTCTAATCCCTATGTGTGACAGGTGGCCTCCCCAGACGCCCAGGAGCTCTATGTGTTTGACACCAATGGCACGCACCAGCACACAGCCAACCTGCTCACAGGAGATCTCAAGTACACCTTTGGCTACAGCACAGAGAACGACATCACTGCGGTAACAGACAGCAGCGGGAACACCCTGAGGATCCGCCGTGATGCCAACAGGATGCCCGTGCGGATCGTTGCCCCTGACAACCAGGTCATCTGGCTGTCTATGGGAACCAACGGAGGCCTGAAGACTCTGACGGCGCAGGGGCAAGAGCTGGTGCTACTCACCTACCATGGCAACAATGGATTGCTCGCCACCAAGACCTCCGAGATTGGCTGGACCACTTTCTTTGAGTGAGTCATTATGTGTACAGCTTTGCATTGAGGTAAACTGACATAGTCTTTGGGTTCCCTGGAATTGGTATTTCTTGTTCAATAACTATGACACTACCATGCCAATAGTTTGGACACATTTCTTCATTTTCGTTTTTGTTTCATTTTCATGACTAATGACATTGTTGATTCTCACTGAAGGCGTCAAAACTATGAATGGATACATATGGAGTAGTGTAGTAACAAAAAATAAAGTCAAAATAACTCAAAACTTTAGGTCTTAGGTTTTTTAAAATAGCTACCCTTTGCTTTGATCACTACTTTGCACTCTTGCCATTCCAGTTATAAGTGACAGTGAAGAGAAAACCATTTCAGGAGACTTCATCATTGAGCTCATTGAGAGAAGGCCAAGGATTTGCAGCACAGCTGACAAAGCAAACAGTGACTACTTTGAAGAATTTGAATCAAAAAATAAAAAAAATATGCAGTTTTGAGAAAAAAAAAAAAAAATCTTAAAAAATATCTTACATTATATATTTGCTGTCTTCCATATGCATATAAAATGTAGATATAAAGGGGAAAAAATTTAATAAGAAGGTGTGTCCAAACTTTTGACGGGTTGTGTACGTATGGCACAGCATTATTGAGTGTTCCATATGAATGTGTGTCTGAGCCCTTCGCTGGCAACGTTTTTTCTCTGTTTAATCTTTGAGTGTGCCTATACTTATATGTATTTTTAATTAGCACTGAATACTATTTTTGATGACCTGACCCTTTGACTGCACTCTGTGGGCTCCTGTTGGGAATTTTCTGACAAGGAAGCCCTGCCCCCCACATGTTGGGATCACTGGTGTAGAGGCTTATGCTGTAGCACATAAGCTGGGATTTCATAGTTCATAGTGCATTTCAAACTTGCAGTATATACTATGTGCTGTCTAACACACTCTAGGGAACTTTTTTTCTTTTTTTTTTTTTTTTTTTTTAAGAAAAGTTGATTTTAACTTGTTTCGTGTATCACAGCTGTGTTTTGAATATTTCCCTCAAGCTATCAGAAAAGACAATACGACAGACTAGACAACTTTAATCAGAAATCTGAAATGAGCCTACATAATTTGCAAGAAGAAAAACAACTGATGAAATATAAATGAGTATTGGAAAACATATATATCTATAAAATGAGCACACTTTCATTCAAAGTTTGTAGAATCAGATAGAATCCCATTGTTCCATCAGATGAGACATTGGAGACAGCGGTCAAACGCATCAGTCCCCCGATATCAGACTTGGTTAATAACAAGGGGCTTTAGTCTTTGTACAGTGTGGCACCTGAAACACAGGCTGGTGTCATGTAGAATCCTAATGGCTCGGCCTCAGCTCCTCTGTGTGATGCTCTGTCATGTCACATTACCACTGAACGACACGCTCGCCGAAATAAAAGCACCGCCTTCAATGAAAATTACACCGACACATCAATCATCCAAATAATTCACTTCATTACAAGTCTGGCTTTTATGCAAACCCCAAAAGATGACGAGACGTGCCATTTACCCTTATCAAATATTTGGACTTTTTCACTTCGGGCTGATAGAAGACAGCCCTTAAAACAGCTGAATGATAAAATGACGTTTTAATTACAATAATGTTGATGGTGGTACTCAGAGTGGATAAAAGAGCTGATAATTAGAAGCACTATGGCACAGAGGGCTCTCACACATATCAACGCACTGACATTTCACCGGCGGCACAGTCTGACTAAAATGCTGTCGTGTCCTGCCTGAAAAGTAATATGAAAAAAGTATCCTGTACATTCATTATCAGTGAGATTTTTTTTTTTTTTATGGTGAGAGAAGGCTCAAATGCTTTTTAAGTGTATTGGACTTGTTCACATCAGTTTATATTAATAGTCAAGATGATTATTTTACTGGACCTAAACCAGGACTGCACGTGGGGTTCAGGCAGGAAACCAGGACTAAATCAAGGCTGTAGGGGGAATAAACAATGCCTTACAAGTTTGACAAGTTTAGCAAGTGTCTCAAAGTGCTACACTGTACCATCAAAGTTCATCAATGTTGGGACCGAAGTCAGATTAAGCCTTGGCTAGGTCATTACTAAGCCAAGACTTGGGGGCAAACCGAAGTTCACATCAGGACTGCACTGGGCTCATATCAGGACCAAACCAGAATAAGTGCGAACACATCCTGGTCAGGGTGCTACTGCGAATCTGATACTCCAAACACTAGGCCTGAAAAGAAGTGAACTTAGCAACTTTTCTAAACCAACTCTAAGCCTGAATTTAAGACTGGAGTAAACTGGATTAAGTTTGATAATGTTCTGATTTTGTTTCCTACAATGTACGTTTGTGTGGTGCAGTTACGACAGCGAGGGCCGGCTAATGAATGTGACGTTCCCCACGGGCATGGTGAATAACCTGTACGCAGACCTACACAGTGCCCTGACCGTGGATGTAGAGAGCTCCATGTCCGACGAGGAGATCAGCCTGACCACCAACGCCTCCACCATTAGGGCCTTCTACACTCTGGCTCAGGGTAAGACAAAAGGTGTAGTTTATATTTGTACAAACATGTTCTGAAATGTGATTCTTGTTTTTGCCAGTTCATATTTCAGTATTTATATACAGTTCTTCTGGACACGTTTAAAATGGAATCCAATTATGACAACATACATCTCAAATCGAAGCGCAGCTGCATTGTTTATTAGGAAAACTCACAATCACATATTTTTCAAATTGTTCAATCCTAGCTCATGGGTCTACACACTAGCAGAAGGTAAGGTTCATGGTTCTACTCACTGGCTCAGGGTTGGCCTGTCACAATAACTAATTTTGAAGCACGAAACCTTTTTTAAATACAGTCTTATTAAAAAGATGTGAGCTGCAACAAATAATTGGCAGAATGAACCAATAATTACTCCTGGAGGTTATTTTTTCATCCCTCTACAGCCCAAATCTTACCGTATTACATCAAAAAAGAGTAGAATCCTCCCCACTATTGCAACGAAAATATACGGTAAATATTGAGCCCCCCCCCCCAACTTTCATATATTGCTCAATAGTAGTAGTAGTAGTAGTAGTAGTAGTAGTGGTGATAGTAGTAGTAATTATTGTGACAGGCCTCAGGGTGTCAGAGTCATGGTACTACACAGTGGCTCAGGGTAAGGCTCAGGGTTCTACAGGCTGGCTCAAGGTATTTGTCATTGTTTGGGAGGTCGCGGGGCCAGTGTTGAGTAAGCTTTGGTCGTGTATCATTACGGCGCCCACAGCTGACAGGTGACAGTGTAAATGATGACTCTCTCCGTGTGGGGCTCTAGTGTCATATACACACTTCCACCTTGGATCTCCGCGCAGCCAGATGGACGAGTCATGATTTGTTTTTTTCACACTTGTGGTGAGGTATCAAAGTATTATAAAAAATTATGTGATCAGATTACTGAATAACTATTTAAATATCATTATAATATCACTGTACCACTCTCTGCTCCCTTTCTTCACTTTTGGCTTCAATAATGCAGTGTTTTCTAACAAGGCTCTAAATAATCGACTTCTTATTATCATCATACATTTTTAATTGGACATAAAAAAGCTTCTTGAAAACAGACCTATTAAAAGCAATGCTCCAGTGATGAAATGTCTCTAAATTGTATAAATGGTAGGTGGGGTTGATAGGCCAAAATAAATGTTTTACAGCTAAAGGCAGTCACATTTTTAATATTTTTCAGATAAAACCTTTCTGCTTCTCTTGGCTTTTCTTTTTTTCCATCTGATGTAGCAGCAGCTTCTTACACAGTAGGTATTGGTGTGTTCATTTCTTTATGTTGCAAACCTGTGCAACTCTTAAATGTTTGAGTCCCGAGCACTGAATTGTTTTTGCCCACCACACCTGACAGGTTACCACAGTAGTATTGAAGTGTGGGTAAAATGTAGTGGACAGAATTCCCTATAGACATATTTTTTTGCTTTCAGGCAATTCCAGACAAAGAAGACTTAACCATTAGCCGGATTGGTAAACTACACTGGAATAACTAGGCATGATATAACGTCTCATGTGGGGTTGAAAAGAAAATGCAGTAGCTGTATTTAACTACTGGCTTTGGCTTAAAACTCCCCTGTTTAAACTCACACTTTATGTTCCTCCACAGATCAGTGTAGGAGCAGCTACCAAGTTGGCTTTGACAACTCACTGCGGATTACCTACGCCAACGGGATGGATACCCACTACCAAACAGAGCCGCACATCCTAGCTGGTGCTGCCAACCCAACAGTGGCCAGGCGCAATATGAGCCTGCCAGGGGAGAGCGGGCAGAACCTGGTGGAGTGGCGCTTCCGCAAAGAACAAGCCCGCGGGAAAGTTATTGTGTTTGGACGCAAGCTGAGGGTATGTTTTTTTACTCTAGTGACACATGAGCAGCACAGGCAAAGTGAAGATTTACAGTTGCCTATGGTTACTGGCACGCTGACGAGTACAGCTACTGGGAGAGTGGAAGAAAGAAATAAAACGTACATCACAGCCAGTTAGCCCAGACGACTTTATCAGTAAATATGTTTTACCTCGGAGGAGTAAAAAGTATTTTCAAACTTTTCTCTAGGTAGCACGATCTGGTTTACTGGACATTGCCACAAGCAAGCTGCTGTCTAAACATTAGTGGTTTTAGTTTTACATTGAGGTAGTGGGCAGCTAAGAATACAATAGTAGAATTCGCTATGAGCATGTTAAAATACACATTTATTGATCTGGTTTTAATAACTGTATACCTCCATATGTCTTTGTCATGTATATGTATGTGTATGTGTATGTGTGTATATGTCTTTCCACAAGATAAATATGTGGGTAAGAGTCAATAAAAAGGATTACTGTAAGACAGCCTTGCCCTCCAATCTAACATTTTGACGTAACCTAGTTCTATAAAGTGACAACACTTAAAAAATCGTAAATTCTGCAATCTGACTGTAGCTTTGTAGACCATGTTTCCTCATTAAACACATACCTGCATTTGTGTTTGGTTTCATTCCCACATCCTGAACATTTAGTCTGCTTACAGAGCTTAAAATTCGTGTCCTATCTCTTGACGTCACCAAGTTGTAATCTAAAAGTGCTCCTCTGTATTTTTAAATCTGTTCACTTTCACCAGACTTATTTTGATCCTTTCAATGATCAAATTTCCTTCAATACGCAGCTGCAAGTAGTTTAAAAAGATGATATTTGCATAATATAGAGGAAGAAATTCTGGTCCCTGGCAATGCCAATCATACAGTGTTACAACATTTTCTTAAAGTGCCTATATTCACGATTGACTACACTGTACAGTACATTTAACCTTCCTTACAGTATCTTAACTGTGGGAGATTTAAGCACACCTGAACTACTGCCAGTGTTTCTTTCAGTTTAATGGTCCTCGAGAACAGAGTGTTAATCTGTGAAACGACTGTAGAGGAAGTGTGAATCCAGCCTACAGCAGCCTGCCAGACATCTACGACTGCTCAATATGACTACATTGGAAGCATTTAATCATCTTTATAGGATATTTTGAAAATTATTAGATTTTGAACATAGCACGTTTATAATAAAATAATGACAAAAATACTTTGGCTATAAAGCGCCTTTCAAGACACCCCAAACATTTATGTTGCATTATTCACTTCATACTCAGCCTAAGGACATAACAACAGAATGCACTAGAGCCACTGCTATACTCCCAGCAGTCTCCCATCCCAGTACTAACCAGAAGCAAACCCGCTTAGCTTATAAAAATCACAAAAGTAGCCATTGACAAGGTGATACGGCTACTACTGGATATATTAAGACCAAATATGATCTATTGAGTTTGAATGAAATCTCTCTGATAAGAATCTTTTGAACTGTAATATTTCTGTATTGCAATATGGCTATCTGCAATCACATATTACATTCAGAATATTTATCATTTGACAAGCTTTGACTAGTTAAGATTTGCTTACTTTGTAGCACTAGATTTGAGATTTTAAAATTTCCTTTTTTTCAGTTTTCTGTAAGAATTATTGCTTTAGTTTAAGGGATGTTTTCAAATTGAAGACCATTTTCTATAAAACTAACTGAGAAAAAAAAATTCAAATTAATAACAAAGTAAAAAAAATAAATCTAATCAAAAGTACAAGAACATTCAGTTCAAGTTTTATAATTATCTTTGTTTGCATTGTGTTGGGTTTCACTGGAATTATAATAACACTGTGTGTGCAGCTCTATATATACCATGTTAAATATGGCATTTCCCTTTTCCTTGTTACCAGGTGAACGGGCGCAACATTCTGTCAGTAGACTATGACCGCACCCTAAGGACGGAGAAGATTTACGACGACCACCGCAAGTTCCTCCTGAAGATTATTTACGACACGGCGGGGCATCCGGTGCTCTGGGTGCCCAGCAGTAAGCTCCTGGCAGTGAACGTGAGCCGCACTAGCACAGGGCAGATCAGCGCTCTGCAGAGGGGTCCTACCACCGAGAGGCTGGAGTACGACACACTGGGTCGCCTGGTGTCACGAGTGTTCGCCGACGGAAAGATCTGGAGCTACACCTACCTCGAGCAGGTGACAAGGAAATACATTCAGAAAAGGCCATAAAATATGTGAATCTGAAGGGAATTTTAAGTGACATTTCTGGCAAGTTTTATAATCCAGTATGATGGAACAGGGAAAAATAGCCCACAATAATTACTCTATCTACTTCTAGTTCACTAAATGAAATATTAATATATTTTAGGCTCAATAGTTTATGTAAGTACCTTTTCTTAGCATTAGTGGGAACTTTTCCATTTCACTCTATTTACTGTATTTACTTTTGAGCTGTAAAGGGTCCAATAGTTAACATTACTAACACTGTAATTTAATATAGACGTTTAATGCCACACTGTGGAACATTTCAGGCAAAGAATTTACATCTCCATGGAGAGTCCCAAACCCTCAACAGAAAAGTTACCTACCGCATCTTTCAATATTATCGAAATATTTTCTCTAGCTCTATATGCTACTTGAAATTTTGGGGACAGATAAGTGAGCTGAAATTTGTAGCTTGTTAAATGTAAAAAGATGGAGATGGAGATGTCAGTGATGAGAATAATGGAGAGTATGATGGAAAATGACTCTGGTGGTGGTGAAGAAGAGAACATTCTTGGGAGGCTGATGATTCCGAGCAGATAGAGCAGAGTTGGAAACTGTAGTTGAAATAGTAAAAGGTGGTGTTTTTATATAAGAGATTATTGAGAGCTCTATATACAATCAAATATAACAAGAATATTCCCAATAAATTATTAAAGTAAATATAAAAAATATATATAGGGTTCTTCCTAAATTCCATTTAGGACAGTAACCTCAAATAGTGTATCTGTTTTGTAAAGTTGCCAGAATGTCACTTAAGCTTTTCAGATTCCCAAGCTTCAAAATATTCATTAATAGGTGCATGTGTGAAGGGAATTTCCTGTAGCCAGAATGTGCCTCAAAGGCGACATAAAAGTATAAAAACCTTAAAATCCATCAAATGCGTTCAGTGGTTAGTGAAGGGTGGAAATTCAGCAAGGTCATGCTCCTCACAGCGTTCAAACAGAATAAGTGGAAGTCGATGAGCAGACATTTATCATCTTGATCAGTGGGATCTTTGTTACTTCTAAGAATAAGCTTAAATGCAGGAGATTGAGATATCCCACAAAAAACAACAATCTCTATAAAGTATTGGTAGAAACTGAATGTGAACTGTTAGATGTATGCTTAGCTTTCCACTTACGTCAGTGGTTTCTGGCAGACAGCAGTAATACAGTATTGCTGTGTATACCCAGAGCAAATAAACATTTTATGATCTGGGTTTTACAGACTTTGGTTATAAAATGATAAGACTTGTTCTACATCAACAGCTGTAGTAAGTGTCCACAGTTGAACACAATATTAAATTAGATGAGCTCAGCAGGGACAAGGCCATACAAACACAAAAAGTCAGCCAAGCTATATTAAAGTGGAAGACTAAATATTAAAAATATTAAAAATACTAACGATTATAGCTTCACTTTGTAATGGGGGGAGAGATCTTTTTTTATCTTTATCTTTTCTACCGGTAGTAATAATAATAATTAGATCATATTTTTTGCAATCCACCAGAAATGTGCTACAATGTGTGGTTGTACATTTCCTGGTTAAAGGGACCATATTATGATATTTTTTTAATCTATATTATAATGTTCTTTCCTCATCACAAGTATATACCTGGAGTTGTGTTTTGTTTCATTCTCACATATACACGCAAACCTTGTATATTTAAAGGTAAAGGTGCCAACAGTAACTTGAAAACTACTGCTTCATGGAATCACAAGGTGGAACAGAGCATTTTGAGCTTTGGAGATGTAGATAGACTAATAAATGATTATTCAAATATGTGTGAATGAACTGCTCCGGTATGTTTTTGCTGAGGTAACAGGGTTAGAGCATGTCTTAAAGTTCACAAGACTCAATTTTGCACCATATAGAACCTTTAAGGTTCAACTAATGTATAAAAAGTGAATAGATGAAATTAAAACCAAAAGTGCAGAAATATCACCTTATACCATTTTTGGAAAGATTGCACTGAGTTTGTTTCTCTTTCTTTTTAAATTGCATCAAGACTTTTTTAGAGCCTTTTGATATTTTTTCTCTTTAACTAATCTTGTATTATCTTGTATACTATATACATTGCCCGCCTCTCATAGAAGTGACCTTTTGGTAACATTACTGCTGTTGTCAAAATACAAAAACTGACTTGACATTGCAATGGCAAAAATCTCCTAACAAAATCCACACAAAATGTCTTCTTTATCGCCCACCTACCTGCATTTGTAGTTTATTACATCGCCATGCCTCTACAGCTTACACTTGCCCCCTAGCTCTGTTCCAGAGCAGAGTGAGGAGTGGAGCCAGATGAAGGCTGTAACATCATGCAGAGATTGTGCTGCCACTCCCGGCCTGTGCCTTTGATTGCGTGACCTGTAGAGGCCATGTCAACACTCTGACATAAGGAACACAAGGAGCCCAGGGAGCACAGGGAAGCTCGGAGCAGCCACGCATGACTGGGCCTGACACTCCGACAGAAAGGGTGGGGAACTTTAGCCAGGCTGACACCACTCCAGACTGCGCGCTATGTAAATTAATTAAAGCCGTTCCCTGAAGGCACACGGAATTTAGAATAAGGATCCAGTTATGTACAAACATTTCAGGAAAATACTAGCATAGCACTAGCTAGTCTGTGTGAGGAAAAGAAAGAAAAGAATGTATCAAGGTTAGGGTAGTGTGGCCTATATCTCTTCATTCATGGATTTTTAAATGATGAAAAATAAGGACTCTTGCCTAGCAAAGAATTTAAAACAAATATTCCATTTTCCATTTTTTGAAAAGTCCTCAAAATGTCACTTAAACCCATGAATAATAGGATGCTGAAACTTTCAATAAGCGGTTTGATGATAAGAATGATGTTAATATTTCTCACATACAGAGAGAAAGAAAAAAAAAATGAAACTGAATTGAAAAAAAAAGAATAAAAAAAATGAAACTGAATTGAACATTCATTCTGCCACATCACAGCACAAAATAAGCATATCAGCAATCATTTTACTTGGCCCCCATTTCAAAAGACAACACTGCAGGGCCTATATAACCTAACCAAGAGTTTTATGGGATGACATGAAAAGTTGTATACAGTTGTAAAGTTTACAGCACTTTGGCACATCAGTGTACTCCTGAACAGATTAAAATATAATAACGCTCTTATCATTTTGTCTATCTGTACATTAGCATCTGCTTTGAGACCTCTGGCAAAGCAACTATCTGCCTCACTAGAGTGATGTAGCTGCTGCATTTTTCATGCCGTCTGCTTCTCCCTTTCTCGAACAGGAAATTCCTATTCACCACACCAGGCCTTACACGTATATATTATGCATAAATATTACGCAAGCCCAACAAACACTTGCCACTTTGCTCTTTCTCCCTACAGTCCATGGTTCTGCTGCTCCACAGTCAACGCCAGTACATATTTGACTTTGATTCCTTGGACCGCCTCTCTGCTGTGACCATGCCCAGTGTTGCGCGCTATACCATGCAGACCATCCGCTCAGTGGGCTACTACCGGAACCTCTACCACCCTCCAGAGAGCAACGCGTCGGTGGCAGTGGACTACACCGAAGATGGCCTCCTCCTCAGAGTGGCTCATTTTGGCACCGGCCGCAGGGTGCTGTACAACTATCGCCGGCAGAACAAACTGTCGGAGGTTTTATATGACAGTACCAGAGTTAGCTTCACCTATGATGAAACAGCGGGCGTGCTCAAAACTGTAAACCTCCAGAATGAAGGGTTCATCTGCTCCATACGATATAGACAAATAGGGCCTCTGATAGACCGCCAGATATTCAGGTTTAGTGAGGATGGAATGGTCAATGCACGCTTTGACTACACCTATGACAGCAACTTGCGCATCACCAGTGTGCAAGGGGTCATCAATGAAACACCATTACCCATTGACCTCTATCAGTTTGATGATATCTCAGGAAAGATCGAGCAGTTTGGCAAGTTTGGAGTCATATATTACGACATAAATCAGATCATCTCCACAGCCGTCATGACTTACACCAAGCACTTTGACGCACATGGAAGAATCAAAGAAATCCAGTACGAAATCTTCCGCTCGTTGATGTACTGGATAACATTTCAATACGACGACGTGGGGAGACTCACCAAACGGGAACTCAAGATTGGACCTTTTGCCAATACCACTAAATACAGCTACGAGTATGACGTAGACGGGCAGCTTATGACCGTATACCTGAACGAAAAGGTCATGTGGCGTTACACGTATGACCTCAACGGAAACCTGCACCTGCTCAACACCGGGACAAGCGCTCGCCTCCTCCCACTGAGATACGACTTACGCGACCGCATTACTCGCCTAGGAGACGTCCAGTACAGAATGGACGAAGACGGTTACCTGCGACAGAGGGGAGCTGAAATCTTTGAGTACAACTCCAAAGGACTCCTGGTAAGGGTGTACAGCAAGAGCACGGGATGGACCATTCAGTATCGCTACGACGGATTGGGGCGCAGAGTCTCCACCAAATCCAGTTTAGGTCAACATCTGCAGTACTTTTACGCTGATCTGAGCTACCCAGCACGGATCACGCACGTCTACAACCACTCCAGCTCCGAGATCACATCCTTCTACTACGACCTCCAAGGACATCTTTTTGCCATGGAGATCAGCAGCGGGGAGGAGTTTTACATCGCCTGTGACAACACTGGAACACCGCTGGCTGTGTTCACTAGT
>JAIEZT010001368.1:4496442-4586442 GCA_019594935.1 Periophthalmus modestus | reverse complement strand
TACTTTGGGTGTTTTCTGTTTTGTCCATTCTCTGTTTTCACTGAAAAAAGTTTGGCTCAACATAAATAAAACGAGCAAATGTTTACATACTGCATATGTGCACTTCTGAAGGTGATGGCGCACAGGGAGCAGAGGTGGAGACCTCCGTATCAGACTAGCACTGTAAACATACTCATCGTCTTATCCTATGCTTTCTGACTCTCTCCTTCTCAGTATTCATTGTGTGAGCGGACAGTGAGAATTCTGAACTCTGTTGGGGCACACGCGTGTCTTGAAGCACAGGGACACCATGTTTTGTAAATTATGCAAGAGTTTTATGGTGTTTTTAATTCATTTGTTTGATTTTTATGAACTAAATCTGTCTGTATTAGTCATACTGTATCAACGGTTATTTATGTTGTGTTTCTACAACAATAAAGTGTGAATGGTTTAGATTTTTTTCAGACTAGTTGAGTTTCAGCTAAATGGTTCACAATGCTCTGTCAAAGTGAGAGTTCAGATCTGTGCATGTAGTGACAAGTATTTACATGTGGTGATGTATCTATAACATGCAGTCAACTATTATTTCCACACAATTGACTGTTTATTGGGCATCATGCCTTTTGACCTGGCTCCCTGTCCAATGAATCTTTCATCCACACCAATATTTCATGAGCCCATCTCACATAAACAAGCTTACAGTGGGTCTAAAAATAGCTCACCTCCATGTTCTTAGTAGGTATCTTTTCTTTTGAATGTTCAATGCACTCATGGATTAAAACTATTATGGGGTTCTTTTTGGTGTGTGGTTTCTTTACAGACTTCACATTTTGCTTGGTCATTTGCTTTATATAGATGTAATTTATTTAAACGTATTGCTCATATATAGATGCTATAGCCTACCTTAAATGTTACTTGGTTTACAATGCCAGCACCATAACCTAGGCCTCTCACAATAACACATTTTAAAGTGTGATATATTGCTGAAGTAAATATAGACGATAAACGATAACTGAATGTACAATATTGTTCAAAAATATAAGATGCAATAAATATTGACCCCCAGAAATGACAGGCCTACAGAACAATCACCAACTAAAACCATAAAACACCAATTACACCCATAATTTTTTTTTTGCCAAACCAGTATTTTGGCAGTTTCAAGAGCTATTTTTTTCCTGTATCAGTATTACATTCAGTATTTTTTTCACTAATACCCTAAGTGCAGGGACCCAGAGGTCAGGAGAGGGGTAAATATTTTCGTTATCTATGATGTACTGAGCATATTTTAACTTTTTAACTTTTGTACCAAGTTTAGAGATTACGTAACAGAACACTTAGTAAGGCACTGACGAGAACTAGCAGTCTATCCAGTTATAAGTCGTCCTATCTGGTCGTAGTTTCGATTGCTAGCATAGCATCACATTTTTGATTGTGACAGAAAGGCTTTAGGGATGTAATAATATCCACATCTTACAGTCTGAGTATTAACTCTGCATTTTGTTTAAACTACTGTAGAAAAAACTAAAAATTCCCTGATGAACTGTTACTTTTGATCATTATTGTTAGATTTGAATAGATTGTAAAACCTTGACCTTCAAACTGCAAAGGAGAACAGAGAAATTTCAGCAAACAAAGCAAGCTTATAATTTATGTAAGATTCATAATAATAATAACACAAAAATGTCCTATACTGTTACTTTCCAAATAGATCCATATTTTTGTTTTCACTTATTTCCAGGCTATATGACAACTTGACGCGCTTCCTTCACAAGTACCTAAACAACAAAAGCGCTTTAGCACCAGACTTCACATAAAAGGCACTAGTCTACACACTTCACCTGTTAAGCATTTTAGCCAGAAAATGAGCCTAATCAAGACCTTTCCAATCAACTCCACATTAAAGTCCTCCAACACAAACATAAGACGTTACATGAATTATTGAAACTCAGCTCGTCAGCTACAAAGCCCGAGCAGACAAACGCTGTTTTCCTTTGATGTAAGCGCCTCAAAGCTCTCTGAAATCCTATTTGAAGTCATTTACGCTCGTCATTCACCTGAAACGAGCTTCCAAAAAAATCAAAAATATATAAATACATTTTTTAAAAATTACCATTGGCTCCGTTGTTAGCATGCTAATCAGAGCGCGTACGCAGTTGACATTTACTGGTGTGTTTTCCAAAAAGTACATTTGGGTTTGTGATCTTTTCGCACATCGACGATAACGGCTCGTCATCAAAGCAGCTCAATGGTTCTGATGATTCTCCATGCATAATTCTGAAAACAGGCCCTTGCGTTTCAAAGTGCTTCTTTTTTCAAGCGCAAACTTCAAACGGCATTTCAAACCCGGACACAAGAAGACTTCTCTCTCTTTGCTCAAAGCCTGTTTTATGCTGTTGTTTTGACCCCGTCTCGTGTCCCAGCATCCCACTGATCCCTTCATATGATTTCTTACACTTAAAATGTTTTTTGTAGCGTGGAAAACAACAGAAGCTGAGAGCAAGAAGTCTGGGTTTTCAAAGATGTCGCCGCGCACCCCCCAAGGCTAAAGACGTACTTTACCATCGACTTATAATGAAACGCTGCCTTATCGCTCCCCCCATATTCAAATGACACTGAACTTTCATAACCTTATGCTTTTGTTTTGCTATGTCCTTACAAAGAGTCTCAAACCACTGTGAACTCCAGACTGTGATGCAAATGTGAAGCAGTCTCCTAAAAGTCCTCTGATGCTCCCTAGTGGTACAAAGGGTACACTTCAGTTGACATTCATAGTTCAAAGGGAGGACGATAATATGGTTAAATTGTATATTATTGAAGGATCAGTGGATTGTGATGTTTGCTTTTGCAGTGGTGGATGAGACATTCACTTTTTAAACATTATTACTTGTACTAGTAAATTACTTTTGGCAACTTTTGACTGAATTTTTGCAATCAAGAAGTATTTTAATCTAATACTTTTGTACTCTTACTTATTTGGATGTTTTTTTGTTTTTTTACTACAACATGAGCAGGTGGGTAGTACTCAGTTACTTTTACTTAAGTACCATTTTTAATAAAGGTTTGACTAGTTTTTACTTCAACTAGAGTAATTTATTGTGTATTGTAACAGTGTTGAGCAAAAGTAGCTACTGAGTAAAGGTTTTGGTTACTCTTTGGTTTGGCTGCTGTCAGCTTGTCCCAACTGACTTTATACCGGCAAACAAGACCACAAACTTCCTATTCACAGTTTTCAGCTTCCTAAAGATATAATGCTGAACATTGTTGTGATTACATTTATGGCGCTGTATCATAATAAAGAGGTAGGCAGGAATCGGTTGCTGATACCTCATTGGACATGGAAGTTAGTGAATTTGTTTTTTCATTAACTCGTTTCCCCTAAATATTGCAATTTAAAATTTCCCAAATACAGCATAATCATCCACAAGTGTTATAGATTATACTTATATAGCAAACAAAAGCACATGTCCTTTTTAACAAACTCTCTAGACCTCATCTAACCACTGCCTCCGACATCTGATTAAACAGACAAATCAAACAGAGTCTTGCCCTGAACATGCTGAGGACATGTAGGAGTGCAGCGTTCCATCGCACTGTGGCCGCAGAATGCACTGGCACAATGTAGAGCCACGCGCCGCACTTCAAAGCCAAGACCAAGAATAAGGAGATGGCACGGCTTTGTATGAACATCAAAGCTCCGTAGGCATCATGCAATAAGCACATCAGAGAGAAGAAGAGACAGAAAAAACGGTTTCATAATTCTGACGTGAATTCTATGCGGCGTACGCCAAGGTAGCTCTGTGGGATGACTGAGGAAAGTGAAAGTGGGGCAAAGTTCTGATGAAATGTTGTCTAAGAAATAACAATGTCACAGTCTGTTTTTATTGTGGTTTGAGGATTTTAGGAAACTGGAAAAAGGGTGAGTAAATTAAGGTGGCAAGAAGTTATAAGAAACAACCTTAAAAATGAAATTTGAATCTGAAAAAGGGTGTGATTGTTAAAGGTCTATAGTTTATAATTGGTGTGGAATTCGCTTGTCAAATTTGTTAACATTTTGTGGTTATTTTTGGGTGTATTTGTCCACATGAACCAAAAACTGGCACAAAACATTTATTCAGCACACAATAATGTTGTTTTGATTGTAGTTTGATTGCACAGGTGAGTTTGTGGAGCCAATAAAAAACATTACTGATTTTATGTGTGGACATCACATTGAAAATAGGTTTTTCTTTGTTTTTGTCTTTTTTTTGTTTTTTTGTTCAATTATACTCCACTTGAAATTCTAAAACACAGATGCAAGTTTAACATTTGCCTCAGACATGTTGAGCATTGTTATAGGGATTGGAATAGAACAACAAAATGTGCGTGGCAAGATGTGCAGAGGTTCAAAAAAGGTTTTGTATTTTTGTTTTCGTTTGCTTAAAAAAAAAAAAAAATTAAAGAAACAAAATATTTTTGTTCAAACATGCTTTTCTAAATAAATACATTTTGTAAATGATGAATATTGCCAAATTTTAATAAAGCCATCCCTGCGGGTTCTAATGCAGACCAGTGGAGTGGAGTATGGATTTACAGTAGTAATCACACGCGCTGTATCAGACATGTGGGATCAGAAGCATGGAGAAGCTGATTAGATAATTATGAACATGAAATAGGCAACAGATTGAGCTCTCTAATGAGCCACTGTCAATACAAGAGCAGTGTGGCTGATTGCTTTGCTGAACTGCACAGTTTTCTATATAAATTGTGCTGCTCTGAGAGAGACTGCTGTCTCTATGCAAATGTTTACTTCATGTTAGATGCTTCATTAGTGGACTCACTCACCTCCAGTGGACACCAACACAACACGAGGAGCAGCCAGACAAAGCTCGAGTATGAACGCACCATTCACACACATATTTGACTATAGTGTTCTCCACTTTTATGAACCTAGAGCATTATGCGCAAAGAATCAATATAACAAATCTAATAAACATTCCTGGAGTTGTATAATTTTATTCACAGTGTTTCTGTAATCCCACAAGTGCCTGTTCAACATCAGAATGTTTTAATCCAAGACCATAAACCTTCAGTAAATGTGTTCTCATTATTTTAGCGCTACATGCCTGAGTTACTCATCTTAACCAGTTTGCAGCAATGAGACATTGTTTTTAGCTTATTACAAACTGCTTCTTACTCAGTGCTACAGAAATCCAGGCTTAGGGCCCCCTGCTGAGTTTTCTGTACAGCATTCATGATAACTACATACTATAGTTTGTTTAAAATATTTCATAATCATCATCTATCTATCTATGCTCTCAGATATTAATGATTTATAATAATATAAAGTAATTCATCAATAATAATAATAATAATAATATAAACAAATCATATGATGTAAAAGTTGTTCATGTTAATAGTTTCTGTTTTGGTTCTCAGGCGATTATTCTATTAGAAAATATTGGGGTTGCCAGATCATTGGACTAAAATCAGGACTGACCTCAGTAAATGACAGCAGCTTCTACTGTGACCACTGTATCGTCATTTTTAAATCAGCAGAAGCACGTATTACTGCTTTTACCTTTAAACGTGTGAATGAAAGAAAAGATGTCTCCAGTCATGTTTTTGAGGTTAGTGTAAGTAAGCACAAGTAGCATAGTAAGTAAATGCTCAAAAGAGTCAGTTGAACGAATGTCATAGGATAGTTATCTTTTATGGTACTTTAGTTTACAGAGGCTTTAACTAAACGTGATAAGAACCAGAAGAATGTTTTTATCTGTTTTGTGGAGAACACACCTCAGGCTTAACTCTTTGATGCTAAGGTCAAGGCTCTGCGTTTGAAAACATTTTAACTTTTATATCTTCTAGATTGTGTTGTTCACTCCTGCTTCAGTCTTGAGTTACTCCTGGTCAGAAGGGAAATGCGTCAACTTTTTTCTGCTTGTCTAAATTATTTATTTTTAAGATTTGTTTTGCTTGGAATGTCCTATAGTTTAGCCTTTAACATGTCAAACCTACATCTTGAAAGCATGCATTTTTTACTGTACGCGCCACTCCATAGACCTGACCTGTAGCATGACCTGGTTAAATTCTTAATAGACCTGTCATGATGATTATTGTATCATTCAATATATGAAGCTGGAACGTTTTTGGGGGGTCAGTATTTATCGTGTGTGTTTCTTGGCACTACTGGGACACTTTTGGTTAATTTTTTGGCTGTGATTTAAATCTGCTCTTGGATTTTTGTGTCAGTGGCATAAATTTAGTTCCAATATTATCGTTTATCGTCTATATGTACTTCAGCAATATATCAAACTTCAAAATGTATTATTGTGACAGGCCTAATGCCAGACTGACATTTCGTGCAAAGCAATAAAATCTCCATGGAGACAAGAAACTTAATGGCCCTTGTTCTAGAAAAGTTACACAGTGCACTTTTAAATCCAGGTTCAGTCCCTGTTTAGTGCCATTTTCCACCTGTTTTAGATTGCGTTCACACATATCCTAATTTAGTCTTGACTCCAGTTTAGTCCTGATACTGGTTTGGTCCTGTTCTAGTCTTGGTTTAGTTAAAAATTTTGTTCTAGTTCAGTCCCAATTTTTATATGGTTTGAACGCACGCTTAGTCCATAAATAACTTCTGTTGAACTGTAAAACTAGTTCTCCAAAATCTCCAAAACTACAACCTGAACATATCTCTGTTGCCGTAGTTACTAATCAGAGGTACTATATTATCTTCTTCCTCGGTGTTTTAAATCGGAGCCAGTACAAAGAGGCGGACTTACTGTGTGTGGTGGTGCTTGTTATCAGCGCGGCTCTGATCTTGTGAGGAGGAGAGTGGCCCGGGCGCTGAAGAGGCCTGGAAAGAGACCAAAACAAGGCCGATAATGATGCTGCCGCAGCTCACACGTTTACAGACGAGAGTGAAGGCTGTGGAAATGGGTTATGTGTCGGGAAGAAAGTGGATGGATTTTATGGACCTCGAAAATCTAACTCAAATTTAGTTAGAAAATGTTGGAATAGTTTTGTGTTTTATAGATGGAGCGATATCAGTAGTGCAGTCAGTCAAGTTTGAATGTTGACTGTCATTATTGGCCATCTACTACGAAAACTGGGGGAATAATATGAAGACCTATTCTGCTCCCTAAAACAAGCAGCAAAACTTTCAAATAAGACCTGTTGTGCTTGTGTCTGATATATAGTTATAATCTATGGTCATTTTAAATCTCAATATTCATCTAAACCAAGTGCCCAGTAGGAGTCAACGTCGCCATAAATGCCATCACAACAAAGAGCCGCACAGATATCGGCACTTTCTATGGATAGCTGCACATCGCGTTAGCAAGTAGTGGGTTTTTTTAATACATTTTTTAATCATTTACAAATGGAAGAGGGAAATAAGTAAGTAAGTAAGTAGAGGTGTATCGGCGGTGATGAAAATCGGTGGTTGATCAGAGCAATGACGTCTTGAACACAGGAGTATAAAGATGACTCAAACATGAATCACACTAAACACAACTTCAAGACGGGAAAAGGAGAAACAATTATAATATGGTTAAAAGCTTTGAAATGTTAATTTAGAAAAGATTAATAATAATAATAATTTAAAAAAAGAGAAAATCAGATTATATTATGGCCATTCTTTCTATATGTTTACTTTAAGAGGACATATATAGGACATAATTGTGTAGGCCTAATTTTCAAAATGGTCGTAGGCCTATCCACAGTCCACAAGTATCATCCAATTCTCCTTTTCTCAAACGTGGTACACAAACGCAGTTTGAACCTACATAGACCTTGATCCTTTGCTCTATTTGAGTACCACACCACCTTTTGAAAAAGACTGGGCATCTTTTGACAACAATCATAATCCGTTAGCCTTCTTACACGATCATTACATCAAAAAAATAGTTATTTGCCTATTCATGGTTTCAGTGCCCTGTATTATGCAACTCGCTGAGGACTTTCTCTCATTCACAACATGTAATATTTGCTTTAAATTGGTAATCGCTGTGGCAGCAGTCCAAATTACTCATCATTCTGGACACGTGGATACACACATGCTATAGAGATCCTTTTAAATACACATTGACAGAGAATCTTACACACAATAATATATAATCATGAGAACATAACAACTGTAATAAATAGCAAATTAACTGTCAGCAAATATTTGAGTCCATTGACCTATCATGTGGTGTTGCTGTATAGAGCGGCTAAAATGACATGAAGACGTTTGTACAGCTTGGATTTTCTATTTAGGTTTGAAATTAACTAACTACCTAAACATTTTCATTATGACACAAAACTATTACATGCAATGGTTTCGGTCAATTTGTACAGTTACATTTTGTTCAAATATATAACAGATGATCTAAGGACTTGAGTCAGAACGTGGTGGGTTCGTCAGAGGACAACACAGTAGGTCTATAAACATTTATGTTAAAAAATAAACTTTGTTTTGTAAAAAAAAAAACAAAAAACACAACAATATATATTCAGTACTTACTATAAATGTGAGTTTAATTCTCAAACTATTAAACAAACAAAACAGAATGGATAAAAAAAATGCTGTTTTTTTCCGTAATTGTGTTTATATAAAAAACACATTGTTTCTTTCTTTTTTAGACTTTGATTCAAGACTGAAAAAACTCAGACTTGATTGCGAGATGTTATTTTTAAGAAACTGTGTGGTAACACGCACATTTTTGCCAATTTTTTGGCCCATTATTACACTCTTTTCCAGTCGCTTTGACACAAAATTTCTGCACATATTCCAAAAGTTGCCAGTCAGGGAGCCAACACTCAGGGAGCCAAACCCCAAGGAGCCAACACTCAGTTCACATTGACACAACCTTAATGCTTTAAATTTGATTTCAAAACTTTCAAAACAGGGCCACACCGTCTCTCCACGTGCTATAGTTTGTGTACTGACATACTGCACACTCTTACCAAAGTCCATGGATCAAAGACACAAATGCCAAGACCGAACACACAGGAATCACAAATATGAAGGGATTTTATAAACAGACACAGAAGCGCTAGAAATAACAACTTCTGCAGTGAAAACCTGTGTTAATCAGGTTTTCAGTGAGAGACTTCGAAGGTCAAGTTAGATGTTTGGGAATGTCTAACCCCAAGTGCTAAAACACACGGATTTGAAAAAGTTGTTCTACAGCATTTATCTCAGTCTCAGATCATCACAAACAGCTTGAAGAGTGTTTTACATTTTGTTCAAGTTTAATTTCAAGTATTCTGAATCGTTTTGTGTGTTGAGTGAATAATTTTACAAAGTGTGCAAAAAACTTGACAGATTTATTCAGAGTTTCAGAATTGCCAAAGCAATTGAAAAATAAATTGGAGTTATGATTGTGTAACTCGAAACACTAATTCACTTTCTAAAATTTGATATTTTTTATGTCTAGAAACATCCAGATATTTCACGACAAAGCTTCTTTTCGATCACTACACCGTACAGTGTGTGCACAGTCATTACATGACTGTGCACACACTGACAGTAAACATGGTAACCTTCACCATTCTCTACTTAAGTCCCTTAAATAATCTATGTGTAGACATTAGACTGAAAATCCCTTATTTTATTTACAGTTATGGACTTTCACTAAAATATTTATTTCTATGTTTTTTTGTTTTTGCTTTTGTTTTATTGTAACATCTTTGGTGAGCATTTTACAGCAGGCAGGACAAAGGTGGTTTTCGGGGTAAACACGGGACAGAGGAAGGGGCAAACATGGGCGAGCCGGCCAGACACAGTTTCCTCTCGTCTGATTGGCTAACAGCTTGTTTTAAAAATCAAGCTCAAGACACCTTTACTAAATATTAACCTTGATCTCAACGCGGCAACAACTACTAGCACTACTCCGGCTGCATTCGCCATGAGTGGATGTCCCTACTTTGAGAAGCGGCATTTGTGCGTTGACATGCATGGATATATTTAAGAAAGAATTTGGATTTTTCATATTAGCTAAAGTGACTTACCTTTTGCGCTCTTGATCTCCAGGTTGTTCAAAAACAGACCTCCCAAAACTGAGGAAGAGGATGATGTGGCACAGGCAGGAGTGAATAAGGCCAGTAAGGGAGGGATCATCTACGGAGACTACCTGCAGGTAGAAAATATTCACTTAACAAAATATATCTAAAGAATGTACACTTAATAAATATCTGCAAATAATATACTTACAAAATACATACAAAAAAAAGTACTCATATTATTTAGTCTAGAGGTGGGCAATATTAAAATTAAAATATTTAATACATTGTAAATAGAAATGCAGCGAGCCTTTGTGATTTTTTAAAAATCATTTCTATAACAGCGGTTTTAAGTGTGTGTTGATATTGACCGATACTAGAAGAAAGATCAAAAGTACCCTTCATTTGTCACAAAATGGATCAAAACGTGTTAAGTGACTGTTACATCATTTTCAAATTTCTAAAATGACAAAATTCTGTTAATACACGATGAGACATTCTGGACCAGTATTTTTATTACATTAACTGATCCCAATCCCTGAATACCTGATATTTGATCCAGTACCAGTATCCTGTGGGTAGGAGGAGCAGATACTCGATATCAGTGTTGTGATTCATTTTACACCTCATCCACAACATTATTACTATCAAAGTAAAGAAAGAGCAAAATAAAAAAAGTGTGCCCAAACGTTTTGATTGGTGCAGTTTTATTTTCAGAGTAAATATTGTTCTTTCTTCCAGCTGGACAAAGTCCTGGGGGCGCAGGTCCTCCAGAGTGAACTGAAGGCAAACAAAATCCATGATGAGCACCTCTTTATTGTCACTCACCAAGGTAATGTCATGTGTGCAGTAAATCTGAAAACTCAATTGACTAATTTTGATAAAAAATAATTGTATTGTAAAAAATTTCGCAAAATATCCGAGTAGAAAGTAAGTTTAAAGTCAAACAGATGATGAAATCATTTTAAAGACCAAACCCATTATTAGGCCCGAGCCGGAGACAACGTCCCGGCGAGGGACTCATTAAAACCGCGTCCGAAACGGGGAAAATGGCAAAAATCAAGTGGTTAACACGCCCCGACATGCCAGTGAGTGGTGTCAAAAATTAGAACTCGCCAAGCTCTAATTGTCACCGAAGACCCCGAAAAAAAATAACGAAAGACGACTCGGTAGCGCCACCTCAAACTTTGATTTTCATGGGGCCTATGGGAGCCCGACTCGGAAAAAAGTCGACCAAAAAATCTGAAACTCACATCAAAAAATAGAACATGTCGGGACATGACAAAAATTATATTATGGTCCCGCCCCAAAATGTACAGGAAGTCGGCCATATTGGATCAAACGCGGTGATGACAAAAGCGCACATCCTCACATTCAGGACTTCTCCTCGCACAGTTTTCATCACAAACACTTCAAATTTGGCCCAAACCCACTAAACCCATGTGAGATTAAAGATCATCCATTATATTTGAATATGACTTTGGGTGTGGTCATGGTGAATTTTATACAAAATTGCAAATTTTGGAATATTTCAATAAAATATGTCTCGTTTACACATTTTTTGTTTGGAAAACGCTAATACAGCGTTTATGCACATTTGTGAGCTGAACACAATGATATGCAAATCATGGCTTTATCTCACAAAATGGCTCTCTAGCGCCCTCTTCAAATTTCATTTTCAAAAATTCGTAGAAGACAATCGATTTGTCGTGGACTTGTGAAAAAATTCACAGGGGCCTTATTTGTGATGGGGCACAATGTGAGAAAGTCACATGACTGTAGCTTTTATGGTTTAGGAGAAAAATAATGGGTCGAAAATCAGTTTCCATTATTATTATTCTTTTTTCTCGCGACTTCGAAGCCATTTTTGACCCCCTGAACGTTAACGAAAACTCAATTTTATTGGACCCAAAATTCAAGACTGGTGAAAAATTTATTATTCTGATGGGCAAAAAAATCAATGTTTTAAAATGACTCAATAGCACCACCTCAAAAATCAAAATACATTACGGCAATGACAGACCTTTTTCATCGTAGACAAATGAAATTTGGTAGAACCATAGAACATGTCAAAACAAGTAAAAAATTATATTATGACCCCACCCTAAACCCTACAGGGAGTCGGCCATTGTGGGCGGAACACCATTTTTTTGAAATTTTAACTCTCACGTTTGGATTTTTTACGCCATGGATGTACATTCAAGAAATTTGGAAATTGGTCCAAATGAACTACACCCATGTGGAATTGAAGGCGACTCATTTGGATTTTTCTAAGTCATAAAATGTGGGCGTGGTCAGCCTGCTAATGAAAAAGCAATTTTTTTAACTTTTAAAAAGCGCGTAACTCAGAAATGCAGGGTCCTGTTTCCCGGCATTAATATACGTTTTGTTCAAAATGTTGAACTGAACGCAAAGACATACAATTTACATAAGTCAGATATTACATTGCTCCACAGCGCCCCCTTGATCTTTGATTTTCATGGGGCCAATGGGAGCCTGACTCGGACAAATGCCGACCTAAAAATCTGAAACTCAGGTCAAAAAATAGAACATGTCAGGAGATGACAAAAATGATATTATGGCCCCGCCCTAAAATGTACAGGATGTCGGCCATATTGGATCAAACCCGGGAACGACAAAAGCGCACACCCTCACATTCAGGACATCTCCTCGCACAGTTTTCATCACAAACACTTCAAATTTGGCCAAAACCCACTAAACCCATGTGAGATTAAAGATCATCAATTATATTTGAATATGACTTTGGGTGTGGTCATGGTGAATTTTATACAAAATCACAATTTTTGGAATATTTCAATAAAATATTTCTCTTTCACACATTTTTTGTTGGGAAAACGCTAATACAGCGTTTATGCACATTTGTGAGCTGAACACAATGATATGCAAATCACGGCTTTATCTCACAAAATGGCTCTCTAGCACCCTCTTCAAATTTCATTTTCAAAAATTCATAGCAGACAATCGATTTGTCGTGGACTTGTGAAAAAATTCACACTGGCCTTATTTGTGATGGGGCACAATGTGAGAAAGTCACATGACTGTAGCTTTTATGGTTTAGGAGAAAAATAATGGGAGGAAAATCAGTTTCCATTATTCTTCTTCTTCTTTATTATTTTGGTCCAGGCCATTTTTGACCCCCTGAACATTAACGAAAACTCAATTTTATTGGACCCAAAATTGAAGGTTGGTGAAAAATGTGTTATTTTGAAGTTTGTTAGCAAAAATATTCAAAAAGTATACGCTAGCACCCCCTTACAACCTCCATTCATTTTTTGGCAAAGTTTTTCATAGACATGTGAAATTTGGGACATCCACCCACCTTTCAATACTGAACAAAAAAGCCAATGAGAACATACCTCTATCTACAACTATGTTACCGAGGTAACGTCATAAATGTGTCATTGAAATGAATGGGGTTCAGAGTACTGGACTTTGTTGTCGACTAAATAGATGCTCTGCACTAATCCAACTATGACCCAAAATTCAAGGTTGGTGAAAAAATATGTATTTTCATATGCAAAAAAATTAATGTTTCAAAAATGACTCAGCAGCGCCACCTCAAAGTTCAAAATACATTACGGCAATGACAGACCTTTTTCATCATAGAAAAATGAAATTTGGTAGAACCATACAACTTGTCAAGACAAGTAAAAAATTATATTATGACCCCACCCTAAACCCTACAGGAAGTCGGCCATTGTGGGCGGATCTCACGTTTGGATTTTTTAAGCCATGGATTTTAATTAAAAAAACTTGAAAATTGGACAAAGTGAACTAGACCCATGTAGGATTAAAAGCCACTCACTTAAATTTTTCTAAGTGATAAAATGTGGGTGTGGCCAACATGTGAAAATCAAGGCGTTTTTTTTAAGTATTAAATTGCACCTAACTCAAACATGCAGTGTCCTGCTAACCGGCATTAATATACATTTTGGTCACATTGTTCATCTGAATGTAATGATGTACAGTTTACATAGCTGAGACAATACATTGCTCCACAGCGCTCCCTTGAAATTTTGAATGGGACCCAAAAAATTTTACTTTTTCAAAAACTTTTGAGATTTAACATGGACATCCCTATCCCCATACTGAACAAAAAAGCCAATGACAACATACTTCTATTTGCAAGTGTGTTGCCATGGCAACACCCGACATTTCTCATTTAAATACATGGGTTTTGGTTCACTGGGATGAAAAAAAATTACTTTGTCATAGACCATCGAAATTTGGTAGGTATCAGTCGCTGTTTTTGGTGGGAGGGGCGATGTAAGCGGGAACGAGAAGCGCGAACTCCGCGCTGGCGCGTACCCCGCAGTCGCAAGGGGTGGCGAGGGCCTTTATCACTGCTTGCAGTTTTAATTGTAATTGTAATAGGGTCAAACTAACGTCAATTAGACAAAGTATCACAAAAGACGAAGTTTAAATCTGTCAACTAGACAAATAGTTGTAGGAGTGAAGACGTTTCGCTGCTCATCTAAGCAGCTTCTTCAGTTCTAGAAATAGTATAGTATAGCACTAAATTTCTCTATCTCCATGGAGACAAGTAAGTGGCATCATCAGGCCAAGTCACAGGTCAGATCTGTGGAGGGGCGTCCCACTCCCACTAATAGAGAAATGTTTTTCAGGGTATTTTGATCAGCAATAAAAATAAAATAATAATAATAATAAAATAATAATAATAATAATAATAATAATAATAATAATAATGATGATAATGTCATAGTGTGCAACATAATAGGTGGTTTTCAAATTCTAAAATGTGAGGGTGTCATTCTCCCAGATGGAGGGTAACACCCAGAATTCCCACTGATAATACTGTACTTTTCTGTGAAGAATCTAAAGGTAAATTCACAAATACTTCATATGAGCGACTCGACCCAAGAACTCACTGTAAAAAAAATTTAACAACATAAATTTTAGCTAACCCCCTTTTGTATTAAATATTATTGTCTTATAGAATGACGCGCAGAAAAGTTACACAAGCTGCTGAGTTGTTATAGTGATAGAATTCTTGTAATCAAACTAGTATTGTCACGATACTAATATGTAAAACTTGATTTTGATACTAAGAAATAGACTCCATACTCAATACTGATTCTGATACCACAATAATAACTTTCTGTGACCTTGTAATACCTAGTGGTCCATGGTGTATGCTAGTCTAAATCAAACAACAATCACACCTAAAGTTAATCTAGCGCCTGTTGAGTGTAACTGCAAACTGACCAAAGTCTGGATGATTCTCAACTAACTGTGTGGAGTCAAACGGAAATGAAACTTCCCTGTATAATTATCCCAAAACCTCTGAGTGCTGTGGGCTTAATGAGAGCTGCAGTGTGATCTTGTGTTTGCTCCCACAGCCTATGAACTGTGGTTTAAACAGATCCTCTACGAGCTTGACTCTGTGAGGGACATCTTCATCAGTGGACATGTAAGTCACCACTCCTGGACTCTTCTTTTAAGATGTGTAGCAATTTCTTTAACTATTTTATATTCAAATCCTCAAAGTAGCTACCCTTTGCTTTGTCGAAAAAGTATTTAGTTGAGTTATTAAACTTTTTTCTTCACTACATAATTCCATGTATGTTGCTTTATGTATTTAGTTTCTTCTGTATGTATCTTAAAAGAAGAAAGTGGCAAATATAAAGAAAACAATGAATGAGAGATTGCATCCAAACTTTTGACTGGTGTTGTTTAAACATATTCTCTATATTAAAAGTTTGGACACACCCTCTTGGTAGGTGTGATACAGATAATCATCAGTTAGGTAAAAGACAAATACACAAGACCCAGGCAAAAAGTGTGTCTGTTATAGATATGTGTTTTTGCATGGGGGCAGTTTATTTTAAAAACTGATATTCTCTGTTTAGGTCCGTGATGAGCGTAACATGCTTAAGGTGAACACTCGGATCCACCGCATTGTGATGATCTTCAGACTGCTCGTGGACCAGTTTGCAGTGCTGGAAACCATGACGGCTCTGGACTTCTTTGACTTCAGGTGCCTGGAGTTCACTAAAACATAACTAACCTGATTATATATCAGATTTAAAAAAAAAAAATACTGATTTATTTTTTGAGCAAAATTTGTCTTGCCCCAGTACAGATATACTGTTTAAGCAGCTCATGAGGTCCAAGTAAACCCGGGTGTACACTGACTTATAGTGCAGTGATTTTTGGGACTTGCACGGCTGCCAAAAAACGTAGAAAGTCATTAAAATCAATGCACACTGACCTCAGCAGAGTGCAAGTGTGGGTCTGGGTGAAGCGTGGGTCTGCGGAAAGAATTTGCAAAGAGTCTATTTTACTTGCATGGCGACTAATTAGGATGCTGGGAATGCATAATGTAAGTAAGGAATAACTTGCAAACTGTTTAAAATGAACTACCATAGTTCTGTTTTTCGCATTTTTAAAGACAGTAAAAAACAGGCACATCGCCTTTAACACTGCTAGCTGTAAACCGTGGTGAACTTTTTGATTTGTGAGATGTACCTGGTTGTCCTGTGTAGACTCGTTCCCTCTTCCTCAGTATGAGCTGTGTCTCTGCTTCTCACCGTTGGCTCTATGCTCTGAACAGGGAATACTTGTCTCCTGCCTCGGGCTTCCAGAGTCTGCAGTTCCGTCTGCTGGAGAACCGAATCGGCGTTCCGGATAACCTGAGGGTGCCATACAACAGACGCCATTACAGAGACAACTTTAAAGGGCACGACAGTGAGCTGCTGCAGGCGACTGAGCAGGAGCCCTCACTGCTCAAGCTGGTGGAGGTGAGGCAGGAACAAGCAGCTCAGTACAACACATGGAAGCAAGCCTCTGACAATACGACTTGTATTTAAAGAGTATCTAAAGGTGCACTGTGTCACTTTTTTGGTAGCGGGCACGTGTATTGTATTGCTATTACATATGCTCATATGCTTGATGCCATAGAGATGCAGTTACTTTGCCTGGAATGTTCCACAGTATAACATTAAATCTATTTAGTATTTATAGGGTATCTAGCAAAACATATGCTGCATTCTTCTGTGAGTAGTGTTACCTCTCCACAGATCAGACCTGTACCTCAGTCTGGACTGGCACCAGCTTGTCTCTACAGAGATTAATTTAATGCCACATGTGGAGTCCTTTAGTCACAGCAATAACTTCTCCATAAAGAAATGCAGGTGGCATACCCTCTACTAGAAAAGTTACATAGTGCAAAGTAAAAGCAAAATGTAAAATCTGTCAACTGGACAAAAAGTTGTAGGAGTGAAGACTTTTCGCTGCTCA
Source organism: Periophthalmus modestus (assembly GCA_019594935.1). Taxonomy (NCBI): domain Eukaryota; kingdom Metazoa; phylum Chordata; class Actinopteri; order Gobiiformes; family Gobiidae; genus Periophthalmus; species Periophthalmus modestus. The sequence continues at coordinate 4,569,213 of JAIEZT010001368.1, read as the reverse complement.
TCCAAGCCAAGATGAGTCTTCAGTTCTGGTTGAATGACTGGTGGACACTGCCTTATATCTAGCAGTATAAAAAAATTATATATATATTTAGCTTTTACTATGGATCAGACCTGGACAACTGAGTGATTACACTTACATAATGCAACTTTACGTTTTGTTTTCTTTTTATTGGTAGAAATTTTCATGGCTAATTCCCCACCTGTGAAGTCAATCAATGTCACATTTGTTTGTTTTTTTAAAATCCATTATTTTAGTTTCTCTGTCCCCCCTAATGGCTGGTTAGACCCTATGCATCTGCCTGCACAGCCTGCTTATGACAGAAAATGACTAAACCCACAAAGCCATTACATAGTGAAGCATTGAATCGTAGCTTCTGTATTACAAATTGCTGGCTATCATTACACCCCTACAAAAATATTTCAAAACATTTTCCTCCAACTGAAGGCCAACTGTCTATGTGCTAACCGCTGCTTTTGTCAGAAATGGCTGGAGAGGACGCCAGGCTTGGAGGTGGAAGGATTCAACTTCTGGGAGAGACTGGAAATCAATATCTTTGAAGGTTTGAAGGCTGAGAAGGAAAAGATCGAGGTGAGATATAATGGTTTTTAGTACAAATGTGAAGGTTGAACAGCAGGCAGACTGAAACAACTATTTTGTGTTTGTGGTAGAAAATGGCAGACGGCGAGGAGAAGCAGGAGCTGTTGGAGGAACTGGTCAAACAAAAAGAGCTCTTCACTTCACTGTTCGATGAGAAGCGACATGACCACTTAGTCAGCAAAGGTACAACAGTGCAGCAAATTAACCTTTATGATTTCCTATAAAGTTAGAACAGGCAGGGCTAGCAACAAGAACCATAGCACTCACTAATACTTTGTAGTATTGATACTTTGCAGTGACATCACTCTGGGAGGGTTCTGCATCTGTGAGCAATGGTTACAAGTTATCATGGTGACACAATGCACACATTACCAAACACAGCATGATACGTTTTTGGATTGTCTTAAAACTCAAGAAAAAATACAAAATATTTATTTATAATGATAATATAATAATAATAATAATAATAATAATAATAATAATACATTTTATTTATAGGGCGCCTTTCTGGGCACTCAAGGTCACCTTACAGTACAATTTACAGACAGTTATGTATTTATCTTTATTTATACAGGGGGGCCCAATGAGAGCACATGGGCTCTCTTTTTCATGGGTGCCCTGTTTTAAATACAATACAAACTTGAAAAACAATCAAAACAAGTAGGTCCATATAAAACAGGTGTGTATATAAAAGTTTGTTATCAGATCATTAAATTGTGACTGAGTCACCAACGAAATAGAGTTAAATAAAACATTTTCAGGAGCTTGTGATTAATGCAAGTGTTCATGGTCCCATTTAGGTGTTTAATTTTCAACAAAAAAGATGAGAGCAACTGAAACACTGTGGGCTAATGCTAGTTTTCTTGTGACTGTAATATTTGAGAGGGACTTGATTAACCGCACAAATAAGATCACCTGTTGTAGTTTCAGCTAAGTCAGTTCTTTATGGTCAGATTGTGTTAAAATAAAGCCTTGATTAAAGTCTACCTTGAGTAACAGAACTTCAAACAGAGTAGTGCCTCCAGTTGGTTTCTCCCATCCCAGCGAAATGTTGATGACATCAGCTGCAAAGTGTCAATATTTTGAGTGAATGAATGGGCAACACCAGAAAAGAAAACTAGAAAAGTGCACTAATAAACACTACAATAAACTAGTTAAAGGTTACTTTTCTGGTCAAAGAGTCTTTTCCTGGAAAGCGCCACGGTATGGCAGTAAATGAATGCAAAATAAACTTTTTGTAGCCTTCTACCATGTTATAATGTTTATCCATGTATGTATGAAAGGGAGTGACATTTGAAGTTGTTGTTTTTGGCAGATATAGCGTTTTCAAAATAATAAAAGGTAACATGATAATCTAAATATGTTATGAGCTAGCAAATAATACCCCATAGAAAAATGTACATTCTTACTGGTCTGTAACTTGGTCTAGTGCCAATATGTTCTGAAACATTCCAGATAAAGTAAACTATTTTTCACGTCACTCCTACACTTCCTCTTCCTTGTGAATACATGCCTTTGCCTCTTCATTAATCCTTCTAAATGTAATTCCCTCCTGTTGTGTATTGCTTTGTAACAAGGCGAGAGGCGGCTGTCCTACAAGGCTCTCCAAGGCGCGCTGATGATCTACTTCTTCAGGTACGGCGCTTTCTTCACCTTTAATTGTCTTCGCTTGGTAAAATTGCAGGGGAATTATGTTTCATTAAGATCATTAAGCATGCTCTCACCTCCATTCTAAGTGTCAGCGTGAACAGATTGTGAAAAGTGTGCACGACTCAGAACCAAGGTACTTTTATGAGTTTGGGACCTGAGTGGTTAGAGGGTATCAGAGGAGCACATGAAAATTTTGACTATACTGAGACTAAACCTAGAACTAAACCAGGGTCAGAGGCAGGTAAAGTTTTCAAACAATGTACTCAAGAGTAACATTTAAAAATAATACTTCTACTTGAGTAATATTAAGTAGTGGTCCAAGAAATTACTACTCAAGTAAGAGTTACTGTCAGGACATAACATCTGATTTATAATTTGAAATAGTTTGAAGGACAAAACGCTAAAGCACAAAATTTGGATAGGATAAACACAAAAATGAGAAACTAAATCACGTCTGAAGGAACGGTGCAAGAAACACAAACGTTCATCATTTCATATCGTCAACATAAAGTTTTTGTCACTTGTAGACTTACTGTGAGAAAAGTAACCAAAACTTTTACTCAGGTAAGAGTACTGTTACTTCAATAAAGATAATAATAATAATAATGATAATGATAATAATAATGCATTTTATTTATAAGCGCCTTCCAAAACACCCAAGGACACTGAACAAGATAACACATGTTACTCAAGTAGGAGTAAAAGTATGTTACTAGAAAAGTACAGTGAAAAGTACAATTTCTCTTAAAAGTTACTCAAGTAAATGTAACTAAAGTAACTGCGCACTACCCACCTGTGACCAGGACTAGTGCAGGACCAAACCAAGTCTATTTCCATTTGCACCAACAACCTGTCCCCGCCCACAGCTCAGTAATGCAATTATTAGAAATGTTCAGACTGGTTTTATAGTTAAAGGCACCATTGTGCTGTCTGCATTTTAGTATAAAGCGTTTAATCAGCAGTAAACCGGGAAGTAACATTGATGCACTGTTAGCATGCTAGTTGTCATGCATTAGGAAAGTATGGGATAGGTTTGGGCTGTTGCAAATGGTTAAGATGAACTTGTTTTGTTTTTCTCCACCATATTAACAACTCCACCATACAGCAACAGAAACATTTAGGGTTAGGCAGGTTTTGAACCAGGAAATCAATGAATATTTAGCTCAGTATTGTCTTTTACAATGAATAAAATGTAAAATCATTTCCAGCAAATATAACAAACCTTTCACAAAAGGAAATAAATTCTCTTTTTAACAGCTCCAATAATAGAACCAAAAATCCCATAGCTTGTGTACATGCATTCAGAAGAAGGCGATAATGACTTGACACTGCGGATACTAACGTGAGGTGTCATGCTAGGCTAGGCTAAGTGTCTGAATCTTGTTTTTCTGTGGTACCTGCAGAGAGGAGCCACGCTTCCAGGTCCCCTTCCAGCTGCTCACCTCCCTCATGGACATCGACACGCTTATGACCAAGTGGAGATGTGAGTGCAATGCCATTTCTGTCACAAAATCAAACAGACAAGTTATTAAAGTGAATGGTAATAAACTTGAAATGTTATGCAGTGAGTGTGTATGTAGTAACAAGAGATCAAGAAATATCGGCCATTACTCACAAATTCACATGTGTAAGGAACATGGTAGCACATTTACTTCACTATAGCAATAGCATAGTAATAGGACAGATATCAAGGTAATTAAAAAGTTATTTTGGTAATTACACATGGAAACAAAAGACAGCTGTCACTCTACTTTATTTGAATCTCCTTTATGTTTTTTACATGCACACTCAAAATTTATTAGATTTTTGGAGTTATAACATTCACTTATTAATCTTCTTAAAGGTCCAGAAATCCGATAACATCAGATTTTGTTGTGCGTTTAACCAGAGCCATTGTTTTAGCTTAGTTGCACTTCCTTCATTCTACATTGTGCTGTGAAGAAATGACTCAAACACTGACTATTTATAACAGTTAGAAATGATCTGCTCATGGGATTTACTCGATGCCTTTTCATCCAGATAACCACGTGTGCATGGTCCATCGGATGATCGGCAGTAAGGCAGGAACAGGTGGCTCCTCGGGCTACCACTATCTCAGATCCACCGTCAGGTAGTACATTATTATTTTATTACAAGACTAACATTTGGTAATATGATATTTTATTCTGGTTGGCTTCCATTTGTTTGCACTATGTTAACAAGGCCTGTGTGATTCTGTTTCAAGTATACACAAACATATGGGTCAATTTATATTTGCACTTTTTATTTAGTAATTTAATATTAAATCTGCTCTACATATTGTCAAAATATTCAATTCAATGAGTATTCAAAACACATGTGACAAACAAACATATTGGCCATTGAATTAAAACCCTAAATAGTATAATTTTATGGAGATGCAGAAGAAAGATAGGCAGAAACAGTCCTGTTGTATTCTCAGATATCACCACTAGATGCTATCTACTTCACTGCTGTCTGATATTGTGCCAGCTTTGGCCTGACAGAATAAGACCGGAGAGCACAGGTGAATCTGAACAAAGGCCAGGGGGGAGGGAGAACAGGTTTCTGGCATCTTCGGGTAAAAGAATAAATAAATAAATTGAATAATCTTTCAGAGGGTAGCTTTAAAGTTGACATTCTATAACTTTTATTTTTTTAGGGCATGTATAATCTAGTAGAAAAACTAACTCTTGCCTCTCTCCCTGCAGTGACCGCTACAAAGTGTTTGTGGACTTGTTTAACCTGGCCACGTTCCTGGTGCCACGTAACTGGGTCCCAAAGCTCAACCCAAGCGTCCACACGTTCCTGTACACGGCCGAGTGCTGCGACAGCTCCTACTGCAGCAGCGAGGACTCTGACTAGGCCACACTGCACTGCCATCGGTTCAACCAGGCTCCGATTATTAAGAAAAATACTAATTATAGGCCATTTGGATTCTGATAAATACATTTCACAGAGGTAAAAGTGAATTTGTGAATTTTACTGCAGTTTGCCAAAGGTTTCAAATGTTGATACTGGCATTAGCAAATATCGATTATTGTCCACAACATCAAGACAGTAATCTTACATCGGTATCGGCTGAAATCGTTGGAATTTACAATATTTCTGCCCATGACAAATTATTCAATACATTTCCACTCTGGTGCCATTTAAATGGTGGGATGTTGGCACTCACTGTTTTGGGGGCATTGTTAGTGTGACATGTAAACACAAAAAATGACATAGAATCTAAGCTCGAGCCAAAATATATTTTTCATTTCAAAGTGACACTAAAAGCATGTCACATATCCTGTAATAAATCCAGCATAGAGAAGAAAAGAATATGACTGGTTAATCGGAATTTGTGCTTTAGAGAAAGAAATGCATTTTGTTATTTTGTCAAGTACTCACTTGACTGAAACTCTTGTTTTTGTAATGGAGCATGAATACTGGTCAGATGTAAGTTGTAACTTTGTATATATTGTTAATAGTGTAGGCGCACCATATATTTTGTATAGTATTCTTATTGAGGGTTTAAAAGCATGTTGATATATATTTATAAAAGTATGACTCTGTTTATAGATAACATAACCATCTTGTATCAACTGTTATGCATTTGTGCTGATATTGTATTTACATGTACGCATTATGTAATACTTTTAACATGTGTAAATGTATTCAAAGGTTCAACTATATAAACCTATCCGAGAAATGTTATTACTTTTACTGTTATGTTTAAATAGTTATATTTAGAATGTTGTTGACCTGTACATTCCAACTTTCTACATGCAACAATCTACACAACGGTGGTTACACAGGCAAATGCATTTAGTCATATATAATCCCAGTTATATTTTAAGTCAAATTTAAACTGCGAGCCCACTTATTTATAATATTCTTTTGCTGAGGAAGATGGATTCATCATCAATAATTGATTTGTTATAGCAAAGATCAATTAGCCTTTAGGGTTTTAAATTGTACTTTCCACATGAAACAGCAGGAATAGATTTTATTTGTCAGCACAAATTAACTAAATTAAAGTAACTTGAAAACTACCATGACATCACAATGTGGAACAGACCATTTTGTGCTTTGGAGAGCTTTTTTTTGGAGAGCTGCTTTGGAGCCAGATTAATAATGCAGCATTATTTAAACATGTGTGAATGAAACAAAACAGAACTCTAGGTATGCTAATATTTATCTAATATAGGTTTAAGGCTCACAAGAGTCAATTTTGCATAATATAGGGCCTTTAAGTACATTGCTATCCACTAAAAGGACTGTAAGCTACAAGGTTAAATCCTAAAAAGAGTGACGTTCTATAGGCAGCCCTGCCCTCCATCTCAAATCGCAATGTCATTTTCCTCCCAGCTGAAAAAGGCTTGATTTTGCTGTTATGTTCAGTCAGGAGCCACAGCTGGAGCCATCAGTGCAGGGTCAAACAGGGACATGTGGAAATTCAATGTGGCTTATGAATGATAATGATTTGCAGTATTTGTGGGGCGACAATGGTGAAGAGGGTAAGTGTTCACCTTCTGACAGGATCAAGCCTCACAATTGTAGACCTTGGTTATAGGACCTGTGTAGTAATGTGGTGGCTTGGGACAGGAAGGGCATCAGGTGTAAATCTGCTCAGCCAGTTGCCTATCACCATAACAAAGAGGGAGCAAACAAAAGAAAGCGTAGCGTAAGTACAGATTAGGTGCAGTGTAAATGTTGTATGTATTGTATTATATTTGAGTAATTCTGCAAACAATATTTTTCGTTGTTTTTCGCAATGTAGAGTTTTTGGCAATTAAAATTTAAATGACTTAAATAAAAAAGTGATGACCAAAACTACGACTTTAAGCACTAGAAGGGTTTCAGTTTCCTGTTCTAGGTGTTATGTTGAAGACTTTTAACTTTCAGAATATGCACAATGTAATTATAATGTTAAATCCTTTTGACTTAATAAATACTTGACGAAATTAGCATGATATTTTGTTGACAAAAGAAAAAAAAAGATTAAAACCTAAATGCTTTATTTGGCACAATTTTGTCAAAAAAAAATTAATTGGTTATTAAAATTAACATTAATTTGTAATAATTGTTTTCATCTATGCAATTCTTAAAGCATCTCATATTTCTTGACTCGATGGAGATAGAAAGCATAACTTTGGAATCTCCATACAGACACTCCACGCAAAATAACAACATTTCCATGAAGATTAGAAGGCAGTGTACCTTCCTTCAGGCCAAGTTACAGGTCAGATTTGTGAAGAGGCAAGCCCACTCACTGTAAAGATGCATTATTCAAAGTTTTTATTACTAGGCAGAAATTTGACACCGTGGGGCCTTAAAGGAAAACTGTAGAAATAGAATCTCTCTCTATTAAAAAGAACTACCTTGTAACACAACATCACACATCACAGTAAAGACTATATATATATAAAAAAAACCCCACAGATACCAGGGTCATGCTCCCTATCATGTATGTCTCCTCTACTCTTTATAGAAACATATCCCCCATCTCCTTGTGAGTGCCCCCTAGAGGCCTGCATCATCCAGTACAGAATCTCCCCAATGATGGCGCCTATGTAATTCAGGTCTGAATTATTGACAAAGTCAAAGGTACAAGCACTCATCCTCACCGTTATATAACCAGCCCTATCCTCCTGCAATATGTACACAGCAAGCATACACGATATTGACTTGTTACCAATTATTTTATTTACACAATCATTGGTAACAAGTCAGTACTGGGGAGCTCCTGGAAAATCGCAGTGTTCAACATGGTGAACTATTTAGGAGACATAAATACGATAGATAATTACATTTTAATGTGAAAAATCCTTATCATGCCCACGAACAATAGCTTGAGATATTGCTGCATCGAGAGCAGGGGTGGAGTCTGGACAGAGGAGGAACAGTGTGATTGGTCTAACAGGTATCCACACTTCAAACTCTGCCCCTGCATTGAGGTGTTTGTAATCAAAAACACCTGGCTGGCTGTAATTAAAATGTCATTGGTCACTGTAGGCAGCACACCCGTTTGATGTTTTTGACCCGAAAGCTGCAAATGTATCTAATTTTCAACCTAGTGTAGAGGTTAAAACTTTCCCTATGCAAGGTTCACTAGGCTACAGTGTATGCGGTGTCTCAGACACATGTCTTCAACTAAAGTCCAGAAAATACTATGTTCCAAACATTTATTGGTGCACCTTTTAGTCAATAAAAGTCAATTTTAGTCAAATACACATCCCAGTGCTCCATAGACCACGGTCAAAGACCGCATTTCCTCCACACACCTTATACAGGGCAGCTAACTGCATGATACAATACATGTAACGCCATGTAGTGGCAGGAGGAACAGATAAAAGACATGACCAACACCTAGTATTACAAAAAAAAGCATTAGGAAAAGTAGATAACACTATATTACACCGTATACAGTTTAGTAGGGGGAAAAAAAGTTGATTTAGTGTTTAGTATCGCTTAATTATGTAATTCTACCCTTGAATGCAAATGTGTGAGTCAGTGTGAGTCAGTGACTCGCACAAGTTGAAAAAGTCATGCACAGATTAGTATCCACTGTTTTTATATTGGGCCAGAGTTTGAACTGTGAATGTATAATGAAAATAAATAAATAAAAAAATAAATAGCAAATATTTGTAATGTAAAGAAGGTAGTGCATAGAAGATATAGATAAGGCAAAGAAGATTTGTACTACATTCACAATAACTATACTGCATTGAATACATTTGTACAGCAAAAAAGATGTTCGTACTGCATTCAATATATCATCATTTGAGCAGTATAACAATGCCAGTGCAGTGAATGCTCTGCTCTGTGTCAAGCCTGTTTTGTGGCTGTGTGGAGAGACAGCATGTACCGTCAAGTCAGACTGGAACAATGGTGGTTATGATCCCTGCAAATAATCCTGCCAGCTGACAGCCGGCTCCAGCTCTGCCAGGGCCCACACCACAGGATCCAACATGGCCGCCTCCTGACCACTGCAGAGCACACCACAACCACAACATGGAGCCACTGTCTACAGATCGTACTACAGTTATGTCAAGCTTGTAACCAGTTGTTAAAGGGCTCATATCTGTGTTATATCTTATAAGTCAAAAACATACCCAGAGCTGTGTTTTGTTTCTTTGGCACACAAATCCTGCATATAGAGGCTGAGTTCTCTCAAGCACAAAACACTCTGTTACACTTTGTGATGCCATGTGGTGATACAGGAAGTGCTCCAATGTGTTTTTAAACTCCATACATATTCACTAAAGTCATTTGGATAATTTCAGCCCTGAAATTGTTGAACTAAAGGTAAAAGGTAGCTGTTAATTTGAAAATTACCACTTCACGCCATCACAAGGTGGTACAGAGCAATTTTAGCTTTGGAGATGTAGACATACTAATAATAAAGAGTTACTCAAACATGTGTGAAGGAAACAAAACACAACTCCTGGTATGTTTTTGTTTAGGTAAAAACATTCTAACATAGCATACACCTCACAAGAGTAAATTTTGCATAATATCGTTTGCTGACAATCAAATCGTTTTTTTAGGTTGTGTTCACACTTCTGGTGTCATTGCTGTTTAGTCCCGAGAAAGATTCTAGGGAAATTATATTAAAATCAGATGTATATAGAAGTGGACTGACAGTTTGGTTGCAGCCAAATGAAGCCAATTGAGGCTACCGACTAATTTGCAACCAAGATTCATATTTGGAAATCCGAGAGTGGAGCCAAAGAGCAACCAGGAGGTTGTTTAAGGCACTCAATCCTTAGCAATGAGGAGCACTACTGTCAATCAAACTGGTTGCTAACGCTAGCAAGAGTCAACCTCAGGGAAAGAAGGCACTCGATTGTTCTGTTATTAATGTGCATATCTTGATTAGCAAAACAAAACCACCAGGATCATGTAGAGCTTTTTAATATACATGTTTGAAGGTCAGTATGACGAGCCTGACAGCAGCAGTTGCTGAAAGAGGTGACAATTTTTCAGCAGAAATCAATTGGAACCAGAAGCAAATGGAACCAGTTCACACCCATGCTGCCTTCCTATTTGGAACGATTTCTTTTTTTTTTCATATAACTAGCAAAACTTTCAATTGTACCATCCCTGTTGTACCATTTGTTTGTTTAGTTCAGCGGCTGATGACCTCTGGGCCTGATGGCTTCTAAGTAACCTCTGCACTAGTGTTAATCTGAATGTGTGTTGACAGAGTAAACATTACAAGTCTCTCTTCTAGATAATTCTGCTCTTCTGACTCCAATCATTGGTCTAATAGGTTGACGTGAAATTCCTACACTTAATGTAGTGGGGGTTAAGGGGAAGTGGAGTGTTTGTGTGGTGGGCAGGCAGTGACATTAGGCCAAAGACAACACTCGATGAGCTCAGACCCCAAGAAAAAATTATGAAAGATGAACCAGTAGAACTGCATCAAACTTTGATTTTCATGAGCCAATGAAATGCGTATAATTCAAGTTTCCTATAACAATTAATCAAAAAGCTTAATTAAAAAAGGGTGAAAATCTCACTGTGGCGCCCCCTTTAAAAAATCTAAATATGTTACGCCAATGGAAAAAGAGTCCAAACTGTTTTAAACATAGAAAGATGAAACTTGGCTTAAAAATAGTCATGTCAAGTAAAAAATGACCCCACCCTAAATGCAGGAAGGTTGGCCATATTTTTGGGAAAATTTTTCCCCTCATACTTTGAATACCTCCACCCCTTTGCAAATTTCAATGGGCCCACATTTTTTTTGTTTGTCATAGATAATTGAAATTTGGCACAGACATCTTTCTGGCCATACTGAACAAAAAAGCCAATGAGGACATACTTCAATTTGCGTGTGTTACTACGGCAACATCCAACATTTGCCATAGAAATACATGGGTTTTGGTTAACTGTGATTAGAGGTAAGATCTTAAGCCCGAGCCTGAGCCTAAAATGTCAATCATTGCTTCGGGTCAGGTCGGGCCGGGCTCCTCTCTCGCTGACTTTTAATAAATATATGTTTATAAAAATGTATACTAAAACGATGTGTGAATACTAAACTAAGGAATACTTGTTTTAAAATAAATAATTTGGATAAAACAGAGAAGGCACTGTCATGTAATTGCTATTTAACTACTAAACAGGAGCCGCAGAGCCAGAGCATGCTCTGCGCACGTGAACGCCGCCCTCTTAATAATCTTCCCTCCGCAAGTCTGCATCTATTTTGACCTGGTATCCCCAATATGGAGGAGCAAGAAGTTAAGGATAAACTAAAGACAGGAGAACTGAAAAGACAAACACGCACCGGTAAGAGTGAGGTGTGGAAAAGCTTCAAATTGATTGTTGAAAATGCTACAGAAACTTGCGTTGGCTTCGCTGAATGTGTCAATGGGGTACTTTGCTTTCATACGAGAGCAAAAAAGACTGGCACCTCGATGCTGAGCAGCATTTAAACAGCTGTACTGGCAAAATTGATGATCGTCAAACATTTATATTATCATTTGTTTCAAAAAACGCCCCTCTTCGCGCTAAGCAGGCCATCACAGACAAGTGCGTGGACTTGTTATCATAAATCACCCCTCCTCCTCACAAATAAAATATGAAATTTCGGGTTTGCTTCAAGCTCGGGCCTGCAAATCAAGTTAATTGGTCGGGCTCGGGCCGGGTTTAATACCCGCGGGCCGGATCGGGTCGGGCTGGATTTTTTAGGCCTGATCTTACCTCTAACTGTGATTAAAGAAAAGACAAAAAATATGTCCTTCATAGACCACTGAAATTTGGTACACATTATTTTCAGATCATGCTGAACAAAAAAAACAATAAGGACATACCTCTATCTCCAACCATGCAACCGTGACCTTTTAACAACAATCAATAAGCATTTGGAAACTGAGGACATTAATTGTTAAAGCTTTGCAGGAGGAATTCTTTCCCATTATTGCTGAATGTATAACTTCAGTTGCTCAGCAGTACGGTCTAGTACTTTTACTACGAAGCCACCACGTGCAAAATGTGGCTTGGCATTGTCTTGCTGAAATAATCAGGCATGTCCCTGAAAAAGATGTCGCTTGGATGGCAGCATATGTTGCTCCTAAACCTGTATGTACTGTTTAGCATTAATGGTGCCTTCACAGATGTGCAAGTTCCCCATACCATGGGCGCTAACATACCCCCATACCATCACTGTTGCTGGCTTTTGAACTTTGCGCTGATAACAATCTGGATGGTCCTTTTCCTCTTTGACCCGCAGGACATGATGTCCGTGATTTCCAAAAACAATTTGAAATGTGGACTCGTCAGACCACAGCACACTTTTTTCCATCTCAGGTGAGCTTGGGCCCAGAAAAGCCAGCAGCGTTTCTGGGTGTTGTTGATATATGGCTTTCGCTTTGCATGATACAGTTTTAACTTGCACTTAAGAGATGTAGCGACAAACTGTGTTAACTGACAATGGTTTCCTGAAGTGTTCCTGAGCCCATGTGGTAATATCCTTTACACATTCATGTCTGTTTTAATACAGTACCGCCTGACAGATCGAAGGTCAAGGGCATTCAATGTTCGTTTTCGGCCTTACCGCTTACGTGCAGAGATTTCTTCAGATTCTCTGAATCTTTTGATGATATTATGAACCGTAGATAATGAAATCCCTAAATTCCTTGCAATTGTACATTGAGAAACATTGTTCTTAGACTGTTGGACTATTTGCTCATGCAGTTCATAAAGTGGTGAACCTCGCCCCATCCTTGCTTGTGAATGACTGAGCGCTTCGGGTATGCTCCTTTTATACCCAATCTTGACACTCACCTGTTTCCAATTAACCTGTTCACCTGTGGAATGTTCCAAACAGGTGTATTTTAAGCATTCCTCAACTTTCCCATTCTTTTGTTGCCCCTGTCCCAGCTTTATTGGAATGTGTTGCAGTCATCACATTGAAAATGAATATTTGAATAAAAAAATAAAGTTTATCAGTTTGAACATTAAATATCATGTCTTTGTAGTTTATTCAGTTCAATATAGATTGGAAAGGATTTGCCAATCATTGTATTCTGTATTTTGTTAAGTTTTACACAGCATCCCAACTTCATTGGAATTGGGGTTATATAGCAGGGGGACTTTGGGTGAAAGATGAGGGAGGAAAGCTTGGAGGGCCTTTGGTGATGAAATAGGCAGAGTTTTGTACAAGAAAGAGTTCAGTATACTTAATGCCAGAACTCTTGATCATGCTATATAAGGCATCTTCATTCCTGTTCTGACAAGGCTGTCTAGATGGTTGGGAAGTGCCATGGGTGAAGGTGTGGAGGAAAAGGGGAGTGAAGAGTCCCTAGAAGGAGTAGATGTAGCAAACGGGGGCCAGGGCTGGTCTGTAGGCAGGGGAGGTGATGGGGTGCTGCTGGGTTTGAAACCTCTTTGGGGCTGTCACAGACAGGTCCAAGGCTTGTGACAAGGGTCCTGGGGGAAGTGACGCTGGTGATGAATTCTTTGGTGGGGAAGGTAGAGCTGCTGACTCGTTCTCTGGGGGAAGTGGACTGCTACTGAATCCTTCAGTAAGGGAGGTGGTTGTGCTGCTGGTGCTGACACATTGGTTTGGTCTCTGACAGTGCAGCAGGAATACATCTCGCATTCCTCTTTTCTCTCCATGGCTGCCCAGGACCCTGTCCAGGCCGGTGCCTCAGAGCGTGGAGAAGGTGAGCCATTTACCTTGAACAGGTCCTTTAGTTTCCAGAGTAGATCGAAGTTCTCAATATAGTGCAGTCCTCTGACCATACACGCGTTGAACAGCCATGTGTTTAGCTGAAAAAGTCAGAAACTTTTTTTCCACTGAATTCCACTGATGAATGTCTTAACCTCCACTTTATCAAGCCTTTCAAATAATTTAGTGAAATCCCTTTCCAAGCTTTCAGTCTGTTCCACTCTGGTGTCAACTGCACCCACGTGCACAATCAGCTGTTTAACTCCTCGGTGTGTTGACAAAACCTTTGGAATTCGTTTTGTAATCGTTTTGTAATTGTTTTGTAATCTCAGAAACAGTGTAATTGGAATAACTTGGATTCCTCTCTGGCTCATACCTCTCATAGCACCATCTTCTAGCAGCAGCGTATCTCTGACCTTGACTTTTGGCACAGATTGCCTGTCTGTCCGCGCTCGTTGGTTTGTGTCAATAATCCATTTTGTGTTTGTATGTTAACATCAGTACAGTGGTAAAAATCTGTAAGCTGTATTTTGAATGATGTAACAATATTAGCATTGTCTTTAATCACTTGCTGTGTTGGCTTGGCATTCTTGTCTTTACAAAGTTTTGGAAAAGACACAGTATCACTCAGGTTTAAGTTGAAAGTAGTGGTTTTTTTTCACCCTCTTCTCTGACAGTAACAGCAGGCTGCTGAGCACTGGAAGTTACGGAGAAGTCCTTTTTTCAGATTCTAAAGCAAATATCCATGCTTGTAGCTCATTAATTTCTTGTTGATAGTTCCCATCGTCTTCGGAGAAAGAATTCCTTTGTTTTTTTCCCCTAGACATGTCACTGGCATGTCTGAGGGAAGGTAATAGGTCCTCAGTGGTTGAAGGGGGCACTTAAGGTTTAATTGTATGAGTGGGGTTGGGATTATATGATGAAAAACATGTTTAATAGTTCACAAAATTAAGAAATGGTACTAGGAAAAGACAATCACTGACATTTTGCAACAAATCTGGAAAAAAAACATTATCACTGGAATTTTGGGAATAAAATTATCATAAGGGTTATAATAAAACAAAGTTACTATGGGGATTTTCTTTTTTTTCCAAAAAATGTCTTGTGGTATTCCACGCCTTTGTCCCCCTAACCACAACACAATTCATTTCTTAGTGTGTAGTAGTGACACATTGTTAAGTTTTGCAGTGGAGATCCTTGGTTAGTCTGTGTTCTGACATTCCACTACCTCCTCATTCCACTGCTGTATTCATACTGTCCAAACAAAAGAATCATTCTCTTTCATTACTTATTCAATATAATACAAGTTCAAAATGTATCAAGGTTCCTACTTTTGTTCATTTCCATGTATTAGATTTAAAGTATTAACCTTTATATACATTTTATTACTGTTACAAACTGTGTAAATATATGATGCTGCCTGGTTTGTAAATGTAGTATTTTAATTAAAACACAAATCAGACTGCCTATGTGAATCTCCAAAGGAGAATTGGTAAAACTAATTGTTTTCTGCTGCCATCTACTGTCTGGAATGAGGTCTGTATTGGCTAAAAACTGACTGACTACTATGACAATACTAGGGTTTTAGCATAGCCAATAAACTACAATGCCTAAACTTGTAGTTACTCCCAGCACAATTAAATGAAATGTCAATATGGCCAAAAAAAACTTAAACTTTACATAACGGTGACATGCCACTCACCAGAAATCTTACTCTGTGATTTGGTTAATACTAATAATACATAACATTTCAAAGGCAAAGACAGCCACATACTTAGGTGTTGCACTACTGGGGAAACTAATTCAATATGGTTTGTTTGTTGAAACTATTGCAAGTTAGTTACATGTAACTAATAGAGACTTAATCCAAAATCTCTGAACTTTAAATCTTTAAGCAGCACATTATAATACTAAATGATCAGTTACACATTAGTTCAATGCAGGCCCTTTATAATGTTGTGGTCATATATATACAATCTAGTCACTGACAAACTACAAAGCTAGTAGTAGTAGTAGTAGTAGTAGAATCCCATTTGTTTGCATGACAAAATAGACTTTTCAATACTATACACTTATTTATTTAGCTTATAAACATGAAATAGAGGGTAACACTACATCACATCTACTCCTTAATTAGCCTTAACAAAGCATAAACAAAGGCTTACAAAACAAAACTTAATTCAGAAAGAAAAAAAGTTTACTAATAATGACTCAAGCTTAATTAATACTCTAACTCCTTAAAGACATTGTACCTGATTTTTACTGCGTTAAAAAGAAGAAAAAAATAATTTGTTCATTTATTTTAAATGATTTGCAGCAGTCCAGAGTTATTCCTCACTTACCTTATGTATTTAAAGTATTCTTATAGTGATGAGTTTATAAGCAAGTTTCACAAGTTACAAGTTAACAACAATTAGTACGCTAACAGCGTACTTCCTGGTTATCATAAAGTAAAGTGCTTTATAATTAGATGCAAACAGCAGACTTCAAGACCTCAAAACTACTTACAAAATATATCTGTACTGGGGGAAAAAAAAAATTGCTCAAATATATGGTGGAAAAATATCAGGTAAAGGCTTTTTAATTAAGTAGTAACTAAGCCTGAATCATGCTTAATAAACTATTTGTTCATTATGAGTTAAGTCTTTGTTCGTGCTTTACTGAGGCTAATTAAGGTGTGCTTATTATAAAGTGTTACCATCGAGCAAAATATTTGAAAAGGCATTGATAACACAGGGTCTTTTATCTCCTTTCCCCCAGTTGATCCTAAACAGACTCAGAGACAGATAAAAATGCAGGCAGAATGAATGCAGTGCGGCCTGTAGCAGCAGATAAATGTAGTCTGTCCACTGTCCCCGGGGAGCGCCCTTACACTCACTGTATTTCACTATAATAGTCCATGTACTGTGCTCATGTCTCTCCCGGAGGAGCCAGGCTTTAAAGTGAGAATACGATCACCCCGGCAGCAAAACCATCAGATACAAGTAAGGCTGAAAAAGATACGACTCCTGTACTCCCAGATCACATTTCAAATACAGCTCATGAAAAGTCGACCTGTTCCGGAGAGACTTGGCAAAGAGGAGGAGATGGAGAGGCTGGGGAGGCTGGTGGTTTCGGCTGCTGCAGTAGAGAAAGGGCGCATAGCTGAAATGACAAGAGATAACAGCGTAAGGTTGCAAGATTATTCGCAATTGAATTAAAATTGCAATTTAAATGGATGCAAAGACTGCAGTTTTTGAGGTACAATAAATTCCTCCACAAACAACAAAGTATTCTGACTTATTCTGCAAAAAAAACCCTGCTAGCCCTGTAACCCTGTAGTTTAGATCTGTATAAACACATGAAATGTGATTCTTGGATAAATTTGTAATTTTATATTTCAGTCTTTTTGTAAATTCTTCTGAACATGTTTAAAATGTGAATAAAAATATGAAATCTGATCACAATTCTTGGAGGAAAATTGCAATTACATATTTTTCTCTAATCATGCAACCCTAAAAGACTTAAGACTTAAAAATAAAAGCAATACATTTGGTATCCAATTGTGTAGTAGTAGTAATAATTTGGATCCTAGAGCCTAATTTAACATTAGACGTAATCAACAATTTTATATAATAGTTACTGTAATGCATTGTCCCATCTGGTGAAGTTTTGATTTGTAACAATCCCATTAGATAAAACAAAAAAAAAAGATATTTAGGAAGAAAAAGTTGTGCAAAATGCTGAATGTATATTTCAGATGTAGCTTGTTCCAGACTATATTGAAAATGCCTACAGAAACCCTTTGCAAAAGAACTTGTCCTAAATACATTTCTCTACAGCAAAAACACTGTGAGCCAACTGTCTGCTCTCTGTCTGTCCAGAGAAAGTGGGAGAACTATATTGAAATTCTCTCCATGTGGTTGGTTCAGAATAAAGCCTTACTGCTGTGTAGTTTTGGACAGATGCCACAGCTTTAGTTTTGCCCCCAGTGGAATGTGTCTGCTGCTGTCCTCTCATGTAGCTTCATCTGCAGAGAAACAAGGATCCACTGACAACAATCACAATAACTCACAACGTTTGCTTACACATTGAACTCTGGCTGTGCAAGTCATCCCATTATAGTCTAACTTCTCAACCTTTGTCCAAAAAAATCCTATTATTTGGCAATGACTAATAAAGACTAGTTAAAAACTAGTTAAAAGACTAGTTTAAAATCAGAATTTAACTTGAGTTGCCAGTTCTGTAAGTTGAGTACAGAGGATACAAGTTTTTCTCATTCTCAGCATATTGACAGTGTATACTACAGCAGTAGAGGCTGCACTAGCACTGATTAATGATCAGCTGCAGGTGCTGAGGTTTAAGTAGCATGGACTTGGGTTCTTTTAAGTGCATACCGTTCCAAGTAAGAAAAGTAGCATTTACAGTGTAACCTAATGGTTCTTCAGAGACTACAGAAGTGTCTAGTAATTTAACATTAGATGTAATTTGTATTTCTAGCCGCATCAGTAAGACAATTCACAAAAAAAAAATGCAGCATAAATGTACACTCACCTACATAAGCCGGTGGGCGTGGTCTCAGAGTGGCGCATCAGCAGATCCTCTCTGCAGTGGGTCAGACACTGGAGGGTTTTTTTTCCACCTATGTACACACCTCTAATGATGATCCTCTGAAGGAGAAGCTGTTCATTGGGAACTATGATCCATTTTTGAGTTTTAAAACCAATAACAAATGTATAAGAGAACTTATCGTAAGGGAAGCCATCAGTAAACCAGCTTATGTTTTTGTTTGGAACAATGAATTTACGGACATTAATTGGAAACATGTTTGGCTTTTACCTAGGAAATATTGTAACCAATAAGATTCGTGAGGTATGCCTAAAAATTCTACACAGATGTTACCCTGTCAATGCTGTAATTTCTAAATTTCTCTTAAATGTAGATCACTTTTGTTCATTCTGTCATAGCAGTGAAGAAACCATCACCCATATGTTTTGGGATTGCTCATACACTCAAATCTTTTGGAATGAACTACTTCTGTTTGTGAAAAGAAAGCTTGATATAAACCTACAACTTAATGCAAAACATATAATTTTTGGTGTCATTGAAAAAGATGGGGGAAAAAAAAGATATACGTATTGAATCTAATCCTAATCCTGTCAAAATATCATATTCACTCTTGTAAATTCTCCAACCAGAAACCCAAACTTGCCGTATTTAAATCCTTTTTGTCCTCTTATATAATTTCTTTAAACTATTGTTCAAACCCAAAAGCCCAGAAAACAAAAACACTTTGCACAGAATTTGGAATTTAAAATATACTACTGTATTTAAATTTAATTGATTTATTTTTATTTTTTTTATATACATTTATTTAAGATCTTTGCACATGCCTTATGAATGTAATGAAATATAATGCTTAAGCCTCTTGCCATTGTTCATTGTTTCTATATTTGTATATTTGTAATAAATTTCATTAACAATAAAAAAATAAATAAATAAAATTGAGTTTTACCTGGAGATAGACGCGGGAGTCGCTGTTTACTTGCTTCGTACCGCGGTAAACCTCACTCTGCCGGGGTTTTATCGAGTTGCTATGCCTTTCGGAAAAGTTACTATTGCAGTGTTCACTTGCTCCACGTTTAACAGAGACGTTCACGTGCAGGTGAGTGGTGGAGCATGCGCAGTGTGGCAAGCGGCGCGAGCTCTGGCTTTGGCACGTGCTACGGTCAATTTTAGGTGTACTACTTTCGCGTTTTTACTCTGTATTGTACTGCAAATTAATGTGAACGTAATCAAAATATTCAGAATATCTTTTTTTTTCCTTTTCTATTGTATTATATTCAGCCTTAAACACTCAAAATGGTTTAAGGATATACAGATAAACAGGATGTATTTGTTTTCCAATACTTCTGATACTTTTCCAATATTTTAACATAGCTAACACTTAATGTAGACCAGACAGGGCAAGCTAGTTTGTATAGCACAATTTGTACACAAAGTAATTCAAAGTGATTTACAGAATAAGAAAGACACTAAAATCACAATACATACAACACATCAAAATATAAATAATCATCATACAATATCCATGTCAGTTAAAGGCAAGTAAACACAATATGGGTTTCTGTTTACTTGGCCTAAATATAAGGCTATTTGGTAACATTGCTTTTTTTTCTTTCTAATGGCTATTCTTTGGGGCCACTGTCTAGTCTATGTTATGATACGAATAGACTATGATGACATTGTAGCTTAGTAGCCTATTGTATTGTAGCCTACTCTGTGGTCAATAGTCTTAGCATTAGTGGTAATTTTGTCACTCGTCTATTCTTTTTTTTTTTTTAATCACTGTATTTTATGACACATCTATATATTTTTGCCTATCACCAAACTGTATTAATGTACATTCTGACCATACTATACTCTACTTGTTTTTTCTCTCCCCCTTACCCCCCACTACTCTGCTGTTGTTTCTCTCCCCACAGTAGCAGCTGCCGAGCATTTTTTCCACGGTTTACCCTGGCAGGACTGCAGCCAGCCCTGTCAACCCAACCGCGTCCACTTTACAGAAACGTACTTCATACTCTTTGGCGTTTTGGGGTGTCACCTGACCCTTCGTATTCACCGTGACCCCAGTCTCCAGTGTGCAGCGTGCCAAAGGACATGACAGAACCTCCAGAAGAAGTCACCAACCGGCCCTTCGCGGTCCAACTCAGCAATGTTTACCTCAGCATCTTGGCCTTGTTCTGCTTCAAGCTCTTTGTTAAAATATCCCTGAACTTGCTCACATACTTCTACATCGTCCGGGGTAACCGCAAGGAGGCAGCTAGGATATCTGCCGAGTTTTATGACTACGGACAGCAGCACCGTGAGTAGTCCTGTGCAGTTGAAACAAACATGGAAAATCTTAGCAAGGTTTGGCATGCAATGAGTGGTTGCATTGTATTGATGTCAAAACAAGTACAATCCCTCTGCAAGGAACAAAATATTCTATCTTTATATAGAAAAATCTAGTTGTTTCTTTAGTTTAGACCTCTACAAACATGTTCTGTATTAAACTTGTCAGTTAATATTTTTGTCTTCTCTCAAATGTTAATGGCACTGGTTACAATGTGCAGGCTGAATAGAATCCTACTTATTTATTTTTTTCCATAATCATTCAGCCCTACAATAACAATAATAATTTCTGGTATCTTGATGCATTTTACATTGTTACAATTTTGAACCCACGGTAGGCCTATATTAAATTACATATTAAATGTCCATGTTTATAAATCAGTCATTCTATACTTAACCACATAAACCTCATAACATGTAGAAGTAAGTTATGTAGGCTATGTGTCTTTCGTGATATGAAAGACACATAGTGACAATGTAACTTTCCATATTAGCTAGCAAGAAACACCACATTCAATATTGAACACGCAGACTTGACGCTAGCTCGCTGCTCTTTTTCCTCTGATGTATATTAATAGAACATAGTCACAGTACCCCCCCCCCCCCCCCCCCCCCCCACCACCACTCACCACACCCCCTTCTTGCCCTACTTTCCATTCGCAGAGCTATGCACCCGTTCACACACTATCAACCAGACAGGCACCAAAACATATGCAACCAGATGTTCTGAAGGAGCTCGGGAGACGGGTTGACAACATAATCTGCAGCTATAATTCGAAAGAGATATTACATTTAAAGTGGACCATTTCCGTAGAATAATAATTAGACTATCTTGGATTATCTGTCACGGTAGTTAGAGCCTTGTGAATTGAAAAACTAAAAGCGACTTTGAAGTGTGATGAATGAAATTAACGAGGAAGATAACGATGGGAATGTGTGGAATGCCTTAGCAGTGATTTTTGATATAGATTCAGGTGTGTAGGTGAGAGAGTGGAATTATAATTATATTTAAAAAACGGTCTAAATCTTATCCTGAATGCGTGTCGCTTTTTCAGGCTCGTGGGCAGACCGTTCGCCTCTTCACGATGCAGCAGCTCAAGGCCGTCTGCTTGCTCTTAAAACTTTAATTGTCCAGGTAAGGTAGTATCTACAGTTGAAAGTTGTAAGACATTTACATACAAGTGCATGTGTCTTTTTATATAATGTCTGACATGAAATCAGACTAAACTTCTCCTATTTAAGGTCAGTTAGGATTACCAAAATAATTTCTATTTGCTAAAATATTTCTATTTGCTAAATGCCAGAATAATGAGAGCAGGGTTTGTAAGGACATTTTTTTCATTATTTTTCAAAGTCAGAAAGTTTGCATTCAGTAAAATTACTGTGCCTTTAAACAATTTAGAAAAACCCAGATGATGATGTCATGTCTTTTGAAGCTTCTTGTAGATTTGAAACACACTGCTTCTTATTCTAAAATTATGGAAATGTCAAAAGAAATCAGCCAAGATATCAGGAAGAAAATTGTGGACTTGCACAAGTCTGGTTCATCTTTGCGAGCAATTTCCAGATGCCTGAAGGTGCCACGTTCATCTGTTCAAACAATTATACACAAGTATAATACCATGGGAATGTCCCGTCATCATACCACTCAGGAAGGAGATGGGTTCTGTGTCCTGAAGGTGAACGTGCTTTGGTGTGAAATGTGCATATCAATCCAAGAACGAAAGCAAAAGACCTTGTGAAGATGCTGACTGAAGTCGGTAAGAGTGTGTCATTATCCACAGTGAAATGAGTACTGTACCAACATGGGCTGAAAGGCCGCTTTGCCAGGTAGAAGCCATTACATTAAAATGTTAAAAGCCAGATTACAGTTCGCAAATGCACATGAGACAAAGACCTTAATTTTTAAG
Source organism: Periophthalmus modestus (assembly GCA_019594935.1). NCBI lineage: Eukaryota > Metazoa > Chordata > Actinopteri > Gobiiformes > Gobiidae > Periophthalmus > Periophthalmus modestus. The sequence continues at coordinate 4,546,524 of JAIEZT010001368.1, read as the reverse complement.
ACATGTCCTGTGGTCTGACAAAACTAAATTGAACTGTTTGACCGTAATAAGAATTGTTATGTTTGGAGGAATAAGGGGGAAGCTTGCAAGCCTGAGAAAATCATCCCAACTGTGAAATACGGGGGTGGCAGCATCATGTTCTGGAGTTGTTTTGGTGAAGGAGGGATTAGTGCACTTCACAAAATAGATGGCATCATGAGGAAAGAACATTATGTGTAAATACTGAAGCAACATCTCAATACATCAGCCAGGAAGTTCAAGCTTGTGCTTTGACTGTGAAGAAAGTAATGAAAAATTGTCTTTAAAAATCTGTCATTATTCTGGCCTTTAGCAAGTAAAAATATTTTTGTAATACTAACTGACCAAATTAAGGAAAGGTTTAGCCTGATTTTTATGTCAGGCAGTGAGAAAAAAAGTGTGTCTTTTTATACAGTGTATATAAACTTCTGGTTTCAACTGTATATGTTCCCCTGGCTGCTCTTTCCAAGGGATGGGCATGTGGTGGGTGTCTTGATGACTACTAAAAGAATACAAATAGTGGTTTACACCTGTGTGCTTAACAACTGATCAGCGTCTTGCCAAACCTTTTTAAGACATTATTGGCAGGACACAGCTTTGGGTATTACAATACGGGCCAATATTACACAATCAGTGTTACTGCACTTAATAGCATGTCTTTGCCTTATGATTCTTCCCCTTTATTTGTTTTCTTTTGTCAGAACGTTGACGATCAAATCATATGGATTCAATAATAATGAAAATGAAAAAAGAAACCACTACTTTTACACTACTTTAGGGATGGAAACATTACTGTTAGTTATTGCGTATTACTCTAAAAACACTAATCCAAAGTGTGCTTTAGATCATCCTTTTTCAATTGTGTTTTTTGTCTTCTTAAATAATTATGCACAGTTGACATGAGAAATTCATATAAAATAAATACATAAGCAGTAGGCTTTTACTATAAATTCATTTATATATTTATATATATATATATATATATATATATATATATATATATATATATATATATATATATATATATATATATATATATATATTATTATTATATATTCAAGATTATAATATTGTAGCTATATTATCAGAATGAGAGCTACAGAATGTCATCTACACATTATAAGCAAGTTTTGTGAATGCATTTATACCATATCATTCTGCAATATTGGTTAATTAATTAAAACTCACTAAATATTCACAACTTGGATATTGCAGGCAAAGATAATGACGGAAAAAATCCCCACTGTGTCACCTGATTGGGATTCATCAGTACTAAAAATAACCTCTTTATGTTTCTAGGGCCACAATGTAAATGTCCTGACCATAGACCATGTGACCCCACTACACGAGGCCTGTCTGGGGGACCATGTCGCCTGTGCCAGGGCCCTCATCGATGCTGGGGCCAATGTAAGTTAAACCACTTCAGGTTCAAGTCATTGGGCCTCATTCATAAGGAAAAATTTGTGTTTAAGGCCTTTTTAGGAATACTTTTGGCATTCATAAAATGTTTTAACTTAACTGACAGTGTTCTTCTGGGAAAAAAATGCTGTTTTAGAACATTGTTACTCTTAATGATGCAACACTAAGTTATATATTTTCTTAAATGATTTTGTTATAAAAAATATTACTATGTGATCCAGTAATATTATGAGCAATATCTAGAGCAGGGGTGCCCAATATGTCGATCGTGATCTACTGGTCAATCGCAAAGGTAGTATGCGGCAAAACAAAATCAAGCTATCATCTAGTTAGCTCCAGTTTATTTCTATCTAAACTTAAGAAAGGGTATAAAATGAGTGGGTGAGCTGGACCAAGTAAGAAGCCAAAAACCTACCACTTGCATACGGAATAGGAAGAGGACTTTTTTTTCCTCACAATGTCATATTCAAAGTGCGTTTGCCTCATCTGACCGTGTACTGTTGCTATTCCGAAAAAAGTAAATGTGGAACAGCATTTTTGCACTACTCATAAAAGCTTTGACACTAACTTACAGAGGGAACACTACTCGCAGAGGTAAAGTACCCCAATATGAGGAAATGTGCTACCTCCTTGACTACATTATTCGGCTCCACTTATTTATGTGAGTCAGCCTTTTCCTATATGAAGATGATTAAGTCCAAATACCATTCCACCTTGACTGATGATCATTTGGAAGCGTGCTTGAGGCTGGATATCAGCAGCTATTCTCCAGACTATGGATCCCTGACTGATTCCATTCAGTGCCATTCATCAGAGTGAGGTTATGACAAAAATATAAGTTTCATTGCTCAGCATAAAAAAATATAATTAAATATGTTTGGCATTTTTATAGTAGGTGCTAGATCTTTTTGAGTTGGTAATTTCATAAGTAGATCCCATGCTGAAAAAGTGTGGGCACCCCTGTTCTAGCGCATGTAGTCTATTTGGTCTGCAGCCCCAGTGCTCCTCATATAGGCTTTCCTGTGATCAGGTATCACTGGACACCCCCCACACCCTCATCACCTCCCATCACCAGAGCGCACATGTGTGCAACCCCACCCCAGTCCCCCTCCCTCGCTTTTTAATTCAGGTTCACTTCTTGCAAATAGCACAGTATACCGTATTTTCCGGACTACAAGCCGCTACTTTTTTCTACACTGTAATGTCTCGTAATGTTCTTTTTCCTGCAGTCACCGATCCACAAACTAAAGCAGACTCTATCTGCATGGTTACAGCCCTTTTTGCTCCTTGTTAAAACTTATTCTGCTGTCGTCCTTAGGTTATTTTCCTCCTTCTTTATGCTGTTTCACATATAAAGTCTCTCACGTCTTGGCCACGCTGCGTTTCTGCGGCACATTTTCAAGCATCAGAGACGCTGCAGAGCTGATCACCTCCGTTGATGAGTTTTATGCAATAAATACACTAAAGTCACTCTCCCAACCTGATCTGCAACGTTCACAAAGACACAGGGAAAACTAAACATCCAAAGGCACTCGCAGACCACAACGGGAACACAGCGCGTCCAGATCGTCCACAACGCGTGTCAGAGGCGTTTGTCCTCAAATACAAAGGTGTTCATCGTGATCTTGACGTGTTTCAGAGTCACGCTGCAGCATCGAACATTTTGATAAATTTGGCTTAACATATTCTGTCCTGTACAGGAGACACGGAACCTCCTTTAGCCAATCAGGACGCAGAACACACGCCTGCATACACTGTATATACTACCTGCCGATTAAAATCCAATGCGGCTTTATTTTTTTTTTCTAAAATTAAAACATGCGGCTTTTAATCAGGTGCGCTCTGTAGTCCAGAAAATATGATAAACAAAGAAAGTCTTTGCTTATTTCAATAGGCTGGTGACTTAAACATACCCTCACTGAGTGTGTTTGGACATTTTAAATCATCACTAAAGCTGCAAAAGCATCATTTTAAAGTGGAATTTACGAATATTTTTTGAGAAAAGATTCATGTTTGACGCCCAATTTTATCAACAAATATTAATTTACCCTTTGACCAATGTTAAACTGCTTTATGAACCCTCTACAGCATAGCTCTTTGATCACAGGTGAATGCGTCCACAATTGATGGAGTCATGCCCCTGTTTAACGCCTGCTCAGTGGGCAGCGTGACGTGCACAGAGCTGCTGTTAGAGAATGGAGCCAGACCACAGACACTGGTGTACCAGCCCTCACCCATACACGAGGCCACTAGTAAAGGTACATCTGTGCAAAGAGACCATGCTGGCCTATGTGAGGGCCTATGTGAGAGAATGGTGTGTGTCTGAGTGAGTGATTGCAGCAGGTACAGCTACATTAGTTTACATTTGGTGTCCAAATATGGCCCGGGGGCCAAATGTGGCCCTCAGACCAATTTTTATTGGCCCTCAGGCCTTCAGTTGAACTGGTTCAATTGATCATAATCAGTACTTTTTACAGGCAATTTGAGTAATCTTCTCAATATAACCTAAATGATACCACATTGCATTGTCATACAGACCTAATAATAATAATTTAAGCCTTATTTAAAGTATGTTAAATGCACCCATCTGAATTATCCATTGTATTGACCACTGGTCTGTGGCCCTCCGTGTCTATTTTTTTTTGAAAAGATGTGGCCCTCAACTGATGGAAAGAGATATTTTTGGGGATGCACGATCCACTTTCGATACCAAGTTTCAATGCCAATACCATTACAGAGATTGAAAGTAACACACTCCTTAAAACTAAATTCAAAATGTGTTATCTAGCTATTATGTATCCCTCAAGTAACTTCAGAATTGCTTTGTACAAATAGTCTATAAAAACGTACAAACATTATGCAACTTTCTGGACCCGACTGCAACCAGTAAATAGTCATATTAAATCAGTTTATAAGTCCAACAAGTGGAAGCCTACACTCTATTCAGCAAATGCTTCAGGATTGGCACCAATATTGGCTACCAGTATCTAGGCCTGTCACAATAACAAATTTTGAAATATGATATATTGCTGAAGAAAATATAGATGATAAGCGATAATATTAAAAAACATTATGCCACTGACATAAAAACCCTGAAGCAGAATTTCCCCCCAAAAAATTAGTCTATATATGTACAGTATTGTTAATGAACCTGAGCTGTAATAAATAATTGAGACACTCAATGAGACAACTTTCTATAGCTCAAATCTTCAGAAAAGCACAAAAAATGGCAAAAAGTTCCTCACTTGTACAAAGAAAAAGTACCCATGATAAATATTAACCATCAAAAATGATTGTTTCAGCCATCATGTATTGAACAATAAGTCAATATAATATTTATCGTGACCAGTATCGGCCCTGTGCATCCCCAGCAGATATGTGCAAATTATGTAGAGTCCATGTGTTCTTTCACCTTCTGCTGCCTATATAGGTTTAATATTTAATAAATAATCCATAGGTTTCAGTTTCCTGTTATGGACATCGTTTTGACGATCATTCAAAAAAGTTAACATTTTGGGTCAAATTTTGAATGGCTCTGGCAACAGTCCTAATTTGTCATTACTCTCAAACCCGTGTATTAGCTCCAGAATGTACAGTAATGTATTAAAATACTTTTGGCGTTGCAGTGTTATTAATCTACAGCAAAGGCATTTACCAATGATATTATGCAGCAGACATTATATATAGTTTATTCCCCTAACACACTTCAATTAGCATTATCTCCTGTGGTCTACATTGCTTGTGTGATTACAGCCTCATTGACTTTGAGTGTGGTGAGAGTGGATTCTCACTAATCCTTTTTGACCTCAGACTACAGCTCTCACAGTGCTCGCAGTGCTGTGATTGGCTGATCAGTTTCATTCTTCAGGACATTACGGCTGTGTGGAGGCCCTGGTGACATGGGGGGCAGACGTAGACATGGACATCCCTCATCTGGGCACGGCGCTCTACACAGCCTGCATGTGCCAGGAGCTGGAGTGTGCCCGCAAACTGCTCAGGGAAGGTCAGACCACCGCACACACACAAGAAAACATGCTAGTGGTACACAAGAGTGAGTTAGATGTCTTCTTTCAAGCAGTATTTAGGTCTTTGTTAGGTCATTGTTCGATCATTAAAAACATGCCTGAAGAGGTTTTATGTCATCCATTCATGTTTGAGTAATTTAGTGATTTCTCCCAGGCCCTATTCAAACCCATCTTGCAGTTAGCAGTATGATCCTACACAAAGCTCAGCGCACAAGCTTGCGTCACCCATGCTCCCTCACAGCAATTTTCCATAAATATACAAGATCAGAATACATTCTGATGGAAAAATAACATCTGCAATATGCAAAACACAATCTACATGGAATGTCCTTATTATGGATGTCACTGCTCTGTAAACGGCAATAGTAATCAAACTGCAAATACCCGCCAGTTTTGTAAGAATAATTTTGTCCTTCTCCTGTCCTTCTTCACACCTCAATTTTATTATGTGATTCTGGAGAGGTAAAATTGTGTCCCATTCTTGTGATTGTTGTTTTTTTTGTTTTATGAGTATTGACACGTGTTCAAATTAGTATCTAGTCTTGAGTACTTTTTTTAGTATTGTTTAGAATCTGGGTATTGATACTTCTGACAACTGGACATATTCATGCAGAATACAAATGATGTGGGTCTTCTTGACAGGTGCAAACGTGCAGAAGGGCAGGTGTCAGGATTCGCCCTTACACGCAGCTGCAGAGAAGGACTGCACACCGGTGGTCAAACTCCTGCTGGACTTTGGGGCTGACATAAACGCCAGGAACACAGACTATCAGCGACCAGTGGATGTTGCCCCCTCCCAGCAGCCTGACTGAGGGCTTTCTGCTGCTTTATGAAGGTAAAACAGGCAGTACACGCGTGTGTGTGTGTGTGTGTGTGTGTGTGTGTGTGTGTGTGTGTGTGTGTGTGTGTGTGTGTATATTTATTTATTTTTATTTGCTTAATCTTTGTGTGTGACGGGGCACAAGGAGTGAGACTGAGAGAATGAGAGTCCAGATGTCGTGTCAGGGCAATTTGATTGAGTTTGATTGAGTGGGGTAATAGTCCTCAGGACAAATGTGCTCTTCGTCCTCTGACACCTGCAGTCTGGTCATTTCACTCGACATTCAGACGGTAGCCAGATGAATTGTGGGAACATGGGTGTAATGGGTCCCTGGAAGAGCTTGGTTTACAAATGAATATCTATGTTATTATCATCTCTCTCTCCGTGTCTCCAGCCACCCCTCGCCTGCTGAGTCAGATGTGTCGTCAGTGTATCCGGGGCTGTGTGGGACGAGACAGGCTGCACCTCTTGTCTCACCTGCCCCTCCCCAGCAGACTGCACCGGTACCTGCAGTACCAGTGACACACCCACAGCCTCTGCTCCTCCATATGGACTGTATATGAGTGCAAAGACAACACAAAGAGCTGCTAGTTTGGATAATGGACAGGTCAACTGTTAATGCCGTGTCCCAATCCTTCTCGGAGGTTGATGATAAAGTCAGAGAACATTTCAGAGTCTGAGTGAGAAAATCCAACATGACTGCGCCCTACATTTAGTGAAAATTAAAAACCAACAGTTAAAATATTTATAGTACTTTCCCTTTACTTGGTTCCTACAGTCCACCCGCTTTTTGTGAACCAGCTCCTGTACATCTGTTATAACTGCCTCTACAGTTATAAATGTGCCTTTATGCTAATTTTGCTAATGTGTACACAGAACTAATGTCAACAAAAGCAGAAATCCACTTTCAAACGTTGCTTTATTAACTGTTCATGTAGTAGTAATGTTCGGGTTACTAAATGAACTTAATTGGATCTGTATTTTGGCAGATTTTTGGCACTTTCCTTTTTATTACTTTATTGAATCATCTTTAAAAAGATGACATTTGAAATGTCTGATGTTTATCTCGTAAATTACGTCAAGCCGAGTTCTGACCTCTGAGGGGGACGGGAGCGCAGCAGCAAATAAACTGCTGTTCATCACTCAATGTATGGCTGCAACAGGGAATATTTATCTGTAGTGATTTACCAATTGTGACCTTATTGCTAGACTTGATTTAAGGTGTTTCAAACTGGTTTTCATAAACATATTTTCAAATAAATGTATCTTTATTACACGAATACATGTCAAAGGTGCACTATGTTTATTTTCTGGATGAGTTCTGTCACTTGGAGATGTTATTGCTTTGCCTGAAATGCTCCACAGTATGGATGTAAACTTGTACATTTTGTATTTATTTGTTTAAAAGTGTTTTTATTGCCAAATACAGCCTAAAAATGCCCATTTGTGAAACATCATAGCAATGCCATCTCCAGGCAAGTAGGTGGTCTACCATTAAAGTTGCACAGTATGGCTTTAAGTCATTTTAAGTAATGTTAATATCTATTTTTTGTTATTTGAAATACTAAATACGAGTATGCACTTTTGACTCTACAGGTTATAGCACTTACAGCATATCTACACCATCATAAAATGTTTTGTTAAAGAAACTATTTGTGTATATAAAATAAACGAATGTTGTCAGTGATGGTCTTAATTTTTCCAAATAGCTGTTCATACTGTGCAGCTGATGTCGTCAACATTCTCTGGTGGTCTGAATTGTGGGCACTGCTCTGTCTGAAGGTTTGTTAGACTTTTAATCTGAGCTTTATTTTACACAATTTGACCAGAAAGAGCAGAGTTAGGTGGAACCACAATAGGTGAGATAAAATTGCGCTACTAAATAAGTCTCTCAAATGTAAATGTACAGTCACAAGCTTTTCAGTTAGTCACTCTCACCTTTTTAGAAATTCAAACACCTTAACGGGATCGTGAACACTCATTGATTGCAGGCTTCTGAAAATGAGTTGTTTGTATAAAGTTGTATTTTTTCTGGAGTTTTCTTCAAACGTTTTCTTCACGTTGCTAATGTGAGCATTGTGTCACCATGGTAACTACTAAACATTCCTCCATAGAAATATATGAAGAATACCCCCAGCACGATGCCCACCTCAAGGATCAATAGTATAGAGTATAGTGGAATCAGGTAATTACTATACGGCACACCCAAGCCTCAGGTGATCAAGAAATAATACAGCAAGTCATTTGTTTGACCTCAAATACGTCCAGTTCTACAGTGAGCGCCTCTGGCTGGATGCAGTACTCAGCTTCAGCCTCTAGATGGCGCCACATTACCACAGATCAGGGAAATGAGGTTACTATGGAAACCTACAACACTGGGTAAGCTAATCTACAAACCACTGTGGTCCAAATGTAATCAAATAACATCAGTAAGTACAGTTTTTTTTTTGTTTTTTTTTCCGTTTTTTTTGTGTGTGTGTTGTCCAGCTTAAACTCCAGTTCAGAATGGCGCTGTCCTCCGTGTCTCCAGTGAGGGACATGCCTGCCCAGAGAAGTGCTCCAGTGGATCCTTAACCTCCAGCTGTCACTCTGCCCCAAGAATGTGCGCAGGTAACAGGCCCAAACTTTAGGACAATGACTGGATAGAAATAGACACTAAATACACACTGATTATTGTCCTGACATTTTGTAGCCTATATTAATTAGTTATTCCACAAAATAGACATCACATGGTAGCTTATTTATATAATTCAAAATGTAAATGTAATGTAGATGACAGTGTGATTTGGGAGATCTGTTGTGTTGGCTTCAATTTTGACAACGTAAACAAGACATCCATATCCTATACCCAGTGTTGGAAAGTACCGGAATACATGTAGGCATACAGAAAATATCTATTTTGAATACTAAATTTTGAGTAACTGTATTCCAGCACAGTTACTCTTTCATTTGGTGGTACTCAGAATACAATTACTTTTTTTAAAATAAAAGGAATACAATGCAGTACTGTATTAGTAAGAAAAAATGTACCGTGCACTTTTTCTGATGAGTGTATGTGCAATGAATACATAACAAAATAAAGCTGTCTGATTTGTTTTTTTACTTGACAACTCTGTATAAAAGTATTAAAAGTATTATAAGTAATACAGGAATACATTACAAAACACATTTTAATTCAGGTATTCAATGTTTTGCAATTAAATACATTTTGAAAGTATTCTTCTCATTCTTAAAATATAAAAATGTTTTTTAATAATGTCTTTTTTGTGGATAATTTTCCATTTCCAGAGATTTCTCCAATGGTTACTTAGTTGCAGACATCTTCTCCCGGTATTACCCCAAAGTCTTCCTGCTGTATTCTTATAAGAACGGAGCAGCGCTGTCTATCAAACAGGACACTGGAGACGCATACAAAGGGTGGTCACACAGCTATTGTTATGACTATAGTAACTGCTTTGTTAAATACTACAAAAACCTTTATTTCAACTTATTTTTTATTTCTCAGTTTTTACGGAAACTCAACATAAACTTGTCCCAGGAGTTGATAAATGGCACAATGCACTTTGAAATGGGAGCAGCTGAGAAGCTGTTGACAGAAATATACAGCATTTTGACTAAACAAAGGTGAGTGATACAAATATAAGCAGTGTCATTTATGTTGACACATTGCATTGCTTGTTTCTGGAAATTTCACAGGAACAACTTTTTAAAGAAATTGTATTTTTCTGAGTACTTTTCTAGCAGCAAACATTTTTGGCTATTCTACCCACCTCTGGTCTGGAGTTATGTTTTCAGAAGAAGGGCACAGGGCAGGGTACCACAACATAACCCAAACTAATGATCTTTTATTCCTCTGCAGCCCAGATTTTGGTGGTAGCCTGTACACTGCCCAGGCTGACCTGAGCACAGACACAGAGAGACAGGATCTTCTCAAAGACACAGAGAGGAGACAGGATCTGCTCCTAAACAAGCACAAGGAAAGGACACACACGGTGAGACACAATGGAACAAGAAGCTATACAAAATGAATGTTCAGTGGTGTCTTATGTTCATTTGCAGAGCTCAATTCACGCACAAAATGCTTTAAAGGGCCTGTACCTGATTTTTTTTCCCCCCATGTGTTTGAGCTAAATGTATTATGTGTTTTTCAGCCGTGTTTCTGTGTCCAATTAATTTCAATTCAATTCAATTCAATTTATTTTTGTAGAGCCCAAAATCACGACAGCAGTCGCCTCTTATGGCTGAACATGGAGTTGATTAACCAACAGAATTAGAAAATCAACAATGAAACAGAAACAGACAAGCAAATTAATCAACAGAAAACAAGCAATGAATAAACTGTTCCAGAACATCCCCTGTCCTTAGACCCTCCTTCTCGGCAAGGAAAAACTCCAAAAAACCCAGTGAGAAAAGGAGAAACCTCGAGGAGAACCACAGTGAAGGAGAGATCCACTCCCATGGACGGACAGGCTTTAGATGTGTCCAGGACTAAGGCGCATCCAGTTCAAGTCTGTAGGGCCAGAGTTCATTCAGGCAAGGCGATCTAGAGTTCGGCCATCACACGGACGATCAGGAGGGGATCTAGGGTCCAGCCATCACCGGACGATCAGGAGGGTTTATTTCTGGTCCTAGCTAGCCTGACCATAAGCTATTTCAAAGAGAAATGTTTTAAGCCTGGTCTTAAATGTAGAGACTGTGGGGGCCTCTTTAACATAGAAAGGAAGCTGATTCCATAGCACAGGAGCTTGGTAAGTGAAAGCTCTCCCTCCTACTGTGCTTTTAGTCACTCTAGGAACCACCAATAGTCCAGCATTTTGGGAGCGGAGTGCTCAGTTTGGGTGGTATGGTACTATAGCATCTTGCAGATACAACGGGGCCATGCCCTTTATGGCTTTATATGTCAGGAGGAGAACTTTGAATTTGATTCTGAACTCGACAGGAAGCCAGTGAAGGGACTCCAGCACTGGGGTGATGTGCTCTCTTCTCTTAGTTCCTGTTAGGAGCCTGGCTGCTGCATTTTGAACTAGCTGAAAGCTTTTTATAGAGCTTTTAGGGCAAGCGACTAGTAAGGAGTTACAGTAATCTAGCCTTGATGTAACAAATGCATGGATAAGTTTTTCAGCGTCACTTTTAGACAAGATTTTTCTGATTTTGGCAATATAACGCAGGTGAAAGAAAGCTGTTCTACAGGCTTGGTTTATATGTGGTTTGAATGAGAGCTCTTGGTCAAACAAGACTCCAAGGTTCCTTACAGTAGAACTGGAGGCAATACTGTCCAGAGTGACTTTCTGGTCAAACAGAGAGTCTCGCAGGCTTATTAGAAAGTATTTTATTGTCTGAGAATCAGGAAGTAAGCTGTTAGCATACTAGTTGTTGTTTCCTTCACCGCTACTTTGGCCTCTGAGAGAAAAGCATCTATAAAGTCATCACAGTGAATAATTCGGATGCTCGGAATGCATAAGGTCAGTGAGGAGTAACTTTGGATCACTGCAAACCGTTTAAAATTAACCTGTTCACTTATTTCACATTTTTAAGGCAGTAATAAATAGGTACAGTGCTTTAAAGGAACATGAAACACATATTAATATCACAATACAAATAAAACATGACAACACTATAAATATCTTTTTCTTTTTTATTATTTTAAAAAAGAGTGCAGAATATAAAACCTTTCAGTCATATTCACAGCTAAACTGAACTGTTTTGAGCCTGGATCTGTACACTGTAGTAGAGTGGAGTAGAGGCCTGTCTCTTTATGTGTAAAAAATAAATACACACTCACAAAAAAATTTAGATTTATACATTCCCTGATCACTAATTTACACTTTGTTTTTGTTTTTTTTTCCACAGAGCAGCCTTCATCATCTGGGCCAACCACTATCCCTTTTAAGGAGATCAAAGTGCACCAACCAATCAGACACTACTTACAGCAGTAAACAACAACTTGATGTGGCCTGGTCTTTGTTATTCATTTGTTCTCTGTAGAGACACCAGGGGGCGCCATTGGTCACGTGTAGAGTTCTGTGTGACTCTACTCTGCAGAGAGAGACAAATCATGAACAGTTAATATTGACAGGGCTCTTCTCTGTTTATACACAGACATAGATAAAGAGCCAGCTGTGGTAACACAGTAATCACGTATCACACAAAACAACAGAAAAAAAAAACAGTCAGAGTCAATCACTAGGAGGAGCTGCATCTTTATCGATCCAGTGTATTGATATGATAATGTAAAGAATTGATCACAATAGTTAATGCATTGTAACATGTGGCCTAAATGTATTCTATTAGCTATATTAAGGCCAGTCATTGTCAATTATTTTAGTCCAGCATATTTTGGAAACATATGTAACATGATAAGGACAATCATTACAATGAGCTTGTTTTAGAGATGTGCAGAATTTGAACATTTTGTTTAATATTTTATTATTATTTATAAAAAATAAATAAATACATAAAAGTTGTGAAATGTTTTATAATTGTTATCCTTATTTGAAAATTTAAATTTGTCTGATATTTAAGCCTCAGCTAATATATTTAAAGAGGGAGAATTTCACTTCTGTGGAGTATGAACTGCTAACACGAAACATATTTCGATCACCATGTTACCTTTTGTTGTTTTGAAAATGCTATATTCGCCCAAAACAAGATATTAACATGTTTTATAGGTTCCACTCCCCCTTCAGGGTGCTATCACAACACACTCAGCGTGCGTCCTGCTAATAAAACTACTGTGCAGTACATCAGGTTTGTCAAGTTCCTGTGTTCAGTTTTGTATCATGTTTTTGTGTATTATGGAGAACTGTTGTGTGGGAGGAGGTGGGTGATGTTGGCTTGTGGGTTGAGCATTGGACAGAATCTTACAGCTAACCATACGGAGGGTTTGAATATGGCCTGGGAGAGATCGCCAAAATGCTTAAACGTGCACAGATGACACATAATCCTCTTCAGGCATGTTTTTAATGAGGGAACAATGTTTAACATGGTAGAAAGCTTAAAGATATACCCCTTAAAGATTTATTTTTAACCATGGATGTATTAAAATAACACATTTTAGCACTTTTTTTTGGCTTGATATAATATTGTCTGAATATCTTTTAAAAATGTCAACAATGTGCAATCTTACTGTATCATCTATTATTTTTGTTAATATATCTTTTGAATCCAATAACTGCCAAAAAAAACCATATGGATTGATGTGATGTTGTAGTCAAGGCAACAGTGATACCAGCCTTGGACCATTTTTAGGAAGATTACCTATGATGTCTATGTCAGTAAAAACCAATAAATATCTTTGTGATAACAGTCTCACTCTCCTGACCTCCTTAGTCTCTGTCTGTCTGTCCTCCCTGGTGGGCGTGGTGACAGCTCTGCTGCCTGTGGATCCTGATAACTCATCACCACTGCACCCCGTGTGGCAGATAAGTGAACAATTACATGTCTGCAGTGTTTTACAGCCCCCAAAGGGCCTCAAAGTACTTTACATCAGGGAATCACTCACATATGTACTCAGAAAATCACAGGTGGCATGGAGGTTGAAGTGTCTTGCTCAAATACTCACCAGCAAAATGTATTGATATTTTGCAGCTGATGTCATCAACATTCCCCGAGGGTGCGATGCTAACTGGAGGCTCTGCTCTGTCTGATGCTCTATTGCTCAAGTTAGACTTAAATCTGAGCTTTGTTTTAACATAATCTAATCATAAAGAGTGGAATTTGTTAGGTGGGTGGTGAGCTCAAATAGCATTAGTCACAAGCTTATGTTTGCCAACAGTTTTCAGTTAGTGACTGTCACTTTTTTGTCGAAAATCAAACACCTAAACAGGACCATGATCTCGGATTGATCAGACTTCTGAAAATGTAGTGTTTAAATACATTTTAAATGTTTTTTTCTTGAGTTTTTAGACCGTCTTATATTTGCATTGTGTTACCATGGTAACTGCTGAACATTCTGCCATAGACATTTTATGATTTACACCCCCAGCATAATGTCACTGCAAAGTATCAATTGCTGGGTTTCTGATGACGTCCAGACATTCTAAAGACCAATGATACAGATGCTTTTTTTCTTAAGGAGTCTAGTCACTAACCTGACTGATACCAATATCAATACTATGGCTTTAAGTATCTGATACCAGTGTAAGCACTGAAAACTGCATTTTGCATTCGCATTGCATTGTTTTTTTTCCAAAACACTGTTAACTTATTATAAAATGTATCCAATTGTGTTATGCAACTGTTGTTTATCCTTCAAATAACTACTGAACAGCACTGTATGAATTAAAGTAGAAACATTATGAGACGCCCTGGGCCACTAAATAGTCTTATTACATCTAATTAAAGGCCAACCAGGATATCAGCTGAAGTGATATCATGGAACTGACAACCGATACAGCACATTTTCCCGGATCAGCGCCAATATTCAAACTCACCTTTTGTATAGGCCATTTCTTGTGAAAATACCACAACAGGCTAAACTGGCTTTTGCCCCCCCATCTGGGAGTGACATCATCCCATTCCCATTCATTAGGAATTGAACCAGAAACCATTCAGTTGGAGGGCATTTAAGTCAGTGCTGTGTTGATTGAGGCCACACAATGCAGCCACATGTGGTTCACAGATAGCAGTTTAAATACACACCCAAAACAATACATTTTAAATCATCCCTCTAACGAAAGACATTTGAGTAATCTGGTAAACAGAGCTAACTCATGTGCTTGTATTTATGACACATGATCTATGACTGAACAATATCTCGGGCCCAGTTTCCGTGGCAACAGCAAGCCCATCCTGGAGCACCACCAAGAGTGACATGATAATAAGCTTACAGTGAGCCTCTTGGACTAGCCTATACTGAGCACACACAGGCTAAAGGCGTTTGCCACCATACTGCACAGATTAAAAAGGAAATCTGTTTTACCCAAAGAATTACACTGCTAAGGGGTTTTATTTTTTTTTTTTTTTTTTCTTTTCTTTTCTTTTCTTTATTTTTTTATGCCGTTTGAGTTTGAGATCTGTCAGTGTCAACCCAGCAGACCGCATGTTAAAACTGTCCCTTTTTATAATTTGGGATTTGATCTTGACATAATCATAATCATCAATCACTTTACAGACTCTAAAACACATACCAAAAGACTTTTTCATACAAAGACATTATTAAATCAAAATGTCAAAAAAGAATAAACTATTTCAGATGTTTTTGTTCATTCATAAATATTCTCTATTTAGAAGCCTTCAGTCAGCACATTTGAACTTTTATTCTCTTTATGGTAGAAAAAAAAAAAACGAGCTGTGGTGAATTTATAGTGCATACAAATGATATAATTTGAGAAGAATTATTAAAATTGGTTTGCATCGGTTGCTTAGGATTCTAAATAATCCGTATCAGCATCAGCCATTAAGAAACCCATATTGATCGATCTCTAGGCCCATGATGCACCCATTATTGACCACAAAGATGCAGGTGCTTTAAATCACAAGCACAAAGGTGCTTTAAATCAGGGGTCCCCTTTTTTGCACCACGGACTGGAATAATGTAGGTTTACTTTTGGGCGACGTGTCTGTTCTATATGATATGTCATCGTGGAGACAAGAGCAGATCTAGCACAGATATAATATACTCGCCATTGTATCAAATGGATTTCTGTGGCGATTTCCTATCAGTATTTTCATTATGTATCTACGGACGAGCTAATTAGTGTGTCATGAGGGACAGGCGAAAGTTACGTCGGAGAAGATGCGGTCGCTGATAAATTATTTACTGTTTTTGTGCGGCCCTGTAGCAAATGTGTAACGGACCGGTACCAGTCCCCGGCCCAGTGGTTGGGGACCACTGCTTTAAAGGTAACTTTCTGGAGGTGGCACATTTCCTGCATTATTCCGTGGAAAAATAAAGTTAAGTTAAAGTCATACTTAACATTCTCCATGGAGATAAATGCGTTTATGCCATACTGTTGAAGATTAGAGCCAAAGGGACAGTATTTCCATGGAAACAAGGAGGAGAAGGCCCTCTCCCAAATGAGAGTCAGGTTTGCAGAGATGCACCCTGCTTAGAGTAAGGACTATCTACATTTTTAAGTGCAATAAACGTAACCAAAATAAACACCAAAAACAAAACATACTGTTATTTCGGTCTATATTTTGCCTAAAAAGTTACATGCTGTGACTTAAATATAGCTTAAGTAATGGATTACAGTGGTCCCTCATTTATCACGGGGGTTACTCTCTAAAAATAACCCGAAATCCGGGTTATTAGGCGAAATCCGCGAAGTAGTCAGCTTTATTTTTTTTACAATTATTATACATGTTTCACGGCTATAAAACCCCTCACCACACACTTTATACACTTTTCTCAGACAGGCATTATTAATTTTCTCACATTTCTCTCTTGTTTAAACACTCTTAAAGTTCAAAAACCTTCGTAGATAAAAAAAAAAAAGAAAAAAAAAAAAAAGTAAGTACAGCCTTAGAGAATGAAACAAAGATCACGACCTGTTTTCAAGTCCACACATTTCTTTGAGAAATAAAAATGTAAATGTTTTTTCCTATGCTTAATTAAAAATGCTAATGATCAAACATTTATGTAAATTTGGCTGAAAGCATTCTGTCCTGTACAATGTGTGTTCATACGATGTAAAAAAATCATGTAAAGTTGCACCAAAAAAAAAATATCCATGAAACAGTGAGGCCACAAAAGGTGAACTGCGATATAGTGAGGGACAACTGTATACATTTGCTGGCAAATAACTAAGGTTGTTTCAACTGTTAAATGTAAGACCGATTCTTTCAAATAAAACTGATTCAAAAGTCAAATGGCAAAAACAGGAGAATATGGATTCCAAGTTAGCATGAGGACAGCATGTTATCATGAATAATTAACAAATATGGTTACATTATCATTAATAAAAAATGTCATTAAAACAGACTCATTTACATAATTGTAATCACAGTCACAAAATGTAATTAAAAATGACAGTGACCAGGTGCACTTATGTAGCCTCGGTAAATCAATAATTGAAGATACCCTTTTTGAAGTACAAGTAAAAAATACTCTATTGTACAATCCTCGACTGCTACTACTATGATGTATGTCTCGAATAGGAATGCACTATATATCAATACTAGTATCAATTTGGTTTGATCCAGAAAAATACGGCCATTGATTCGAAGTAGGCCAATCAATTCAAATAATAAGATGATCTGTTTGGTGTTGTTGGCCCATAACATCTGAAAATGTAAGGTAAGGTATATGTTAATGTTCCCGCAGCCAAATTTGTGTCATGCTTCCTTCCTTCAATGCAGTGAGTGCCACAGTGCAGCACACAGGGACCCATCTCGAAATCTTGACCCATGAGCAACTATCTAGAGGATTTTGTGTAAATTGCGGATTATATTATATATTGTTGGGAAATGTTTGGACTTATCCATACAATAGAGATCAACCAATATGTTTTTTTTTTCATGGCCAATGCAGTTACTGATTATTTAGAATCCAGAGGAACCACTGGCCAACAACCTCTGGTGATACTTTTGAGGTGATATGGGGCAGATTTTGATTGATTTTCCAAATGATATCTTTTAAACTGACCACAAACTCAGCCTACAGTCCCATTTTTATCACAAACCTATAAGAGAGCTGTCACGTTTTGTACAGTACTGTCTTTGCACAAAAGTGCTACAATAAAGCATTATGCATATTCTTTAGGCAGTTACCCCCACCAAAGTGATGGACATTTAAGGCTAATAGCAAATACACTAAAAAGTCTATCTCTACCATACAATTCTGACTTTTCTAGTAGATGAATATACAGCAGTCACATACCATATTTCAATGGTATCAGTTTATATTGGGTATTGGAAATTAAAGTCATAAAGCAAAAGAGGGGAAAATGACTCTCATTCACACATGCACCAGTCCCAGAAGATTGCTCATGGCTGTGCTCTGTTCACAATTTAACCTGGAATTGGGCTCTTTGCGCTGTCTCACATGGCAACATACAACTGCATCATTTAAACTGAATGACAATGGATTGTAACTGTGTAGTGTAACCAGGTGGTGCTGGCAATTTTCTGGCTTTATTCACACAAAAGCCTTCACTGCATATTTCCTGTAAATTCTGAGCATGTCAGTTCTGGCTTCGTTCACACATGACCATGTTCTGGCAAAATGCAGGAAAATTCCTGGGTCAGGCTACATGTGTGAACGGGGCTCAAATAATCCTTAACACAGACGTGATACTTGCTTATGCACCAGTGTCCAAGTCCTCTTGGGCAACATGAAATTTTGATGGTGTGGTCCATTCTCCATCTGCTCACACTGCTCCTGTCACACATATAGACCATAGCTAGTATTATTTCAGACAGGAAACAAAGAGAATATATATATGACAGTTTGTATATAATAGGCAGAGGTGAGTAGCCAAACATTTTACTCAAGTACGAGTAACATTACTTCAAAAATAATTATTTTAATAATAATATTCAAGTACAAAGTAGTGGACTCATGAAAGAATAAAAAAAGTATTTAGGAAAACTACTACTTAAGTGAGAATAACTTAAAGAGTAACTGTCTGGATGTAACATCTAATTTATAATCTGAATTTAATGTGTTTTGAATTACAAAACATAAGAACAAAACAGCACAAAGGATATATGCAAACATTTGGAAAAATACATTATATCTGACAAAGCAATGCAAGAAACACAAATATTCAAATCATCTCATATTGTCAACATGAAGGTTTTCTAACTTGTAAACTTATTCACAGTAGGAAGAGGAACCAAAGGACTGTTACTTCAAATAAATAAAATAAATGTAACTAAGTACTACACACCTCTGATAATACGGTAGGTCAATGCTTAGTTATAGTTTGTGGTTATGTTTTTTCACGATTGCTTGTTAAATTTCATATTGCAGTATTGATTTTACATTTTAAAGCCTTATAAATACTGTGTATTATGTAATTCTCACCATGCATATCAGGACACACTCAGACATTGCTATTAAATGCTGCTGGATGATATAAGTGCAAATCAATGCCACAATTAATTACACTATAAATGAAATACCAAGTTATTGATCTCAATGTGAAAAAAATGCATCACCACGCTCATACATATTTCTAAACTGTTTTGACTGGAACATTGAATATTTTTTGGTTTAGCCACTGATTTGAAGTTGGCTCTCAGTGCATAATACAAGTAGTACTTTAATTTTTTTCATATTCCATTCAAGTTTATTTATACAGCACATTTAAAATAACTTGAACTGACCTAAGTGCTTCACATAAAAGAACCAAATGTACAGATACCATGATACATATGAAAAGAACCATAAAACATCAAGTTATCCTGTCTAATATTAAATGCCAGGGATATGTTTTTACTTATATTTATTTAAATATAAATATATAATATAAATAAAAAGTAGTGCCCTGAACTCACTCACTACATTCATACATATCTAGGTAGAGTTTGGCAGTGTCTTTCCCAAGAACACAACAGCAAGTTGCACTATACGCAGAGCTTGGACCTAAGTTTCAACTGTGTGTTTTTGGGCTAACATACTAGCGACTGGGCTACTGCTGTTCCACTTACTAAACATTATTTGAAATCAGCACAATTTGTCGCAATCAAATCAAAAATGCTCTTTGAATGGTGTCAATTATTATTCAAAACTCATGTCCTATTCTGTCTGAAACCTGTTAACCGTGTAGTGTGGATGGACCTCTACAAACATGTTCTGAAATGCAAACTGGGTAGCCCTACAGCATACTATATTCTTTTCCATGTTAATATAAGTAGAGTAGTATAAGTAGAGTAGTATCACAAGTCAAAAACCTAGTTAAGATTTTGGGAAATACCCATACACTTTATCTAATCCCATGATAAATATTCAATAACACACCCACAGCCCATCGCATCCGTGAATCACTATGACTAACCCGATTAGGACAATCCCATTTTAAAATCAGATGCTAGCCGTCTTTATTTTTTTTGCTTGACTTGATGCAGTGAAGGAGACGCTGCCCGTGAGGAGGGGGCAGGGTTGAACCATTCGACTGTATTCATGGGGGGTTTGGATGAGCTTGTTCCCATAGCAATGTTATGCAATCCATTCTATCAATTTCAAGTAAAAAAAAATTTCGAGTTACAATCTTCAACTGCAATGCACAAATAGTTTTTAGTCACTTCCCAGACAGATGCAACCCCTTTTGTTGAATATAAATGCACTGTTCGTTGCTCCTTCCCCACTCCCTCCCTCCCTCTTTCACTCCCCCCACCCCCTCTTCCCTCTCTCACACACCCCCCTTCCCCTTCTCTCTCCTCCTCTGTGGTTCTTTCAGTACTTGCGCTCGCCAGTAGCTTTCAATGGCCAGCACCACAAAGGCTTAAGGAGAGAGAGAGAGAGATCCATCCATCGCTTCCATTGGCTTGTCACGAAGCTACGGCGATCCATCTATGCTACATTGAGGGGGAATACCAAGAAAGTAGACTACTTCCTGGATTTCAAAATATAAATTTGTTTTGAAATCATCAAAACACAATATCTATAATGGAAGAAGATCTGGATGAGGGGCAGAGCCAGAAAGGTAAGACATTTTTTCCAGCCATAGATTTTTAGATTATTGAAATATGGGAAATAATTCAACTTGCAAAAAAAAAAAAATGTAATTTCAGTGTTTTGGGTGAACTTGGTTTTGTGAAAACCTTGGACTTGCTTATAATACCTGCTTGTTGAAATGAACAGGCAAAAAAACAAAAACACAACTATGGGGGGAAATATTAATTCATCAATCATTCATTTAATCACAATGCACTTAGATTGACAATTTTGCATATTAACACAATTTTATCGTTTTGGCAGTGATGTGTTAAGTGGTTCATCTGACAAGCTGCTTTCTTATAACCTTTTGAGCAATTATTATTATTTTATTTTTAATTTTTTTGAGACCACAGATCGATATTTTCATTTTCTGGCTAATATTTTCACCATTAGCGTTCATTTTGCGGTTATAAGCTTGTTCATAGAGCGTTGGCAGGCTCCGTGTTGTGGATATGGGAGCAGCAGCTGTTGTATGAGGTCCCTTTGTCTGACACGAGGGTGTGTTTGGGTTTGGTGTGGAGGGGGGGCAGGGGGAAAGGGGGGTGCACCTCTCTGCAGACGGCCAGACGAGCCTTTGTTCGGCTTGATACGGGGGATTTGGTGTTGTTTGGTCCTGACAGCTCAGAGAGAGTGAGGGACTATGAAGACACAGATCGATGCAGAGGCCATTTTTAAAGGGAAAGATTGGGAGTGGTCTAGTGAGATATAGTGAGAGGCAGAGTAGGATGTGCTGTCATTTAGGAAAAGGTTAAATAGACTAGACCAGACACTACAGGTGAAACTCATTTTTTTTCAATGTGGAGGTTTTGGGTCAGATTTTAAAGTTACAACATGACACTATGTATTTCACTCTTTTTTTGGTGCACCCTGGCACCAAGATGGATGAGGGGTGCTTTTCTCTATGAAGATGTTATTGCTTTCACAGTCTGGCATTAAACTTGCAATCAGTCTTGTGTTTGTACAGTTACAGGGAATTCTGTTATGAGAAAATACCTTGAAAAACATTTTTACTGTGAATACCTCTCCACAGGTCTGACCTACAACTTAATGCTGTGAAACATTCAAGCAGGTGGTGGAGAAAAGTTAAAGAGTCTATCTTTAGCCAAGCACTTTAAACCCACCTGCAACAATGTTTCAGATTTGGAAACAATGTTTTTCCTACTCACCTGTGACACACCAAATGCTGGATTTGTTGAAGATGAGCAGGCAAGGTTTGAATGGTAGTAGTGGGAATTGAACTGGCAACCTTGGAATAAGAGGATGAATTGAGCGTACTATTAGATTGGAAATATGTTGATTTTAATGTACTTATGTCAATGTTGCCTTGAGGTAGCTAAATAGTTGTGATGTCATATGAGTATTTACCTCTGGAGACAGGGTGGACTTCCTCTGTTTGTGTTAGCTGTAGCCGTACTCGCTAACACACAGCCCACATGCACCGACATCGTTGCCATGGCGCTGGTGAAGTGGAGTCACAGTCAGTTTTTGGCTCTTCTACTCTCTGCTGTGGATGACATTTGACTAGAACACTGCCCATGAAAGGGGTGACCTGCAGTGAAGAAAGCAAATAGGATTTCACAATCTCCAGTCTCCAATGGAGACTCTCCAACCAGTCACAACGGTGTGGAAGGGCATTCGGCATAAACACCTACAAAAATTATAGTTAATTTTGGCAAGCCTGGTTGAAATAGGGAAACGCTGATGAATTATAGCATTCATTAGACACGTTTTTGAATAGAAGAAAAAGTGTACTATGAGGAAAAAAATATGAGGTTAGGGTTTCAGGTACAGGTGCAGGTTTCTGTAGGGAAATTAGACAATGCAAGATTGAACTGACAGAGGGTGAGTTAAAAAGGGTGGAACCACTATAATAAGATTCATTATTTAACAAGCCTCAAATGTTGCAACCCCTGACCTCAGTGAGGCATGGCAGTACAGCATTTAGACATCTCGGCCAAATACATTAATAGCTTTACCATAAATAGCCATATTGTTGTATATGTAATCCCTCATTTGTCCAGGAGCGGTCCATGGTAGAAAAGGTTTCAAAAGTTGTCGTCTGGACAATATTGTTGTCTAAGCTGCAAAATCTGCATTTTGTAATAGTAGTTCACCAGACCACAACAATTTGTCAGTTTATAGTTATTGGCTGGATAAAATGAATTACTAACTTAATCTTGCAAACATTGCAAACAAGCAGAAGGTGTGCATTATGTTTATTGTGAGGGTCTTTAGGGTCTGTTTGATAATATATTTTTTGCTTGGTTATTAAAGGTACACTATGTACTTATCTAATGGAGGGTCCATCACATGCTTATCTCATAATGAAAATGTTGTTATGCCTGGAATATTCCATAGTATGACATAAACATTATCTTACATTTATTCTATTACTTAAGTTTTTATTGTCAAAAAACACAGTATTTGACGGGTGTCATCTGCTTGTCTCCATGAGAATTGCAAAGTTTCATGCCATTTTGTGTAACATATCATAGTGCCACTTTAAGTACAATCTCCCAGTAATGTCCCATAATTTTAAGTCTTCTGAGCAAGTTCTCTGAGCAAAGTAAACAAATGCAATACCGGCAGGCTCTGACAGTGAATTAATAATCTAAAATATATAGCTTACTTCCTCATATAATTACATATTTTCTAGACTTTTCTTTCTGTCTCTCTCCATAGCAATTTCTAGGTGTGTGCTTTTCTACCCCCCCTGCACATAAAGAGATATGTGTGAGCAGGCCTGGCACTAACACACATGCTCACCCAACTGAGAGAGGCAGCCATGCAAACTGGGCTCCTCCTTAGTGCCTCTCATTCATCTGCGGGCGCCCGCCGAGGAGATGGGGCTTTTGGACAGGGCCCACTTTAGTCCTGTTCGAAAAGAAGGCTTTCTGTAAACAAATAAGGCAAACAAAGAGGTATAAGGAGCTGAGTATTTATAGTGGGGTATTTTAGAAATGATGTCACTGTTTTGTGTGTCATGTGACTTGGTAAATTTTAATATAAAATGGAGGAGCGCATAAAATGACAGAGTGCAAGACAAACTAAAATGGCTGCATAGAATTGAAATGCAATTAGATGTCAAGATTATTTGGTTAATTGTTAATCGTGATTATTCCGATAACAATGAAATAGATCAATAATTGTGAAAAATTAAGTAATATTAATACTCTAAGAAGGGTAAAGAAGGGGGTAGTTTGTGAAATTGACTTTATGGAGCTTTCTATCATGTTATAAAAGCTGTTTCTTCATTGTAAACATGCCTGAAGAGGTTTTATATGTCATCTACTGTATGTATGTTTCTGCAGTTTAGCAATCTCTCCCAGGGCCCTATTTGAATCCTCCTTACGGTTAGCAGTAAGACTTGTTCAATGCTCAGTCCAGAAGGGAGACTAAGATTATTATTAATATGTTGTTTTCAGTGACTATAGAATTTTCAAAATAACAGAAGGTAACATGGTTATCTAAATATGTTATGTGTTAGCAGTTAATACCCCACAGAAATAAAATAACCCCTCTTAACCAAAATGTGAAGCACTTTTTAGATGGCTTACTTACTTGATTTTATTCTATTCAATTCAATTCAAGTTTATTTATATAGCACATTTAAAAACAACCTCAGCTGACCAAAGTGCTTCACATAAATAACTAAACACATAAAACATCACACAATGAGGTATATAATTACATTATACAAAAGAGAATAAAATACAATAACAGTGCAAGTACCAAGACAATCTATCTAAACAATATGAAGTTATGAAGTTGGTCACATACTAGACATAGTATGTGACCAGCAGCTTACGAGAAAAAAATAATAATAACAGGATTGGAAAATAATGCAAATTTCTGGTGAATTGACAAACAGCAAAATACTTTCAAGCTGAGTTGAGAGAGGTAATGAATTCATAGTAAATTATATTTGGATATTTGAGAAGTCTTCCACTTTTGAAACACGTACAAAAAATAAGATGTGACTGGTTGACTTTGCAATGATTACAGAGAACCTCGTGTATGCTAAAACAAAGTAGGAGGGAACGGCTTGCCAGGCTATTTATACTAAGTTTCTATAAACTAGCTGTGGATGACAAAAGTGACTATTGCTGAGACTTTGGAGAATAACATTGCAAATGCATAAGTAATTTTAAACTGATTCACTCTTAAGCTACAATTCAACAGCAGTCGAATAGGCTTGCATCAGACACAGGTTGCGTAGTTGGATTGTCTCAGTGACAGTGGGAGCTGTGATCCACGGACTGCCCTCAGAACCTGACATGATATTTCATCAGATTTATGGTTAAATGAAGCATGTAGCAGCGCTCTCAACTCTTTAGTGGGGTCACTGATCACAAAGTCCATCACAGGACAATGTGACAGCTTCTATTGGGTGCACTGGGGTACAGTTGAATGGAGTAAATTCAACAGAACAATATATGATGCTGCCAAGGAGAATCTATGATGTAAACAGTAATGAAAAAAGGGGGGGGGGATTAAAAAGTGTGTCTAAACATTTGATTGTAAGTGTATACATCAGATACTCAAACTCCCCACACTTGCAAAACCATGGAAGGTGTTTTGGGAAAGATTTGACCAGGTTACCCTACAGTCAGAGGGCGGATGCTTACCAGTCATACAGACTCAGTGTTGTATCAAAGGGAATAAAATAACAGCTAAATATCTGTCTTCAATAGGCTAATTGTTAGACACTCAAGAAAAGATTCAAGATTCTACAAGATAAAAAGTAACTGTATATGAGGTTGTTTGACTGACATGACTAATGAGCCCTGTGTTTTACCATGACTGTAGACTGTAGGCAGCCATCAGTGCTTCAGTGAGTACTCTGCAGCAAACACTCACAGCTCAGCCCTGTAGTGAGGCGGTAACTCTCTGGTGACTCAGACAAACAGGTGGCACCAAATGTCAAGTGTTCTCCTCACACAGACTGGAGCTGTCGTCAAGAGCACGAGAAACTGGAGACAAACAGTAACTCTTCAGGATTCTTAAAGGAGCAACACTAATTACACTGTTTGTGTAATCTCTCAGTTATTCAAGTAGGGTCTATAGCAAAAGAAGGTTGATTTTGGCCAATGGGACAAAAAAATTTACAACAACCAACTGATAAAATTCAGTATTATTTTGCTATGAGCAACACTAAAGAAAATCTAGTCAAGACCAAATCATGTGAGCTAATACTGATTCATGACAGCGCAATGGGAGGTATAAATTTGAACACCCAAAGAAATGCTGTTGTTGTGTCCCTGGGCGAGACACATCACCTACACTACTTACTTGGACACACTGTGGTATTCTTTATTGACCCTGTAAGGTACTTCATACTTTCGATTTGACCCATCCTTGTATCTTGTCAGTCAGGAGCAGATCTTCAGCGAATTGATTCCTGGACCTTCTTGCTGTGAGTCGAGCATACTAGCCTCTAGATACCAGATACTAATCACTATCTAGGCAGCACTTTGTATGTTAGCAAGTGGTGATTCAGCTAATAGATAATGTTTATGTTTTATTCCAAAACCGCTCTGTCCAGCCCAGAAGAAGGCCGGCACTTCCTCCAATTGTAGTTCTGAAAGTAGTTGGGGCTTTCAGTGGGAAACTTCAGAGGCCAGGGGTATTGTTCTCTCCCAGCCCTGGAGAGATAAGAGCTGAAAATATAAAGCAGCTCAGCACAGTCATAGACATGTGACCCTAGCCCTGCATTTCAATGAACATATTATGTAATATCCATATTGCAAGAAACCTCATATACAGGAGTACTTAAAGTCTTCAAGCCAACAGATCTTCTTTAAGGTGCACTATGTAACCTTGTCTCTGTGGAGATGCTATTGCGTTGCCTAGAATGTTCCATAGTATGGCATTTAATTTATCCACCAGGTCAAGTTAGAGTCAGATCTGTGGATATCTGCATTTTCTGAGCAATAAAATCATCTGTACTTGAATAAATGCAAAATAGATCAGTTTACTGTCATACTCTGAAACATTCAAGGAAAAGCAATACCATCTCCATGAAGACGAGCAGCATGTATCTCACCGGAAAAGTTACACTGTGCATCTAAAGCAAAAGAAAATACTGCAGATTTTGTTTATATTTTGCATAGATTGTGTCTCAGTGTCCCACCAGCATTTGAGCCGAACTGGAAAAGCTAGATGGATGAGCAGCAAGAAAGGTCTTCACTTTAAAAATTTTGTCCACTTGACAGAATTTAATTTTCTTCTGCTATGGATCGTACCTGGACGATTGAAGGATTACACACACATAGTGCATCTTTAATTTCATACCCATGTGTTGGTCCTGGTTTAGTCTTTAAGTTTAGAAAGTAAATACACTTTTTCACACGTTTTCTCTCATATTTCTAGAATGCAATCGACTAAAGACAGCTTCTAGCCCATATAGTACAAAGTATAGTATATCTGTAAAAGTATATATCTTTTACCAACTTTTCATAATTCACAGTGTCAGAAATGAGACAGGTTGAGTAAAATCCTCTAAAAACTGCTTTGATTGTCCCTCTTTGTCTCATGAGTAAATTTCCCCCGCCCTCTCCCTTCTCCTGTAGACTTGTCAGATCCAAAGGACGTCCTGGTTGTCTGGTCTGCCCGCGGGGTGTTCTGACTAACTATTGTCCCAGTGAATTTGTTGACATACAGTAAAGTGGGTCAGGCCTCTCGCACCGGTTCGCTCTCTGCAGATTTGGCGCTGTGGTTGTCATGGTAACGGCACTGGTTGATTAAACATGTGCAGAGGAGTAGATGGGGGCTCGTCCTGGCTCCGGAGGGGTAAAGCACTACACATTAAATACAGGAGAGAGCAGAGGCATGTTAGTCACACACTGGCACATAACCAAGACCCACTGCTCCCCTCCCCTACCTGTATGAGAGCACTAACTCCCCCTCCCCCATTCAAACTATGCAGCATTGAGACGATGATAGCTATGATTACAGTGCACTTGCCACTTGCCAAACTTAAAGCCCCATTGTGTTAGATTTCAGTAAAGAAAAGATTAAAATAAAAACATTCATTACAGGTGTTTATATGCCCTAAAACCCTTCAATAACATGCATCCTTAATGTGAGTGGGCTTGCCTCTCCACAGACCAAACCAGTAACTTGGCCACCTGCTCCTATCTCCATAGAAAATGTTATAAAGTGTTGCTTTAAAGAACTGCCTTATGCAAAACTGTTTATAATCATTTACCAATCATACCTATTTCCTGTCTCCCTCTGTAGAACACAGGGTTCCACTGGATGATGTCATAAGGTGGCAATTAGTCAAATAAAACGTACACATTCACAGGATTTGTTCTAATCATTTTCTCAGCTAACTCAAGAAAGTTACTGTATTAATGATTAAGCACATTTTTTAGCCTTATTTGAATGGGTTCACTCCTCGGTGTACCGAAAGGACATATATTTAGTTTTATTGTAGTGGTATGTCTTGCAGGTTTAGATAATTTCAATAATATCAATATGTATAATAAACTCCACCCACAATCACATTTCAAATAGAGCTGAAGGCAACACACACTCAGATTTTGACAGTTTTTGAACACAAGGCTCCAAATGTATCTAGTTTGCACTAAAATTGCCAAAAAGAGCAGTAGACAATCACATTAAAACGCTGTATAGACAATGTAGTCACAAAAAAGTTTATTTAGTATTTAGTTCCACTTTAATGTTTAAATGTTTGGCCTAGACATTAGTGGTGAAAAGAAGAAGATGGATAGGCTGAGATGGTTAATGGGTAATGAAAATGGACCTAGAGAAGTGGTGGTCAGAGGATGCAATTTGTAGCAGAGAAGCAGGGGGGAGAGTGCGTTTTTATATGCATGACTGGAGAGGTGATTGGTTGAGAGACAAAGGCGATGATTGGCTGACAGTGACAGACAGAAAACAAAGCTGGTTGAATTTACAAATAGGTTTATGATTTTAGATTCATGTTCCGTGAGTAAAAATTGTATTTGAATATGTACCTCTTAATATTGTTTGTCAAGCGATCACAAAGTCAATTGGATGTTTACAACTGTTCCACCTGCTAAACTTGGTCTGCCCTGGTCTGTCACAGCTCCAGTATAAGGAGCAGAGAGGTTCATACTGGTAGCAGAGGAGCACATGAATAATAAAGGTTCTGTCTTGTACTGGCCAACAACGTTCTGCTGCTGAATTATGAATTCTCCAGTCACACCCCTCCGGTTTAACTCCATCTAAAGTCATAACAGAGAGAGGGGACAGGGGTGGGTCAACTGGTCTCCACAGTTCTATAAACATGAAATCCATATTATTCTTTTCAAATGATCAGTTTTATTTAAATCAGGTATTGGGCCTTTGATCCATTTGTGAGTTCACATCGCAGCACAGAAGCAGAACACATTATAAAAAGTGTCACACTAATGGTGACTGAGCTAAAGGTTCCTTCGGTTACGATTTCAAATAGGCTCACATCACACACGGATTAGTTGACAACTGCCAAAAGATCTTGATAAAGTCATCTGTAATTAGAAATAACTGATCTGGCAACTGTTATTGGAAGAAATACAGTAACATACGGTGAGGCTCCTAAAATGAACCTGCCCTTGTTGTTGTCATGGAAGTTGCCTGAAGAGTTGCTATTAGCAACAAGCATAAGACTGCAGAGTCTGCAGGTGGTTTGAAAGTCTGACTAGACAACACATCTCATCTATTAACAGTGTTTGGAAGAATAGTTTAGATCAAATTGTATGTATTGTATAGTTACACAATAGTGAATACCTGCATTAAAAAGTATTTGTTGTTGGTTGTTGTTTTATTCCATTTATGCATTTATTCATCACTGATTAGAGAAGGATAAATCTCACATGCACATCCCACAAACGCAGTTCTTTTTCTCTTTTTTTTTCTCATGCAGTTTGAAGCCTAACTTGCATGATCAAACACCACCATGCGTCACCATGTAACTACATTCTGAAAACCACCACGTGAAAGAGTAACAGTGTTAAAGTTAAGTTAAACAAGTGATTTACGCAGCCCTAAAGAAAACACACATACAATGCCTTTTTTGCTCCACTCTGTGCTCATGGACTGTGACAAAGAGTTATTTGAGGTATTTTAATGTGTACAGAGCCAGCACATACAGCACACATACACAGTGCACAGGCAGTGTGTCCATGACATCACTGTGAATGTGGAAGAGAAGAGGAGGAGGGGTGGGGTGAGGGGGGGAGTAGGGGCTGTTTGGTATTCCAGTCAGGAGCCTATGAGAGGAGCACCGCAGCACCAGCAGCCCTATCAGTGCGATCATTATAGTGTGGTGTGCAAATAAAAAGGGTCAGATAAGAGCAGAGCGAATAGTGTTGAGACATCCTGCTTAATAAACCATCAGAAATATCCCCTCTGTCTTATTCATGTTAAACCTATTATTTGGGCCACAAGTGGAACAAAGCGGTGGGTTCTTCTTCAGTAGATACAGTAGATGTTATAATACAGGGGAAATCTCACAGATATTATCACAATGGAATTTTACATTTAACAGGTGCACTATAGAACTTTTATGGTAGAGGGTCCGCCACATTCTTCCAGCTTGCAATGTTTAGTATGACTACACACTAAAAAAGCAAGTCAACACAGAGGCCAAATTACAGGACAGATCTGTGGAGAGGTTGCTAATTCAAAGAATGCATAATTTTTAAGATATATTGGGGGCAATAAAAAGACCTGTAACTGAGAAAATTTAATATAGGTATGATGTTTGAAGTCATACTGTGGAAAATTGAGTATAATAACATCCACCTTCAAGATGTTACATTCATGGGTCAATAATGTAATGTAACAATGTAACTTGAGCAACATGAACGAATGCTTCAGTGGGATGGCATGGTTGCTAAGTTGAGGCTAGCACTTTCACCTCACAGCGAGAAGGTCCTGGAAGAAATTCTCTGACTGAGTGGGGTCTATCAGTGTGGTGTGTATGCTCTTACCTTAAGCCTTAAACCAAACTGAACATCTAGAGACTGACATTGGCTGACATGTTGTCCCAGCAGCATTGAAGGATGAAAGAAGATGGATTTCCCTGTGGAGACAATAAAGTTAAATTATGGGGCAATGGGTCCAGGGAAGTAGTGAGTGTTAACCTACTGGTTAAATGCTGAACTCATGACATTTGTCTTGTCCCTGTAAAACATAAAGTTGTTGTAGTGGCCTGTCTGATCAGCTGATTTAAATGCTATTGGCACCATCTTTCAATTTGGAGCATTTGTAGTCTGACTTATCCCAGGTGGGAGAGAGTTAGTAAGCCCCCTCACCCCAATTTATCATGCAGTGGGCATGTTTCTGGATCTTGATGTCCTCCCTGATCCAATGATGGTACTGGTATGATGGCCTATGACCTAAGCGTTGTCCCAATTCATGACATGGTTTTCCAAGCTGTTCTTGCTCGGCGTGTATCTTAGTGGCTCGGTTGGATATTTTGGTTGTTTCTTTTCACATTCATTGAAGATCAGAATAAATATGAAGTATGAAATAAATAGTTATGTACATGAGATCCAAAATACAGGGGTGTCCCTAAAGTCTCTTTACAATTTAAAACATTTGGTAACACTTTATAATAACTACACCTATTTAGCCCTAATAAAGGTTGTAATTAAGTAGTTATTAAGCATGAATTATTATTAATTAAGTGTTTGTTCATTATTAATTAAGTCTTTGCTCATGCTTTATTAAGGCTAAATAAGGTGTAGTTATTATAAAGTGTTACCAAACATTTATTACAAAGGCAATTGGTAAGATACTGTAATCAGACTACTGTACCCAGCGGTTTCCAAAGTGTTTTACCTAATTTAATACACATATATTTGGATAGAATTAGTCGCATGAACAACATCAAGACAGTATTCGATTTCTTGCCATGTTCGGTGTAGCATAGCCTCATCAATGCAATCTCATCTGTTATGTTTTGTTTTAGGTCAGTTATGTCTTTGTTTCGTACACGATATCTTTAACATAGCTCTTGAGGAGTAGCAATTTCTTAGAGGTTCATTCAAAAGAACACCTCTTTAACCAACAGGATGCGTGAAATACAAAAATGCAATGTGATTAAAAACTTTCATAAACCACTCAGTACAATAGAACAAATATAATTAATATATCTTATCAATTGCCTTTGTAATTAGGCCTGAGCCTGGGACAAACATCCCAGCGAGGGAATCATTAAACCCAACAGGAAGTCGGCCATATTGGGCAGAACCCCAATTTTTGCGAAATTGCATCTTCTCTACTTTTTACATCTCCATCTTCAATTTCTTTCAAAGTGGTTGAAAATTGGTGAAACTAACCTAACCAGACCCATGTGCAATTAAATATTATTGTTTAGATTTTTGATTATTTCCAAATGTGGGTGTGACTTATCTGCAAATCAGTGGGATTTTTGAAAAGCATAAAAACGTGCGTATTTCTCACAGGTGATGTTGAAATGAATTGGTCCCGATGAAACATTTGTGGACACTGATGATCTGAACGCAGCGATTCACAATTTGTATAGTTATGATATAAACCCTAGCCCCCTTGAATTTTTGAATGGGACCCAAAATTATTTTGTCACAAATATTTAAAATTTGGAATGGACATCCGTATTGCCATACTGAACAAAAAAGTCAAAGAAGACATACCTTTATATCCAAATGCGCAGGCGTGACAATGTCATAAATGGTCTCATTGAAATGAATGGACTAGTATAACTTAGACGCTGTTTTTAGGGAGGAGGAGCGATGTAAGTGGGATCGAAATGCAGGATCTCCGTGGCATGTACCCCGCAGTCGCAAGGGGTGGCGAGGGCCTTTATCACTGCTTGCAGTTTTATTCAATTTTTTGTTTTTGTAAAAAGACTTTATAGACACTCTGTACAACTGACCTCAACCATTTTGCCATTCTGCTCTGACCATAACCTCCTGTTTATCCTGTGGTGTATTTCAGGATGCCTGGAGTGCTGTCTGAAATGCCTGGGCGGAATCCCATACCCGTCCCTGATAGCCACCATCCTGCTGTACGCTGGGGTGGCCCTGTTCTGTGGCTGTGGACACGAGGCTCTCACTGGCACAGTCACCATCCTGCAAAACTACTTTGAGGTGGTGAGGAGCCCTGTGGAGGCACTCGACGTCTTCACCATGTAGGTCCAACATCTCAAGGTGCAACCAGGAAGGACTTAGACAAAGGAGAAAAATGGGAGGAGATGGAGGCTGTGGATTGGTTGGGCTGCAGCGGTGGTGATGGGTGTAACAATATACTGTTAATATAGTTTAATATTGACCGTAGACCTCGCGCTGAATCATTATTTTTAAATCAATATATATTGTATCATGATTCATGATAAAACCACCCCTTTACACCCATATTTGATTAGTAACTTGTTGTGACTGGCTCAAAGAGAAAAGGGACAGGATATAATAATCAACAGCCAGAGAGTTAACTGTCATTTTAGGCAAGAATAAGTTAAATATTCTGAACGTAAGTAATTTAAATCTAGACAATCTCTTTTGTGCAGTGCAGTGCAAGTTTTATATTGTAAATGGTCTCCTTATGCTCCCACAGGATTGACATAATTAAGTACGTGATCTACGGTATTGCTTCAGCATTCTTCGTCTATGGCATCCTGCTGATGGTGGAGGGCTTCTTCACCAGCGGCGCCATCAAAGACCTGTACGGAGACTTCAAGATCACCACCTGCGGACGCTGCGTTAGTGCCTGGGTGGGTATATGCTCAACCACTTCTGTATGAGAATCCAACAGCCTATGTTCATGTAAGGACATGTGACATATGTCTCAATGAAAAACTATGGTGGAGTTATGACCAAAAATAGTATCTGGATATTGATGGGATTATTTCGATAACAATCACCCTAATGATCATATTTTTGCAATTCATCAAAAAAATGGCTGAAATGTGTCTATAAAGGTTTAAATATCGAACAAATGTGAATGAAAAAAATGAAGTGCCAGGGTGCAGAAAAAAAACACTTTAAAATGTCTGTTTCGCTCTTTTTGCATGTTAAGAAATCCATTTTTGACATTATACTTGATGTTATTAATATTTTAAAGCAATATATTAAAGTTGCATGTTGCATGAAACATGTCTGGTGGGGGTCTGTCACCAGCTTGTCTACATAGAATAGTTATTTCCTTGACAGAAATGTTCCAAAGTATGGGATAAAACTTATGTACAGTATTTTACATTTATTCAGTAACAGGAGAGTGGAATTGCCTCTCCACAGATTTGACGTGTACCATAGTCTGTTCATCTCCATGATAGACTAGTACAGGCACCACAGCTTGCCTTCGGGTACAGGTTATGGGGATCCTAATAAATAATAAAAAAAAGCATTTCAGAAAAAGCAACAACATCTCCACAGAGACAAGAATGTGGCAGAGCCCCTGCCAGAAAAGTTGCATACATTTAATTTAGCATATCTTGAACATTTGCATATGCTGATATTATCTTGTAGACAATTTACATTTATATAGTCAAATTTGTGAAGCAAATACCTACCAAACACTGCTAATGTTCCTCTGCTCCTGTAGTTCATCATGCTGACGTACATCTTCATGCTGGCCTGGCTTGGAGTCACAGCCTTTACCTCCATCCCAGTCTTTCATCTACTTCAACATCTGGAATATCTGCCAGAACGCCACATCTCTGGAGGGGGCCAGCCTGTGCTTAGACCCGCGCCAGTACGGTGAGTTTGCTGTCAGTTACAGGAAATACAAAGAGCAAAATTGACTGAGATTTTTATGTCGTAATTAGGAATGTAACAATAACCAAAATAGTGTGGTAATGTATCGTCAAAAATGACATTACACAAACCATGATCATTTCCTCACTTTCAGAGCAGACAACATGAAAAAATAACTGTTATTCACATCAAAGGCTTGTCAAGGCATCTTAAAAAAAATAAAAAAATTCTACAATTATGTAGTGCAGTGAGATTTGCACATCGTTACATCCCACCCAAAATTCCCCCCGAGTTGTGCGAGCGCTTTCTATGAGCAGTTAGTTGGTTTCCTCCATGGTGTTCCAGTTATCCCTGTACATTGGAGCCTAAGTCTCAGGTAAGGTTTACTGGTGGAGGGTTGTCATCTTCTTGTCTCCCTAGAGATGTTATTGCCTTGCCTGGAAAGTTCCACAGTATGGCATTTATTATTTCCATCTTGCAATTTATCAGCTGGTTTATTACTCAGAAATTGTTTGAAAAATAGATTCTTACTGTGAGTGGGTTTGCCTCTAACCCAGAGGCACAGGTCTGACCAGTTACTTGGCCTACTGGTGTCATCTGTTAAGCTCTATGGGCATTTAATGCCATAGTATGAAACATAGCAAGAAGTAAAATCTACATGACTAGTCGGTGCCAGATTATTAAAGAGGGACTAAACACCTAAACTTTGCCCACAAACACATTTCAAATAGATCTCCTAAACTGGGCTGTGCCAGTGGACTTAAGAAAAGGGTAAAGGAGGGGCAGGGTCTGGACATATGAGGACCAGTCCCATTGTTCAAACAGGTATCCAAAATTTCAAACTCCACCCCTGACTAAAGCCAGGGGTTCCTGATTACAAATACCTGGCTTTAATCATGTTGTCACATAGCACTTGAGATTACAGTGGTTACTGTGGTTACTCGAGGCAGCACACATTTAGTGTTTGGTTATTTTTTGACACATAGCTGCAAATATACATAGATTGCACTAAATTAACAAAAATATTTATTTAGTCTTTAGTTTCCCTTTAAATATATTCAGTGTACTAAATCTAATACAATATAGAGTTATTTCATTAAGGAGCCTCTGTCTCAGTGAAAATATAAAATGTGGTCTGTCTCCAGAACAATCCTTATTACAGAACCCAGCAACAGTTAATAATAATGTGTATAGTGTTCATTAGCCCCCGCCTGTCACTCCAAGTCTCTCCTATTGTAATGCTAATGCTGGCATTTGTGCTGCCACGCCATATACCCCAGCACCAGTCTACTCCCCATACTCCTCCTGTGTCTGGACCTTCTAATGATGGCTCCACAATGTCTCATCTTTCAGGTATCGTGCCCATCGCTGAGGCCAAAACCGTGTGTGCTGGATCCGAGAAATTCTACAGGATGTGTGTGAGTCCAACGAGGTAGGAGTCTGGGGAGAGAAAGAAGATATGAACAAAAATAAGATGATAAAGTCAGGGTCCATTTGCTAAAAAGCACAGTTCTGGAAATACATTTTGGTTACATAAATATAGAGATCGACTGATATGTTATTTATTTTTTTCATAGCCAATGCAGATCCTGATTCTGTTTAGATTCAGGGTAACCAGTTGGCAGATAAGGTCTGCCAATATTTTTGGGCTAATATGTAGGGCAGATTTGTATTCTTTTCCGACAAATTATGTGATTTAAATAGCCTGAAAACTCAGCACCGGCCCCTTTTTGTATCACAGACCTATAAGAGAGCTGTGTAATAACATTTTGTAGTTATCTCTTCACACTGAAGTGTTCAAATACAGTTTTATGCACATTTTTTAGGCAGTAGGTTGGCCAAAACAAAATATCAACCTCTGCTAGAGAGATTTACAGCCAATAGCCAATACACAAGTGCAAATATCAGTCTGTCTTTGTTTGATTTTTCAAAAAAGTTTTTGTGACTTAATTATTACAAAATTAATAGTTCTGCTCTTTCAGAAAACATGCCAAATGCTTTAGTCTTAGTTACAAAACACATGGGACAGGATGGCCAAGTTATTTAGGTCTTAATTTGGTGATTTGGTTCTCAAGATGATTACCCAATCAGAAAGCAGAATGAGCCTCGCATCAGCCCCATGTCCCATGTTGTCAGTTTAAATGCTGAAATCCAGTTGGCTTCATGTAATACATATTACATGAATATATATTACATATTACATTACATATAATATATTACATATATATATATTACATATTACATATTACATATACATATAATTCATATAATCACAACAGAATCCCAGATTCTGTTGTGATTATAGTAACTTTAAGACCGCTAGCTATATGCAGTTTGTTTATGTATATATGTATATAGCTAGTTGTATGTATGTATATATATATATATATATATATATATATATATATATATATATATATATATATATATATATATATATATATATATATATATATATCTCGTCAATCTCAAGTTGTGATGAATGAACACAAGGCAACCCCGACACCACCTGCAGAGACTAAGTGAAGTACCATCTGAAAGTCTCCTAGAAGATGTGAATGCAGCATTGAGAGCGATCCCTACCTCAACCATCACAGAAACCAATGGCTGACCGAGGGGCGCACGATCCTGATCCAGAAGGATCCCTCAAAGGGTACAGTCCCATCCAACTATCGCCCAATAACCTGTCTCTCCACACACATGGAAGCTCATGTCAGGCATCATCGCGGCTAAGATAAGTGGGCACATGGACCAATACATGAGCACAGCACAGAAGGGCATCGGCAAAGACACCAGGGGAGCCAAACACCAGCTCCTGGTAGACCGAACAGTCTCCCGAGACTGCAGAACCCGTAAGACCAACCTGTGCACTGCCTGGATTGATTACAAGAAAGCCTACGACTCTATGCCACACACATGGATCACTGAATGCCTGGAGCTGTACAACATCAACAGGACTCTAAGAGCCTTCATTGCAAACTCGATGAGGTTGTGGAAAACCACCCTTGAGGCCAATGGCAAGCCACTTGCACAAGTGACCATCAAATGTGGCATATACCAAGGAGATGCACTGTCCCCACTACTGTTCTGCATAGGTCTGAACCCCCTCAGCCCAAATCATCAGCAACACTGGCTATGGATACCGACTCAGGAATGGGGCCACCGTCAGTCACCTCCTGTACATGGATGACATCAAGCTGTATGCTAAGAATGAGCGAGACATCGACTCACTGATCCACACCACTAGGATCTACAGCACAGACATTGGAATGTCATTCGGGCTAGAGAAGTGTAGCCGGATGGTGACAAAGAGATGGAAGGTAGTCCACACAGAAGGGGTCTCACTCCCAGAAGGGACAATAGCAGACATTGAGGACAGTTACAAGTACCTTGGTATCCCACAAGCAAATGGCAACCTTGAAGAGGAAACAAGGAAAGCAGCCACGGCCAAATACCTCAGACGAGTAAGGCAAGTCCTAAGGAGTCAGCTCAATGGCAAGAATAAGACCCAGGCAAAAACAGCTACGCCCTGCCAGTAATCAGATACCCAGCAGGAATCATAAGCTGGCCAAAGGAGGAGATACAGACCACAGATGTTAAGACACGAAAGCTCCTGACCATGCATGGCGGGTTCCACCCCAAATCCAGCACCCTGAGATTGTACGCGAGCCGTAAGGAAGGAGGCCGAGGACTAGTGAGTGTGAGAGCCACAGTCCAGGATGAAACATCCAAGATCCACAAGTACATCCAGGACAAGGCCCCAACAGATGACGTGCTCAGCGAATGTCTCAGACAGTGGAGTGCAGAGGAAGAGGAGCTGGAGGAACCATCATGGAAGGACAAGCCCCTGCATGGGATGTACCACCGGAACATAACTGAAGTGGCTGATATCAAGAAATCCTATCAATGGCTGAGAAAGCTGGACTGAAGGACAGCACAGAGGCACTCATCCTGGCTGCACAGGAGCAGGCCTTGAGCACAAGAGCAATAGAGGCCCAGATCTACCACACCAGACAAGACCCACGGTGTAGGCTGTGCAAAGAGGCCCCTGAGACAATCCAGCACATAACTGCAGGGTGTAAGATGCTGGCAGGGAAAGCATACATGGAGCGGCATAACCAAGTGGCGGGCATAGTGTACAGAAACATCTGTGCAGAGTACGGACTGGAAACCCCAAGGTCAAGGTGGGAAACACCTCCAAAGTAGTAGTGGAGAATGATCGAGCCAAGATCCTGTGGGACTTCCAGATACAGACTGACAGAATGGTGATAGCGAACCAACCGGACATAGTGGTGGTGGATAAACAACAGAGCAAAGCCGTTGTGGTGGACATTGCAGTACCAAGCGATGGGAACATCAGGAAAAAGGAGCATGAGAAACTAGAGAAATACCAGGGGCTCAAAGAAGAGCTGGAGAAAGCCTGGAAGGTGAAGGCCTCAGTGGTGCCCGTGGTCATCGGAGCACTAGGGGCAGTGACCCCCAAACTGGAGGAGTGGGCTACAGCAGATCCCAGGAAAAACATCAGACATCTCAGTCCAGAAAAGTGCAGTACTAGGAACAGCGAAGATACTGCGCAGAACCCTCAAGCTCCCAGGCCTCTGGTAGAGGTCCCGAGCGTGGAAAAAAAGAGGGGATAAAGACCACCCGCGGAGGGTGAGGAGGAGATTTTTTTTTATATATATATATATATATATATATATATATATATATATACACACACACACAAACACACACACATACATATATGTATATATATATATATATATATATATATATATATATATATATATATATATATATATATATATATATATATATATATATAAGTTTTAAAATTTTAGTTTTGAAATATTTTTCTGCACATTTACATAACACAGCGTCTAAAAGAATGTATTGAATGTATTGAAATAGCATCAGCTAATTATATAACCCTTGTTTTTTAATATTGCAGGGTTAACAAAGTGAAAAAACATATATTCTTAAGAGCACTTTGTGGTCTTTTTCAGCTGGACATGACATTTCACCTGTTCATCTGTGCACTGGCTGGGGCCGGAGCTGCTGTCATTGCTATGGTAACTCTCATTCACCATACTGTACTGTATTTAAACATCCACACACAAGCTAGCATTTTTGGTGCAGAGCATGGACTAGATTTATCTCTATCTGAGTTTTTTTTTTTTTTTTTGGGGGGGGGGGGGCCTGTCTCTGTGTCGGTCGCTATGGAAACAGGCAGAAGAAAGCCTGGGAGTGTTGCAAAGATCACTCAGTAATTTGTGCGGAGCCATTTTCTCTGACACAGACAGCAGTTGTTCTTAAGAGCAGA
This sequence comes from Periophthalmus modestus, assembly GCA_019594935.1. Taxonomy (NCBI): domain Eukaryota; kingdom Metazoa; phylum Chordata; class Actinopteri; order Gobiiformes; family Gobiidae; genus Periophthalmus; species Periophthalmus modestus. Next base: position 4,506,605 of record JAIEZT010001368.1, on the reverse strand, counting down.
GCTAACAGCTCCCATGTACTTGCAGTAAAATAACTCAATCTAAATAGGTAATAAATAAATAAACTTCAGATATTATAAGCATAACAGTGTATTTTACTATTGTATTATGGCATCTAACAAATAAAATCAAATGGAAGGTAGTGTTTTAGCCTGTAGCAGTATACATTAAATACTGACACTGATTTCAGGTAGACACGACTTTATGCTGCCACCTGTTGGACACATAAGGGTGTTACAAAGGTACTGAGTAAAATATGGGAACTTGAGGTGAAGCTTTGTAAAACCTAGTATTGTTATTCTTCTTTACTAAGATTCTGAGCCTCCAGAAGTGTATAGAAAGTGGAAAATATGAACTATGACTATGAATTAATTTTTAACATTTTGGCCTTCATTTTCATAATAAGTGATGGTGAATTTGAGTGTTGTGTTAAAGAACAATTTCTGTTTGAGGATTTTTATTTGATTGCAATAAATGTACAATGTTTCAGTTGATTTGGGGTGCGATCGTTTACATGATTTAATCTTGGTCAGAGGCCAGTTTAGTCCTGATGAAGAATTTCTTTAGTCCTGATGAAGCCTTGGTTTGGTCCTGTTCTAGTCTAGTCTAGTTTAGTCCTGCTCTAGTCCAGGTTTCAAATTCAAATTATTTTACTCGGTCATTACATTAAAAAATCAATCATTATTCAACTCGTATAAGGTTGTACATAACATTTAAATCAAATGGTTTTGAGTTTAGTCCCACTTTTAAGGTCGTCTACAAGTATGAATGCACCCCTAATTTATCCAACATGTACTGTTGAAAATTTTTTGATTATATTAAATTTAGAAATGTTCTTTTTAGTGCTGAATATAATGAACTATCAACACTTTTAGGTGTTTAGTTCCACAGTATTGAGTTGGGTCATGATGCACACTGCATATTTCAGTGATGCACTGGAAAACCATTTGTTTTTCTCACATTTATGCTTAATAAAGCTTGCCACTTTTCATCCAATAAGACTTATGCTGTGTTGCAGATCCACTACCTGATGGTGCTGTCGGCTAACTGGGCATATGTGAAGGACGCGTGCCGGATGCAGAAGTATGAGGACATCAAGTCCAAGGAGGAGCAGGAGCTGCACGACATCCACTCCACGCGCTCCAAAGAACGCCTCAACGCCTACACATAAGGCCCAGGCCCTGCCCCTGTCCCCTCTCTCTCTCTGTTTCTCTCTGAAGCCCCGCCCTCCTGATGGGGCCGCCTCTGCCGCCGCCCCGGGCCCCTCTCTGTTGATGTCACTGGTGCGTCACACGACCACGTGTTCGCGGGGGACGCCACACAGCCCTCCGAGTCACACCTCAGCATTCAGATGACCAGCCCCTTCACCTCTCTCATGGATGCTCTGAGCAAAGAGACATATTATGCTTTCTATTATAAGTTTAACAGATCTGGGCATCTTTGCAAGTAGTAAACATTTTATAACTTGTATGGAAAGGGGCCCCTTTGAGCATGTGTTGCAAAATGGCTGTCTAAAACATAACATCCCAAATTATAAATTGTTATCATGAACCAGAAACGTTACCTCAAGTTGTAAATGAGGCAAATACAAAACACCATGCTTTCATCTCAGCATAATATGTCTCTTTAACACGGCAGTTTTTATTTGGTGATAGTAATTCTAAAGTAGTGTCCAGACTCAAAAGTAGCAGTAACAGCCTATTTCACCTGATGATTTGTAGAATTTGAAGTTGTTATTTTGGTCCAAATGTGTAAGTAGATTTTGCTCATTTTGAGGGGATCAACAGGGGCTTCAAAAGGTTTCCAAGCACATTCTGACATACCGTGTGGAGATTTATCGATGTACTGTAAAAGTGGACGAGTGGTAACTTATGAATACTGTACTTTTCATGTTCACCTTCAACGCGTCATGAGCCTCACTACTCACTCATAACACCCAGGGACTCCGAGACTTTACTCTCTTGTATTTATGTGTTTACAATATTAGCTAAGTCAGTAATAAGTGGTACTGTGTACTTTTCTGGGGAAGGGTGGACTGCAGAGTTGCCTTCATGGAGATTATCTGTCTTATACATATTCAATTACAAGAAAAAAAAGATAAGCATTCATTCATTCCTTCCAAAAGCTGCTGGTTATAGAGTTGTCAAATGTAGCTTCCCTTCTGGGTCCAACGCCTACACATATGTCTCTTGTTGGATGAATAAAGAAAATTAGCTATCATTTAACAATCCCATATAGCAGGGGTGTCCAAACGCGGCCCTCAGAACAATTTTTATTGGCCCTCAGGCCTTCAGTTGAACTGGCCCAATTGATTGAATTACGACAAATTTGAGTAATCTACCAACATAACCAAAATAACATCACATTGCATTCTCATACAGACCAAATATTAATATTTCAAGCCTTATTTAAAGTATGAAGTCAAAACTATGTTAAATGCACCATCTGAATTATCCGTGTCGAATATTTTTCAAGATATGGCCCTCGGTGAAAAGAGTTTGGGCACCCCTGCCATATAGAGAGTTTAATAAGTTTAATGCCATGCTGTGGAACATTCCAGGCAAAGCAGTAATATCTCCATGGAGACAAGCAGGTAGCAGACCCTCCCCCAGAAAAGTTACGCAGTGCAACATGAATACATTTGCAAAATGTGCCAAGCCTGTTAAATGGAAAAATGACTTTAAAGGGGATATCTGTTTTTGAAGGAGAAATTTTTGAGTATTTTTCTAAATTATTTTACTTACCGAGCATCTATTTTTAAATACTACATAGCCTCATTTTAGGCTTCAAATACACTAAAAAAAAAAAAAATCTCCTGAGTTTGGAGCCACCATTTGGATTTGACATTAGATAGCCACCAAATAGGTAACTTACAGGCACTAATTAATAGATAAGTTTGATTTGATATAAGACTGGACAAAACTGGTAGAATCTTACTTCATGGTGCTGCCGTGTCAAAAGCAATACACTATATCACATTATCATAGAATCCAGGGGCCATAAGAGTCAGATAGGGGTGCTACAATTGGACTCTGGGGATCACTCTGACATGTCTGCTTCAGAGGCAGGAGGAAATTACTATTTTTCTTCTTCAGGATCACTACCCCACACTGCAAATTCTGGAAATCTACATGAGTTAAACTTACTTGAATACATAATGCTTATCTTGATAACTTTGAGTATAAAAGTTTAGCTTGGTCTAGATTTTTTAACTTGTTTAATGAAGTTTCGTGCTAGTTTCAAATCAATAATTTTACAACACAAATATGATTGTATTTTTAAACAATCATGCAACATATTTTCTTATTTTTACTAAACTTAAAAGTGTAATTATGAACATTTTATATTTTAACATCAATTTATGGATTGCCTTTAGAGATCTTAACACTGCTTTTCAGCTTCAGCAGTAAGACAAATATTTGGATATAGTAGCAGCTCAAAAATATATCAGACCACCCTAACAAACTTAATAAGTCAAGTCAAAATGACTCAAAATGAATTCAAGTCACTTCAACTCAAGTCAATATTCCATTTTTGCAGTGGAGGTCACAAAAGCACACATAATACAATATGCTTCCGAGATGATAACCATTTGAATCCTCAGTATTTGACCTTTAGACATTCCTGTACTGTACATAGGCCAGCCTTACCTTGACATGAAGTACTTGGGTCAGTGGATCTCTGCTCTCTGCATCTGTCCCAGAAGAGAAATAATCTGTCAGACATGTTGGTGATGGTGGCACTCCATGGTGGAAGTCTGTTCTCAGTATGTGCACTATTGACTAGTGATTTTCTGTGATGTATGAGGAGTTTTTAAGTATGCTTTTATGTGGTACTATCTAGCTGAAAAGAGGAATCCTGTTTTTGAGCAGAATAAGACAGTGTGTGTATATGTATGTGATATGTTTGTAGAGGAAATTATTTGCAGCCTTTGCAATTTTGATCCAATTGTGATAAATCTTGCAGCCCAACTCTAAGCTTTGTTCACACTGAGGTAGACTTGATTTGGTCCTGTTCAAGTACTGGTCAAGGCCTCGTCTAGTCGCAATTTAGAACCAATTTTGAGATGATGTGAAGTGTGAATGCAGCACAATTGTATTGCCCTATAAAAACTGTTTAAAAGGGCAAAGAACAAAATTAAAATTAAATTAAAACAAATACTTTAACAAAAATTAAAAGTTTTTGACATAATTTAGAAAAGGCTGTAACCATTTCACCAATCAATTGTAAAAGCAGGTCTGTCTGCATCTAATTATGAAACGGTTTTATTGTCTGCAAACCAGAAAGTGCATAGTTAGCATGCTAGTTGTTGTTAGCAGTGGCGTGACAGCAAAACTCCATTCTGGTCACAGAAAGTTGTAAAAAGCGCTATAAATAAAGTAATTGTGGTGAATTATTATGCTAGGAAGTTTGGACCTCTGCAAATTGTTTAAAATGAACTAGTAGTTTTTTACATTTTAAGAGAGCAAAAATCTGGTACCTTTAAGTATTACGTTATAAGAAAGAGTGATAACATTTTGTAAAAGCCTGTGCAACTCTACTGCAATGTAATTCTGGCAATAGCTAATCACAAGCCTTTTATCTTCATTTGTATCATAGATCAAAAAGACAACCAGCAGCCAAACAATCTAGCACTTTCAAATGCCATCACTGCAGGAGGACCACATACTACTACAAAGCGATTTCAAAACGTCTTCAAGTACTAAGCTACACTGGCCAGCCGGATCATTCCATCTGTATTTCCTCTTCTCATGCACCATTCCCACTCTCTCTTTAATGTAAGCGCATTGGTGTGGAATAACTGTACTGTGAAGACTGTGAATCTTGATGTTATTCTGTGGCATGGACTTGCATTTCTATAGTTAACTTGAAACAAACTCCATTTTTTTTACTGTCTTGCTGGATAGACCCATCGTTTGTACAGTGTCGCTCCCACCAATGCTAACAATATGCTGATGCTAACTGCTTTTAGAGCTTGTAGACTAGTCAGTTTGCTTTGTTATCTGCTCTCATGGATGTCTTAAACCTGTACCAGGACTGCTGACACTGTTACGACGGAAAAGAAAAAAAAAAATGCTCTCAGCGTTCTCCTCTCAGTCTTTTGTACTTCACTTTGAACACTATAGTAGCAGGCTTTCAATCTGATCTGTTTTGTTTTTGTACGTTTATGTGCCAAAAGCTTCAAGTGGCTTATTTGACCTGTCTGATCAAATTTGCTTGCAAAATAAAATTCACTTGTGTACTTGTTATGAAATGTGGTGTGTCATATTTACAAGATCCTGTATTGCACACGTCTGTTTTTTGGACCATGTGTGAAAAGTTTTGGGCTTTCAAACTGCAGATAAGGAAAGAAGAAAAGAAGAAAATGATAGAAATCACAGTACAGAACATACAAGTTGGGATGAGTACAGTGAATATATGTTTGATTCCAACACTTTAACAATGTAGTGGCTTAAACTGTAGAAACCTGAAAAAAATTCTGGTACAGATGCAGTGCTAATCATTATCCACAGCTCTGCGATCGCCCACTGCTCCAGGCAGCTTGTTCATGAAGTACAGAAGAATGGGTGAAATGCAGAAAGCCAATTTTCCAACAAGTACAATTCTTAGTCTGACCAAGATGTGAGACCTCAGTCTGGGTCACACGCCCCTACACAGCACCTGTGGACAGCACTAAGAGAATAGAGCAAACATACAGTACAGTTTGCGTAAAGCGTCACATTGAAATGAACATGCTGATTGATCCCTCAAAACATTAATAATGGTGCCTCTGACTACTGTAAGTTTGCTTATTTACTCTACTAAAGTTTGATACAACATCTTAATTTGTGGACAAGATTTTCAGATGGAAAATCAAATGGTATTGTATTTGAAATATGTGAAATGTGTAGAAACACTCTTGCCAGCAGGTGTCACCAAAGCCTTGTCAGTAGAGCACTGAAGCAGTCCTTTAGCCCTTTTCCTACAGGATTAAGACCAGGCCTGGCCCTTAAGTCTGCTCCGCCTACTGGCTCCTCTCTGCTCCACAAATCCTTCTCTAATCCCACACCCAACCCTTCACAGGCCCATAGCTCACCTGGATCACCAGTGCCACTCTGCACCCATGGGACCCAGGACATTTTGCTGTTTTTCCAGCCTTCGTTTCAGTGCGTTTTAGAGGACCAAAACTGACGGATGTCCATACTTTGGGACTGTGGCTGTGAGCTGGTTGGACATCGGTTAACACCATGCGATACACACTCTATCTGAATGTGCTGGTCTGCTGTGTGAGTGTGGCCCGCGCCTTCTGCCCCTCGCAGTGCACCTGTGTGTTTTTCATGGACGCACAGATGGAACGGGGAGCAGGTACGTCTAAAAGCAACAAACCACAAGAAAGCAAGGATTATATATATACTCCAAATCCCTTAGCATTGGTATACTTACTTTTTCTGGTGGGAAGTTTATCACTTGTTTGCCTCAGTTGACATGATATTGCTCTGTTCAGAATGTTCCACAGAATGGCTTTACGTATCTTGCATTGACCCAATTACTGCTCTTTTATTGTTCAAAGATACCATAAAAAAACATGCACTGTTATTGTCTTACTGCTCCACAGATCTGACCTGCCTGGTGGCGTCACCTGCCATGGACATACTATATTAATGTAATATTATTTTATGGTATGCAGGGGGACATTCCAAGCTAAACAGTAAGGTCTCCAAGGAGACAGCCACCTGAAAAGTTACATAGTACACCTTTTAAAATAATCTATATGACAAACAAGCAAAACTATTCTATCCTGATTTGGGATGGTACAACACAGGCAGGCAGAGTAAATAAGGCTAACACAGCAGCTTTTGGCTTCAGAGAAGATCAACTACAAAGTGAAAACAATATGTGCACTGAAATCAGTTTTGTAAATTTGAATTTGAAACTTTAAAAACATGGAGGGGCCGCTTCCTGGATTATCACCTAATGATATCATGCAGTGAGATCAAGCATTTGAGCTGAAGAGAGGGGGAGACAGCCAAAAAATGGAGATATGCTCAAACATGAAAGAAAGTTTGTATTTGATGAGGAAGTAACATTGTTTAAAACTAAATGACCATAATCCCCATAACTGAATACCAAAATAATGAAACTTTGCATTTTGATATCTGTAAAATACATAAGCAAAATTAATTTATAAAATTTAATTTAATATTTAAGACTTTGAACAATTCCTTTTTTTCTGACTTCACATTGCCAAAAGTATGACAATAGCAACAGTTGGGTGCGTACATTTCCTGGAAAATTACCAATCCACTTATCTTTGAACATGCCCTTATACCTTAAGATTATAACTAAAATGCATATCTAATCTCAATGGTTAATTATGTAGAACACAGACACACATTATATATGAATAATTTGAGTTTGTGACTGTAAATTTGTGAATTTAAAAAGTAGTGCAGAGCAGACTTAATTAAAGCCAGTCACATGACCACTGCCTATTTGTGTACAGTGCTTAACCTTTGCTAATTGCTGAGTGTCCTGCGTAAGAAGATGCACCACCGGAAGCAGTACCAAAACACAAACATAGAAAGCAATATAAATGTTTGGGTTTTTTTTTTTGTACAATACTGAAGTGCATATGAAAGGTTTTAATGTTTTTCTAATTATTACTACATTTGGTGGTATAGAACTGTGGTAAGTGGCAGTCTGTGGGAAAAAATTGTACAAAAAAGTAAAAGTACAAAAATACAGGAAGTAGCAGTGAGTTCTAATACAGAGTACCTCTACCTACATCATCATGGAAAATCCAACAAAAATGCAGGGAGAATTTAAATGCAAGCAAGGCATTTTTCTAACCGTTTAAACATTAATTTAATTAAATAACATTGTTGTCATTTATTTGTATTAGTCTAATCATAATAAGCATGAAATTTAGATTTTGGACCTTGCTAATGTCATGGTTGCTAGGTAACAGTTGTGGAATACCAGATCTGCTGTCCGTGTCTAATCAGGAAGTAATATTATAAACCTAAAAAAATATATTTTTTTAATAAAGATTTTTAGTATAATCTTACAAATAATTATGTTGGCTATGTTTTAGTGTAATTAGTAATCTAACATGCCATTTTAATGTCCATTGATTAATGTGAGAATTATTCTGATTTTCAGATTTTTCTTTATTAATGATTATAGACATCATGACCAAAATGGATAATATTCTTGGTTTCTGGGGGTGTTCTACATGTATGGGTATGCATGTGTATGTACACATAGATCGTCTGAAAACTTAAGAAAAAGTACAAATGGATTAATAGGAATGTTCATGGTCCTGTTTAGGTGTTTGATTTTCCACAAAAAGGTGTGGACTGACCAACTGAAAAAACTGTTGGCTAACATTAACTATCTAGGGAACTTGTATAACAGTAAAAATCACCTTCAAATGGCTTAATTTTGCTTCTAAAATTGTCCCACTTATTTATTTTATGTTTTAGTTTTAAAAAACAATATTTTGACCCAAATAGTCATGATTGATTAACTGCTATATCCTGACATCTTCAGTTTGGTTCAAAACCTATATTGACGATAATTATGGCACGAATTTTAATACAGAAACTATATAGTGCTAAACTGAATTGTAATGTACAGAAGTACCGATAATCAGAATTCAATAATGATGTGTGTCAAACGGAACTGTTTTCATCACAGTTACTACATTTATAATGTCAAATCAAAAGTACAATCTGCATAATTACTTTTAGCAAAAAAAAACCAAAAGCTAAACTATTTAGTGAACTACTAATATAAAGAAATAAAAGGAATTGTTGTTTCTAAAATTAAATGTGTGATATTAGTATAGCAGTTTATTTCCAGTCATCTCTAATGCTCCTAGACAAGTATAAAAATATGCACTGATATTGAAATGATATTTGGATTATAATAAATAAATTACAAATCTTATTGCAATTGTGATACCAAAAAATTGAAATTAGATTTCCAAATGGTTCAGCTCTAGTAAAATCTACAGGTTTTGATTATTCACTCCAGGTTAGTTCTTTACACTGGCTCTTGATTGTCCAGTTTTTGGCATTATGTAATTGTTCTTAGTAGCCACAGCAATTTTATGATGAAGAAAATGTGATATTCGATTTATGTCAAAAGTTAAACTGTATCACAACAAAAATACAATGGACACTAAAACCTAACATGTCAACTAAAATACTAAATGTCAATGTTACATTTTAATCAAAACAAATAAAAACTGTCAAAATTATCACGAGTGTCACTTGTGATACAAATTGTGTAGAAGTTAAAAAGTAAAAATATTACAGAAAGTAGAACTTCTAAAAACCTTCTAAAACTGTTGTTGTTTTTTTTTGTTTTGTCAACCTGGCGAACTAATCTTTGGAACACTAGTTTTTTTGGGTTTTTTTTTCCCAGAAACATGATGTAGTCGCTATCTTGTCATATGTAATTTAAAATAATAATGTATTTGTTATATGTGAAAAGCTTATGATGCTGTAGGATTTCAGATTTCTAGATTGATAGTAGTAAACATTAGTGTGATAACTGATTCTACCATTTCAGATCAGTGCTGTGTAATGACCCGGACATGTCGGACATCCCTGTGGAACGTTCCCGTGGACACGGTAAAAACTGCGTGTGGAGAAGACGGCTGTGCGCAGAATCCCCACCGAGGCCTTCTACTACTGGTGGACCTGCGCTACCTCCAACAAATCCTGCAACGAGCTGAGGCTAGATGGAAACCCTGAATCCATGTTCCCCTGGGAGTCCCTGAAGGAAATGCACCCCAGTCTGAGGGACACGGGACCCTACACAACAACAGGCTGACCACTGTCCCACAGAGGCTGTCCCTTACTGGTCAACATCACTTACCCTGGACCTATATAGCAACAAGCTCAGCACGTTGCCCTCTGACCTCATGATATATGGCCACATCATTCAGCAAGCTACCAGTGTCCAACCAGCTCACAAGAAAATTGTACTGGGTTAAGACACTGTGTACGAGTTAGGAATGATTTTAGAGAACAATGGACTGGTCCACTATAACCATGCAATCTAGGCCAAGTTTTGACAAAAAATATAGTACCCTCTACTATTCAATTTAGGATATATTGTCGTATCCAACAGAATAGTGCTAAAACCTGTCTTTAAATGTATTTTTAAGTTAAGT